>CM035144.1:1784043-2389043 GCA_020205605.1 Panax ginseng | reverse complement strand
TAAATTTATAAATAGAATTATTGTGTCCTGAAATTTATAATATGACAATGAGTATACTTTAATCGGTTCTTTTTCTCATGGGAATGATGTGCTTGCTGGTTGGCCACCTCTTATTTCCATTAGAAGCACACCTGGTTGGCCGCCTTTTATTCCCATTAGCATCTGGTGGCACAAATAGTGCACGTGTTATTATGTGTGCAAAATTTGTCAAAACTACGTCATTTTGACAGATTTATTTTTTTAAAAAAAATAAATAAATTACGAGCCTTGTGTTCAGTTCTTAAAGAAAATTTTAAGAAATTATTATTTTCACAAAAAAAAATTCACAATACTTTACTCACATAAATATGGATACCATTTACACTCTGTTTCTGAGTTTTAAAATAGACCGAAAAGAAAAGAAATGAACGGAAAATTTAAGTTTCTTTCCAATTCTTATGTTTCTGAATTTTTTAATAAACGGAAAACAAAAGAAATTGATAGAAAACTTGGTCACTTTTTCTGTCAAAGTTTTCCGTTCAAAATTGGTCTAATTTGGACGAAAAAGAAATTTGAATAAATAATATTTTTATAATTCTCATATTATCCTCAACTTTTAATATAATAAATTTTAAATTACAACTCATATCCTCAATTTTAAATTTTCTATTCTTTTCTATAAAAAACTCAGAAATAACACAAAGAAAAACATCAAGTTTTCTATTCTTTTCTTTTCTATTCTAATTTAAATTTTCTATTCTTTTTTTTTGTTTGTTCAAAACTCAAAAACATAGTGTTACTATTCATGTAAGGAGAATCTTGTGAAACTATAAATTTTTCAATTTTAATGGTGGGTTCAAATTGAATATGAGCATAAATCTATATATATTTTTTCCTGTTCATTCTACCGCTACAATATGAACATAAACTTATATCTTTTTATTATACTCCACAAATTAGGATTGAAAAAACTTATTGACGTTTTAAAAAAAAATCGCCATAGAATAAGGTTAGTTCGATACAACCTTAAACATTATTTTCATTTTTACTACTATTAATTTTTCAGATAATTAGTTTTAGTAATATTATCTAGTATTCAAAAATAAAATTATCAAAAAATTATGTGTATGGCCCTCTTAACAACAAATAAAAAAAAATTATTTTATTTAGTATTTTATCCGAAGAAAAGAAAGTGGACATCTATCTATTACTTTTTAGGGAATGGTTAGTATGAAGTTAATACAATTTATCAATACAGTGTCAACAAGCATTTCAGGAGATGATCACTCCCTCTTTCTATCAATATTGTATTGGATAATTGATCAACTTACTATTTAATTAACTTCATGATACCCGAATGATCATACTTTTCCATAGCTTTTCAACACACTCAACTTCCTATTATTTAAAAGTTAAGTAGATTTTGATCTTCAAATACTTGCTTCGTAGAGGTGTTTTTGAGCATCAATATAATGTGGAGTAATACAAGGATTTGAAAGATTATTAATAAGTTACTTTATTTATTATTTTTAAAAAATACACAAATTGTAGTTAGTAATTATATTTTATATACATTAGATTATTCTAAGAGGCATGATCCTGTCAATATTGGTGGTAGCCTAACAGGCTACCTACCAAACAATTGCACAAATTATGTTTATCATTATCATTTTTTTTATTGATATACGGATCATATTCGTTCGAAAAGTTCAAACTGTTTGGGTTCGACTCGGTAGTTAAATGAGTCAATCAAACCTTATTTTATACTTGATAAATTTTGTGATCCAAATCTGAGCAACTCAATACTCGTCTCGACTCATATTGTTTACACCCTTACCCATGCTGATGGAATAAACATTCTTTAAAATATATGAATAGCCATTCCATTGGAATGTTTATTCCCTCCACTTTTAAGTAATCAAACATAAGAACGAGCATTCCTTAAAATGCCCATTCAATTCTCCCCAAATCAAATAGACCATTAGTTACTCTCCACTTTATATATTTCAATAATTTTAGCTTCGACTGATCTAGCTATCGATCCATTTTTTTTTATTGCCTTTCAAAAAATATATATAGTATTTATTTTAACGGAAATTTTTATAGAATTCAGTGTTTTAAGTGTAATTTGAATACATATATAACTGTACAACCTTGTTTTGTATATGTATTCAAATTATATCTAAAAACTTGATTTTGTAAAAATTCGAATGGTAATAAATACTATATATTTTTTGAGAAAAAATAGCAAAAAAATAATAATTTTTGAACCGGTCGCTAGACCAGCCGGAGAAGGACTATATATTTTAATATATATTTTTTGGGACAAAAAATAATAATAACTTTATTGAGGGGACGGATGGAGTATTTATAAAATAAAATAACTGCTTTTTTTTAGTTGGACCGCTCCTCAACGGGCAAGTCAGGTGTTGGAATAAAATTTGATTATTTGGTTGACAAGAAAGAGAAAACAAAGGTTTCTCTCCCCTGAAGTCGCTATGGACACAAATTCTAGGGTTCAAACCACCGCCGGTGGCAGATCCGGCGGGAAGATTTTAAGACAGAGGCGAAAACTCGCCGCCAAAATACCATACGACCGCCCTCCTCCTCCTCTCGAAAACACCAGCAGTAATAATTGGTTTACAGGACTCATTTTCCCTGGTGCTTCCCGAATGATCTATAGCGGTGCAACAAAACTCTTCTCCTTCATGACTGACAACAATTCGTCATCGTCGTCCTCCTCCTCTTCAGACAGTGGTACATCTATTACCCTTAATTCTACTATTTCTGTTAATTAATGAATTGTATCTAATATATATGCACTTATTTTTTGTTATAATTCTAATATATGTGCATTAGAACAATATATGTTTTTTTCCCTTTCCGATTGCCTGTTTATGTTTTTATTTTCTGATATCTGCCAAATTTGTGAATGTTCGGGTGGGCATACATTTGTATTCCTTCTGTCCCAACATGTGAGTTTCATTTTGCACTTTTTAGTGCCTTCCAAAAGGAATGTTCCCCATTTTATAGACTACAATTGTGACATGGTGTTTTGAATTTTTCTTTTGTGAAAAGTGGTTCACAGAATTAGTAAATTGATAATGTTGGTTGATAAAATAGTACTCCCATTCTAGAAGGGAAGGAGTTTTGCAAACTTAAACCTGCCTATAATTATACTGCTATTACTTGTCCATTGAATTTATTCCACAAAGATTTTCATTTTGGTGATCTCATGCAAATTAGGTAATACAGTTTTGGTGAGTAGACTCGTTATACAAATATTTCCAACAGTTTCTCTAACCCCCATACAGGCATGTCCTTGTAATGTTGGGACCCACCAAAATGCCTCACATCAGATCTCAATTTAGTACTAAAAGGGTGTTATGGTCCTCTCTATCAAGGTTCCTTGACTTTTGAAAAACTAATAATCTTTTCAAAACAAAAATAAAACATAAGTGATAATCTTTGTGAGATGATGGAATGTATTCTTATGTAACTGAGGGGAAAAAGGGAAGGTCAACGTTAAAATACTTTCAGTACGTGAGTGCCAACGTCCATTACATCCAATTTGGAAGTCCCCAGTGAAAGGCGGAGATACTATGTGGGACATAGGGAGTGAATTTTTATTTGATATGTCACTTAAGTTTAACCCCTGTATTAGTGGAGCCACTTTCCTATTCCTTAGGTGGACCTGTATCCTGAGAAAAGCCCCATTTTGGATCATGATAGCATCAGAATCTGGAATTTAATGTAAACATTAGCTTTTTCACTCTTCTTTTTCTCAATTGCTATTAAGAGCTCATATGGCGGGGCATCTTTTCTCTAAATTGACAAATAATGTCATAAACCCCTGAATTAACGAAACTTTAAGTTTCCCATTCATCATGTGGATGATCCAATTAGATACCCTATCCCAAAATATGCTGTATCATTTTTGATAACTAAGAAATGCTGTATTCAGGATCATTGTTGAACCAAAATCCAGTAACTAACGGAATGCATTACCTTTGACGCTTTTCATCCTTGCAATTGTAATTAATTGTCTGTTTGGATAAAGTGTTGTGGCAGTCGCATAAGAGCACTACTCCCTCTGTTCCATTTGGATAAAGTGTTGTTGTCGTCACATAAGAGCACTACTCCCTCTGTTCTAGCTTGAGTGTCAGTTTCAAAACCATGTTTAAGTGTTGTGGCCGTCACATAAGAGCACTACTCCCTCTGTTCCAGTTTGAGTGTCAGTTTCAAAAACATGTTTGTGGCACGGGGTTTAAACGTGTCAAAAACACGTTTAGATATAATATTTCTCATATTTCCTGGTTTGAAATTGCACTTTAGATGGTAAAGAATAATTTATCAAAATTATGCAACTTATACTCCCTCGGTAACAATTTGTAAAATCATTATTGACTTTTTTAAAAGTCAATTTGAAAGATTTTCAAATGCAAAATTGATATAGATTCATTTAAAATTACAAATTATTACTTGTACTTTTTAGTTAGTTTAAAATATTTATCATTATATTGACTAAATTTAAGTGAATCTATACTAATTTTGGGTTTGAAAGTATATCAATTTGACTTTCAAAAAGTTAATAATGATCAAATAAATTGAAAGGGAGGTAGTATAAGTTATAGTTTTTCGGTGCGCTTTTAGAAATGTTGAAATTTTGCGCTGCTCAATTTCCTTTTGTATTTAATTCCGAGAAATTGCATAAATGAATCCTAAAATATCTTGAAAAGTTCTGTTACATTATTCACCAAACATGAGTTGAAATATCAAAAGTACACTTTTTAAAAAAAATTCTAGTAGTAAAAAGAGTTCTCTAATTGTCGCTGCTTCTACTCACATCGTGCACTAACTACTAAACATATATTTCTAATTGTGGTACGATAACTAGATCAAGCTTTACTAGAATCAATAGAGCTCTAATAGTTGAGGTAAGTTATGTAAAGATGGTGTATAATAAAGTTATATTGAATACATGATGTGCAATTAAGCCAAAAAGTAATAAAAAGGCATATTGGCTGATTGTTTGCTTGATTTTGGTAATATTTGAAGAATTTGAGGATGTTTTATATTTATGTATAATAATTACAATTATAATTTTAATCTGATGCATGATTTTCTCACTCTTTCTTCTTTGGCACAAAACTTTTGCTAGAAGATGGTGGTAGTTGTGATGATGATGTTGGATATGATATCCCTTCCGAGGTTGGTAAATCGAAAGAGGTAATTTTACTTCTTGTTTCTCTTCCTACTGATTTATGAGTATTTCATGTTTGTGACACCCTCTTTCTCATATATACTTTCAAACAACAATATTAGGATGTTTGTTTTGCCCATGTTTTTTTGACGAAAGTGTACGAGAGTGAATTGATCATCATAGTCATGATTCTGGGTCATGGAGAACCTTTTAAGTCCCACACATGAGCCACAAGACCCACAACTAGTTGATGATTGAAGTAACTTATCTTAATGTGTAACAAAGGAAGAAGATTAAGACATTAATTACTATATATCGTTGTTTAGAGATAAATATATTGTAATAACTAATATTTTTAATATATTAGTGAGATTCTTCTAGAAGTCTAATTATAGAGGTAAAATATAACTAGGAGTTGTTTCCTTTTTAAATTAGGGTTTTATTTGGTCATTAAGTTTAGGTTTTCTATATAAAGAGTTGTAACATGTATTATTTTTCATATTACGAATATGAACTGATTTGAGAAAATTTTGTGCTTTTATGGTGTGTTTCTCTACGAATTCTCTGTTGGGATAGCTGAGTAGATATTTTTATTCCTTCTTTCAATCTTGTCATACATCATTTGGTATCAAGAGCCAGAATGGATAATGTCTTATGATTTTTTATACAATTTCTTTCTATCCAAATTTTCTTGGACTCCATATTTTGTCGAAGTTCGCTAGAGAATCGATAAACAATTTTCCAAGATGAAAGTGCGATCTGCAAAAGGAATTGTTGTTGCCGTAGTCTCCATCTACTCCACCTCAAAAATAAAATTGTTTTCTTACAAAAAAGCTCCAGCTTTTCTTTGGGATCAAATGATTAAGCTTGAGCGACAAATTTTTGAGTGTCGAGAAACTTTTAAAGGTTTTTGGTATACATGTGGTTTTAGTTATGAAAGATTGCCTGAATAATTAACATGGCATAAACGAACACTTGGATATTTAAAGGAAGAGTATGTGTAAGCAACAACTCCATATTTTTCAAAGGTGATTCAACACGATGACAAAGCTAAAGTTACACTAAATGCAGACGATCCTGAAATTTTTGAGTTTTATACTTGTCGATCTTAAATACATTCAAGCCAATCTTTTGAAAATTACTTCAGTGGTGATCAAAGAAGAGCCACCTACGGACGAAATTGAAATTGCGTGTACTGCATGGAGATTCAACTATGGTTATTAGTTCAGTAAAGATAGTTGAGATTGAAGGAGTTGCCAAACATGAGTACATGTTGACCAGGGAGATAAAAAGACAGTCACAATTGAGGTGAAATAAGTAGATTTTCTTATTTCAAATGGTATATTTGAGTGCAAAACTAGATTGTGATTTTCTTTGATTGTGGTTTCTATAACAAAAATCGTGGATGCGTGTTTTTTTTCCGATGGCAGTGAGAATGATGCAAAACAAAAGAAGAAGATTTAGACATTAATTACTTATTTATATAATTGTTTAGAGGTAAATATATTGTAATTAGAAAGTATATTTTTATTATATTAGTGAAATTATTCTAGAAATTTAATTATAGAAGTAGAATATAATTAGGGGTTATTTCATTTTTAAATTAAGGTTTTATATGCTCATTAAGTCCAAGTTTTCTATATAAAGAGGTGTAATGTTTATTATTTTTCAGATTTATGAATATGAATTGATTTGAGAGTTTTAAGTTGGTGGCCTGAAAGCCTTGTTTATTCCTTATTTTCCCCACTACTCCCTTGTCCTGCATTATATCATTATCCGGATTAGGATCCCCTCTATTACTCCTATCTTCCAATTTTTCACATTGTACATTTAGGGACAAAATAAAATTTGTCGCAAACAATTGGCGACGCAATAAAATTTGTCACAAACAATTGTGTTGCTAGAAGTGTTGCTAAAAGTAATATTTGTGTCGCTAAATGTGTATCGGGGAAAATTGGAAGATAGGTGTAATGAAGGGGTTCCTAATCCATCATTATCCCATTTAAAGTGGCCTTGTGAGATATATGTATGATGATTAATTAATTATCAATAAGATTTTTGAAAAACAAAAAGAAATATGACAAAGCCTAATAAATAACAACAAACTTGTTAATGTTTACACACTTTCATATAGGGGTGTGCAACGGTAAAATACCGTACCCACCCGTACCGCATCGAACTGGTTACCAATCTTACCCAAAATGGATACGTCGATTTGTTACCAAGACGGTACCGATATATCCATTTTGTACCAAATATTTTTTTTACAACCTTTTTAAAAAGCAATTATACAAATATATTAGTTACAACTCAAAACATTGAAACTCAACAGTAAAATATAATGAGAATATCCATCAAAAAATGGAATTTCAGAATGTTATCAAACAATAATGGATTTACCAACTCCCAAATTAATCTAATAGACAAAAGAAACCAGCTTTATATTTCAACAAAAATGGTCGGCTGTCAAACAAAATCCAATCTCAAAACCCATGTACACAAATCAGCAGCTTGAACTAGCAGACTTTGTAAAAGAAGAAGTTATGCTCAGAGCTCGAATCTCCACCTTCTTGGGATGGTTTGAAAAGAAGAAATATTTGTGTGTTTTTGCGTGTGTTCGTATATTAAATGTGATAGAAGAGATGAGTGTTGATAGAGAGAGATAACTGTGTTTGTGTAATCTAGTGTGTGTGTGTGTGAGAGAGAGAGAGAGTTGAGTCTAGAGAGATAAGCTACTGCATTAATGTTGCATAGTGGAATAAACGAGTTAGTGGACAGCTAGAAGAGTTGGACTTGGGATATACATACTATATTATATATTTCATGGACCGGTACGGTTCAATTTTACTGAAATTCAAAACTATAATACCGCTACTAGTCCCGTTAAGCCAGTATTTACGGGAAAAATTATTGTTACTGAACCGGTTATAAAATATACCGAACAGGACGATTTGGCAAGACCAGTATCGGGAAAAAACCGGATTTACCAGTTTTGTTGCACACCCCTACTTTCATATATATACAACTTCTAATATAAATATAAGATAAAGTGGTTATATATACATAAATATTAAATATAAACTGGAAACAAACAAATTGATATTATATATATATATATATATATATATATATAATGGCATCTTGATATTGTTCCTTATATACATTAAATATCAATTTATTATCTAATTAGTTACCAATTTACTATGATAAATCAATTAACATTTGACATCAATAAACATTTATCTTGAATATTATTATAATACTATATTCATATATTTTCCCTATTATATGAAGATTGAAGGCTATACTTGTAGTATAAAACTTCAGTTATCGCATGCATTGCATATATCGTATAGTGTGCTACTTCAGAATGTTCTAATTAACTTTTTAAGTTAGAATGAAGATGTATGTTACCATGAGTGGAGTTGCTTGTACTAGAGTGCCTTTTGACGAACATGAGGTAGGACCTTCGTGAAACTTGACCCCCCGTAGCATTATTTTTGAAAAGACGAAGTATTGCATCACATTGTAAGATATACAGATTTGCTGCAAAATCAACTAAATTTAAACAAACGCTTTGTTGTCTATACATGTACGCACTTGCTACATGTATGACACCATTATATTGTGGAAGTATGCCTCTGTAATATACATACTATGAAAATCTTGCAACGCCTACTGGTAAGCCTCTAGTTGTTTTGATTCAGTAATCTGTATGATTTCGATTCAGTGAACACTCGTAAGATTACTAGGGATACATTGTGCCTTATAGGTCTTTAGGTATTATGCTGCAAAATAATATTTCAAAAAAATGAAGTGCATGTAACTGTTTTTTTGTTTTGTCAGAAGGATGGGACTACATCAGAGGTGATCAAATCCTTTAGAAAGGAATCTCAACTACTTTTAGGAAAGAGTGAACCTAAATGGGTAATTGAACAACTACTTATGCAGGAGACATTTTCAAGGTAACTGGCATTAGTTAGTTTATTTAAATTTTGGGTAAATTCTTTTCTAGTATTCTTTAGTCAATTCAGTTTTCTGTTATCACAATTGCTTACTATGATTGTATGCTATTTTTTTCCAGCTAAATTTCATGTACTAATCTTGGTACTTTATGTATGCAAATCTTTTTATAAATTTCCTTTTGTAGGTTGCACCATAAACATCTGTTAGGGCGGTTCAATTGAAATCTGTTACAGCTAATAAATTTTTACCATCCCATTTTATAGGGCATATTTCTGAGTGGTGTAAAATTTAATGAGGTACCTAAGCAGGTCATGTACATCGGTGGGTAACATGCCTATTTTCTCATATTTTTAAGAAAATTTTAACCGTGGAGTAAAAAACACTTGAGAATAGAAGATCTCCTAAGTTTACATTTATTTGGTGATGCGGAACAAGTTCATCAATGATGTGAAAATCAGTTTATTGTTTATATATAGTTCAGATTAACTCCTTTTTTTTTCCTTTTTTTTTTAAATGTTAAAAGTTGTAAATGTAAATATTTATGGCTTTCACATCCTTAAATCATATGAAAATCCTCAGTGAAGATGAGAGTGAGAGTTAGATTACAATTCCTTTAAGAAAAGGTGAAGGAACTATGTCAATGGTGAAAGAGGTTATAGAAATCCTTAGCATGCTGCTGGAGAAAGGAGTTGATTGCATTTTGGCAGTTTCTTATTTAGTGTGTGCTTTTATTCATTAAGATAGTAGGTCATATTCTTATCCACTTTTTGTTTCAAACTCTCATTTTGCTTCTAGCATATTAAGCATAATGGAGATTCTTTGTGAACCTCAAATAAACAGAGGAATAGTTGAAAAAGTAAAATGTTTTCACTGCAATTGTTGCTTCAGTTGAAACCCTCCCAACCACCCCCCCAAACCCAAAAAAAGAAGACTCATTTATACTAGGATTCATCTTGGGATTAAGGGTTAGTTTAGCTGAGCATTTATACTATTGACATAGTTCCTTCACTACTACTGCTGTGTAAAAGTCCCAACATTTGTTGCTGATCTGGCCTATATCTTTAGCGTTCAATTTAAGTAGCTAGAAACTTAGAGAGAATGCATATGAGTTTGACATATATTGATATGTGTTTTACAGCATGTATTTTACTCGTTAATCTTGCAGTTGAGCAAGTTATATTAAATTCATAAATTGTCTTCCATAGTTGTTTTTTTCTGCTGCACTTATTTCTTTGTAGCTACTGTTGCATTTTTCAACTTGGTAATAATTTTAAACTTTGAGCAGGGAAGAGTGTGATAAACTGATAGAGATTATTAAGTCGCGAGTTGTAGATTGTTCCATCATGGAAGAGGGACAAATTACTAGGCTAATTGAGACACCTAGCAGAAGATTTGGCAGTGGTATTGTTTTCCTGATATTTTGTACACAAGAAACAACACTGGCAATTTGACCCCCTGAATATTTGTTTCTGATAGTTCATATAATCTTTCATATGCAGATACTCCTGATCTGTGCAGTAAAGCTCTCATGGAAGCCAAAAATTGGTTGGAGGAAAAGAAAGTGGGATCAAGTTCCAAGTCTGGTAGCACTGTAGCGCTACAGCATGTCAGTTACTCTTAACATGATCTTTTAATGCTTACCCTATGATTTTATGGGTATTCATCTACTGTTCTGTTTTGCACTTGGTTTAAATATTTGATGTGTGCTATATCCTTGTTCTTATGTAGTTGGGATGCATGAATGCATCAATTATACTTCTAATAAACCTTAGTGTATTGGAATCAAACTTTCTTTTCTTATTTGTTGTATAGTTCACCCCCATCAACTCTAATTGAGTGACGAAGGTGACTAGATACCTTCTTGAGAATTTCTGTAATAGTTTACATGACATGTATATTGGAGCATACCCATGTTCATGAATCTTGTTTGGTCATATGACTCATATCCCATAGTTGTTATTTTCATATTAGAAGGTTGACATAAACCTTAACTTCTTTACATAGAAACAGAATTTCATAGATGAAAAAGGAGAATTACAAGAGAGAATAACCAGGAGCTCTTACATAATAGAAAAAAAGTAGTACATCACTGCAATGGCACTTATAAAGGGGGAACCAATTGAAGTGCGAGAATTAGAATCCAAGGCCTTTTATACCTAGAGCTATGATACAATGTTAAGTCGCCAATTGCTCTGCTAGTTTATACTATTAGAATCCTTAATATAATACATTGATAAATTAATGGCGTGTACAACAACATTTTAAACACACTTTTTTGACTTTCAATTTTATAAGCAGGACTAATATAGTCAATTTGAACAACATAATGTATCAGTAGGTGGAATAGCATGACACTGCCTCCTTTGTCAGCATTTTGAATTTATCCAGCTACTTCCTTAGATTGATTAGAAAGTTTTATTGTTGCTGGTCAAGGTAAAAAGAAATTTTTTGAAACATTTTATTTACTGCCATTTTGCTATTATAATATTGCTTCACACACTTCATTTGTGCAACATATTATGCTTGAAATTGTAAGAACTGGTAACACAGACATTAGAAGTTGGTATCACGACTCCTGATTATTCTTTATTGAATGCAGCTTACCAAACGTGAGGTGGGCTCACCAGTGGATATGGCTAAATCATATATGCAGGCTCGTCCTCCTTGGGCTTCTCCTTCTTTAAGGCGTTCTGGATCAAGAACCCCGTCACCAATGGCAATTGACCTTTTTAAAGAAGAAACACCATTTTCAGTTGGTGGCAATTTGTTGTCCTCTGCTCAGGTGCTGTTCAGACTACTTATTTTAGAAAATAAATAAAATATAAATTGTGTGAACTAAATCCTTGTTTAATACTATGACGGCAACTTCAGGTCTGAAGGCTAAAAAATTTAACCAGGTTTATAAATGTTGGACCACCTTTTATATTAAAGACTGGTTGGTTGGTAATATGGTGGTAATGGAATGTCATTTCAGGCATAATCATCATTCTGCGGTTGGTGTAATGGTTTTTACTTGCATAAATGGAAGGAATGTTTTTGTGTTTTTTTTGGCAACAATGAAGGAATGAGAATTTGGGGACTAATTTTTCCTCTGTTAAACTTGTTTTGTTGGGGTTCAAGTTTCTCTCAGCATCACATTTCCCTATTCTCGAACCTTAGTTATTTATTCAGCAAGATCTCCTATGCAAATTCAGGGGTTTCAACAGTACAAATGGTAGGAGGATTCTTTGGAGATGTGCTGGTTTTGCCATTTTGTGGGGAGTTTGTATCAAGAGGAAAGCTAGGATTCTTTGTGGTCAATATAGATTTGCTTTGGGATAGTCTTTCTTTGCTTCTCTTTGTACTCACGCTTTGGAAGCTATTCGAGGAATTTCTTTGTCAGATCTTTATAGAGATTTGTTGGTTGTGCTGCACTACGTTTTCCCACTTATTATCTTTGGTCTTCCTTTTTGGAGGACTTTTGTCCGCAACATACTTCGTAATTTCTTCTCTATTCATCAATAAAATCTTCTTTTTTCTAAAAAAAGATTAATCTCGCCACCGTTTACAACTGTTTTAGAGTCCATCGATTGCTGCTGCGAGCGTCGCCCAAGCAATCGTGAACAATTTCCTTAAAGTTTTCATCGCCGGGTGTGCGAGGAATAAAGAATTATAATAATCACTCGTGCCACCTGTCGTCACCACTTTTTGTCACCACTTGTCACCCTCACCTGACATTGGAATTAACTAAAGCCAGTCTCGTCGTCATCACCATCTTTTACAATCCTCTATGTGCATGGATGTGAAAGAACACAAATCATCACTGTTTATAGAAAGAACAGAGGTTAAGCTGTTCTCTATTTTATTTTATTATACCAATAGCAACTGAGTCCCTCATATTTGGTTAGAATTCCACCCACAATTACATAGTTTGGTAACTTTTTACAAACCCAACCCTAAGCATTCACTCTTCAAGCTTTTTCCCTGTCACAAATATTTATTTGATTGGCCATGTAATAAAAATAGAAGATTAGTTTGAAAAAAAAAGAGTTTTCTTCTTATTATTAGTAATCTTTAGTGATTGTGGAACGCTGCAAAAGTGAACATAAAGCTTTGGGCTTTTATTCACACACAAGAAGAAGACAACAAGAAAATCATCGATTCCCTCGAAGAACGTACTGCAAATATTCAAGCTCGTGTCGATCTTATCTTAAAAAGGAAAGTTATTGAGGATAGTAGCTCTAGTTTAGCGAAGAGTCCACCACAAGGTCCTGATCCTATGTTAACTTTAGTTGACAAAGGAAAAAGACTGGATGTTGGAGATTTTCATGGAGATTACAACCACAGTTTGGAAAGCAGCTTTCATTGATATGGTTTGATTGATGGTGATGAAGTAACCTTTTTTTTTTTTGCGAAACACTTAAGACATGAAAGTTTCTACGAGTTGTTAATTCGTGCCTCCGGATTATAAGGAATGAATGTATCTCTAGTTTTTTAAGTTAGTGAAACAAAGTAAGTTTGTGTAAAAGTATATTGTGTTGTTCTATGGTGTTGCCACATGATCTGAGTTCCCTTTGAGTTGAAGAGGTCATGATCTCAATGTACTAAATCACAAGATTTCAAGGTGGGTTATATTCTAGGATATTCTTTATGACTGTTGAAGTTGTTTAGGTGGCTAATGAAAAAGAAAACATATTTTAATCTCAATGGAAGTCATCACTAGGAACGAGTCCACTTTTGTGGGGCCTATAAAAAGCAGACTGGTGGATAAATCGTCAACAAGCTCTAAAGTTGGTGGGATTATTCTCTCTCCATCTTCTTGAGAAAGTACCAATCCTACATCAAGTTGTTAACAGTTGTCCTGGCTTGGCCACATAGCTTTCAACTGTCCATCCCCCACACATGATTATTGTCCATTCTAAACAGGTGGTTGTGCTAGAAAAGGAATTTGGGATGCTGGTTTGAATGTGGCACTTTTTGATCCTACACTTGTGAATTATCATGTCGAATAATGCAATACCAATACTTTTGATGCTGAAGCTGGTACTGGCTTAGTGGGATGCTTGTTTGAATGAGGCACTTTGTAATCCCACATTTGTGAATTATCATGTCTTAGTAGTTCTTTTTCCCCTGCTTGTTGCCAAGTAACAGATGGATAATACACAACTACCCCGGGGGGGGGGGGGGGGTAAATTGCTTTGAACAAGGACGAAATGTGTGGGACTAGTGTGCTCTCTTATGATTACTAGTCAAAGCTGTATAGATTTTGTTTCAGAAGGAAGTTTGAACCGCACTCAGAGCCATGACATGGGTGTAGAAAACCAACACAAAGCTACGGGTTGGTAAATGATGTTTGGTCACTTTTTTTGTTGGTAGTTACTTTTTCCATTGGTAAGTTTATAGAAATTGTCATGTGTGATGTCGTGCCTCATCCTCTTAGCTTGGACATGGATTTGGGATTGTGATGTACCACATGTAGGGAGTGCGAGGACTCACTCGTTTGTCTAAAGAGATACCAAATATACTTTTACTTGTGCTACTGTGCCAACTTTGAAGCTGAAGAAGAACTCTTGGGTGATTCAGCATGCCCCTTAATTCTATTGTCTTGCCCCAAACTCGGCTACTTGTAGTTCTTTTTATGTTATTTTTGGTCGTGCCCCAAACTCGACGGGGTAGAGTTCTTTTTAGCGGAGAAGAACTGATGCATGACAAGCCCACATA
Organism: Panax ginseng; assembly: GCA_020205605.1. NCBI lineage: Eukaryota > Viridiplantae > Streptophyta > Magnoliopsida > Apiales > Araliaceae > Panax > Panax ginseng. The sequence goes on along the minus strand of CM035144.1, from coordinate 2,374,195 downwards.
AAGGGGTTGGACCAATACAAAAGGCTTTGGAAGCCCATGCCAAAGAGGTCAAGGGGTCCAACAAGAGTTTCTACAAATTTTATTTGATAATCTTATCAATATTTGTCTAGAAAAGTATTATTTTGATTTGTTTCCGTATTTTAGGAGAAGATTTTCTTAATTATGATATTTGTAACCATAGTTGATTTAGGAAAAGTAGTAGATTTATTATATAGGGATGTTATCTTCTCTTCAGAGAAGTGATACGAGTTTTATGATGCATATACTGATGTGTTCTTCATGCCTCTTTGTTCCCAATTCCATTTTTCTTCTTCCCCACTCCCCTCTCCAATTCTAAACCTTAAATTTGTCCCCATCAGAAAGGATTGGTGGAAGTTTATAATAGTGTAATACATACAGTGAAGAAAAAAAAATTGAATAAAAGAAGAAGATTGAGAAACTTAACCTTGCAAGTATATCTATAAACACACAAAAGCACAAAACTCGCTACTAATAGTTTAAATTTATTTCACTTAAAAGAGTATTTCCTTGTTTGCATATTCTCTAATAATTGTCTTATATTCCTAAACTGAGCCAGTAAAAATCCGAGATTAAACTTTGTGTTATTTTCATGTTTTTACCCTATTCTTAAATCTTAATCCTAATGATCCTTTTATTTGCTTTAAATTTTATTATTTATTTTTGAAGCTGACGCTACATTTATTGTCAAGAAAAGGCAATAAAATTATAAATATATGTTTATTCTTCGAGTCTCCTGCTGAATTATATGATTATTTCTATAATAGTTTGCTACTTTGCGTAATGTTACCTGAATGTGGCTTCTATCGACAATTTTTTTTTACCGACATGTGGCAGAAAAGGGATACTTTTTCTGCTGGTTCATGGAATATCCAGGAGGAAATACGAAGAGTGCATTCCAAGGCAACAGAAGATATGCTACACACCCTCCCATCCACAAGAATAGATCTCTCATCATTTGCTTTAGAGCCTAAAACGTTCCAACATTCCTTCCTGGCTGATAAAATAATAGGTGGTAATAGTGATAGAATGCATGCGTCAAATTCTTTAACACCAACAGAACTAGTAGATGCATCTGTTAACTTGGCTGCAGGAAGTACTTGTCATGATTTCCCAGGTAAATTTTATTTGTCATGATTAAATATATCTTTTTTCCCTGTGATTAATTTTCATCCGTGAGAAACTTAGAATCTGTTTCTTCAAATCCTTTCCTAGTCAATTTTATTTTTATTATTATAAAACAGTGCTGTAGAAGATTTAAGACATACAACACACTTTTCAGGTTCTTCAACTTTGGGTACGACAGAAGATAATTCACAAATTGAACTGTTGTCATCCATTCCACCTACTATTGTTTCTGAACCTAATCAGGTACCTGATGATTTCATATATTTATTCATCCCAGGAACTGATGTACTAGTGTTGTTGTCCTAATGATAACAACTATTTAGTGAATATAAAAACCTACTTTATAGTCTAAGTTCTGTCAGGACCGAGTATTAAATGTCTTAAGATTTATCTTTATATTGCAAAGGATCCAAAATTCAATCAGAATTTCGAGGAGGGAGTTACCACTGATTCTCATCACTCTATCAGTCGGGAGCTTTTGTCTAAGCAGCATAATGGTACTTTGCCTTCCTTTTCTTTAAGTTCTTACTCTGCAAGTATTTTATATTCTGAACTTAAATTGCTTTCACCATCTTTTAGACATTTTACATGTGTTAAGAAAAATCATTATTAATAGAAATAATTCTTGGTTAAGGTAATTCGTGGAATTATATTTGGTGGGTAACATGAAAAGCGAAGCAAGCTTATCAGTGAAAAAAGTATCAGAGCTAAGGTTTTTACTGTTCCCTTCATTGCTATCCCCCACATGAATGTGCACATTTAAAATTTCAGATTTCGTTCAGTATGCATTTGCCGTCTCTGCATGGGGGACACATTGGGGGCGTATCCCACATTGATTAAATTAGACCCGGAAACTTACTAACTATAATTGAGAGTCTCTCCACTTAGTAGCAATTGGTTTTCAGATGGATGTTTCAACACTTACCATAGCAACAATAAATTATATTCTTCAAATTATTTTTTTGTTGTCTTTTAAACTTTAACTAGACTGTACTCGTCATGCGAACCATGGGTCTTATATTAGATCTATGATATTGTTGAATTTTTTTGTATAAATATTTTATTTGATAAGCTAATTATTTTTTATTTTATTTTTTGTTTAAGAATTGAATCATATGGTTGACCAATATATTATATTTGGACTTGTCTATCTTTTTAAAGGATATTTTAATAATAGGAACAATTTAATATTTGGTAAGATGATCTTTAAGAAAATATTTTCCTTATAAAATTATCTAAATAATAATAATATCATAATTATACTTCAAATATAATTATACTTATATTTTACTAATAGTAACAAATTCAAATTAGATAAGATGATCATTGTGAAAAATTTGTTTTATTCTCAACCTATATTATCTTAGTAATAAATTTTATTTAATAATGTTAACAAATTAATGATAGGTAAGATGATCATATAATTGTTTACTTGTAAAAGTATATTACTTATTCTTGTTTAAAACTCAGTTGAACCGAACGAGAAGAGTGTTGTTGTCAAATTATGATATTGTTAATGTTTTTAATTTTATTGTTGCAAATTCTTATTGGATAGATTAATTATTTTATTTTAATATTTAAGAATTGAATCATATGTTAATATATTATGTTAAATTATATCTACTTTTTGTTTAATAATAGTAACAATTTAATATGAGTTAAATTTGATACACTGACAATGTATATACAAGCGGTGTTAGGATCATGACACATCATTAAAATAAGGTAATGATGTCCAACATAAGTACTTCATTAATGAGTTATCATAATCCAAACATAACTTATGTATACACTGACAGTGTATGAAACTTTAATTCATTTAATTTTAAGTAAGATAATCCTCATAAAACTATTTCCTTATGTTATTATATATATATATATATATATATATATATAAATAAATAAATAAAAATCCTATGCATATTCGAAATTATAATTATATTTATATTTTAAATAAAAATCTTTATGAGAAAATTGTTTTCTTCTCAACCATATAATTTTAGTAGTAATAAATCTTAACTCACATTATATAATACTAGTCTCAGTATCATCGTAAAAGATATAATAAGAGTTTTATTAAATTTTGGAGAGAGAATACAAAATTTAAAAAAATTAAGATAGATGAAATTGTAATATAACCAAATTTGTACGGACAAAAAGCAATAGAAATTTGTGACAGTCTCAGGAGAGTGGTTATTTTCTTTCCTCTCCCTTAATAAATATACTTAGACCTGCGTTGCATGTGCAATTATTTAAGGATATAATAATAATTTTTCAAATTACAAAGGACAAAATTGTGACAAGTTAATATTAGGTAATATATATATATATATATATATATATATTAATAATAGTAACAAGTTAATATTAGGTAGGATGATCTTACTTCTAAAACTATAGAATCCTTATTTATGAATCAACCGAGTACAAACCAAATTGTCTTATTTTCTTGTAAAACTATATTATTAATTCAATAATCCTTGTTTTTTGACTCTGTTGAACTGAATGAACCAAATTGTACCTTTTAATTCTAGTTTCCTTCTAAAATTAATTATATAAGTAATAATTATAAGTTCTACTTATATTTTAAATATAATTATTCTTACATTTTAATAATAACAAATTAATATTAGGTAAGATGATGTTATGATTGTTTTATTGTAAACTATATTACGTAACTTTGTTCCTAATGGTCTTATTGTACAATTATGATACTGTTAAATTTTTATCCTTTTTTATACATATTATTGAATAGAGTAATGAATTTAATTATTAATTTAATAATTGAATCATATTATTAGTCAATATTATATTTATACCTATATATATTTTGATAATAGTATAGTTTAGTATTTGGTAAGGTGTTTTCACAAGAAAATAGCTTCCTTCTAAAATTATAGTATCTAAAGAATTATAAAATCTTACTATACTCAAAATTTTTAATTATATTTTGTTTTCTTTTCAAACTATATTATGTAGTAATTATATAATTTTACTTAAATTTTGCGTTATTATATATATATATCAATAAAAGTAATAAATTAATATTAGGTAAGATGATATTATTTTGTTTGTTTTTATAAAACTATATTACTAATACTTTAATTCCTTATAAACTTATGTTACTAATTCTAGTTTCTGATTTGGATATATAAATAATAGAAATTGATCTAACGTAGGAAAAGTAAAAGATCGAACCAAAAAAAGGATTTAAAAAAAAGTGGACCAAAAATAGAAGGACGAACCAAATTTTCTATTTAATTATAGTAAGTATAGAACCAAATTGTCTAATTTAGTTATAGTAGAAGTATAGATTGGAGGAAAAAATCATTCAAAAAAATTCTATTTTTAGCATGTCATGAAAGTACTAAAATAAAAAATTTAGTTCATAGAGTTGCTTAAGAGTTAAGAGGGAGAGCGTATATATATTTTTAATCTTGTCCAATTAGATAACAAATGAGAATAGGTGTGAGGTGTTAGGGCTCCTATTTAATCTTCAATATTAATGTTATATATTCTGAATTTTGACGATAAAAAATATTCTTTATTAAGAAAGATTATCGTGCAGCACTTACTAAATGAGTAGATCCTTATATTGATATCAACTTTAGTTATGAAATTATCAATTTTCTATAGAATATATTGACAAATATATATAATTATATATTTTCACTTTAATATAAACGCATAGAAGTATCAAATACTAGATATTTGCTATTTTTCTTGTATCTCAACAGACAGATGTTAAACGAATTCGGATATGCCTATATACGTGTTCGTATTTGTTTATTGAGGGATGTGATTAAACTGAATATGGATAATGGATAATATTTACTTTAACAAGATACGTGTATAATTTTCATTTTAAGGGGATATGGATGCGAATAAATATTGGATTTTCCGGTTACCATTTACATCCTTAGTTGGGCTGAATAAATTACTAGCTCTATGCAGTCTCATAAACTATGCTGTGTCTGGTAAATATGGCTCTCAGTTTGGTTATTACTTTATGTTCTCTTACTTAATATTCTTTTCAAACGGGAACATCTTATTTACCTTAACCACCTTCCCTCATCACCTTAGGTCTCTCCCTTGTCTCCCCTGGTGTGCTACCTTATTTCTCTCTCTCAAAGAATTTATCCTAATTATCCTTGCTCATATATTAAATCATCTTTGTGCAGAAAATGATGCAAAATCAGACGATAGAAGTATTTCTGTGAAAGAAGTTATTAAAATTAGTGGTGCACCAAATGCCAACGGTTCAGCATCTTCAAGATCTAGGTGAAAGATACTCTGATCACCTAAGATACTCTGATCACCTACCTTCTTATTATGTTTTCTTTATAGCAAGTAATCTTTGTAATTCTGGCTGCCTCTCAGTTTGTCTGCAGGTGTGGATATAGAGCAGAACCCCAAGCAATCCGATGAGAATAACTTGCATCCAGTTATTTCAATCAACAAGAAGTTGATCAGCAGCATTCCTGGAGAAGAGATCTGCGGTTTTCTAAGCGAAACTTCAGTTGAAATTCCACTCGAAAATGAAATCAACAACATTGCCACTGGCTCCCAGGACAGTTCCGGTGTTCGCCTTCAGGAGTCAACCCATGAACCGAGTCAAGTAGATTTAAAGCACGGTATAGCGGGCAAGACTGGTAGCGTGGATGAGAAGCAACGTGAAAAGAAACCAAGCAGATACCAGAGAAAGGGCAGGGGCAGGGGGAAATGAGTGCAACTCTGTTCTTTTGTGTAGCTGTATAATTTATGTTGTACATTAGACTAGAAAGGATCCTTCTTGTAGTGCATTTGTAGATGTAGTTATTAGAGCGAATTCAGTTGCGGGGCGAAAATGCAAAGGTTCAATGTCTCCTCAGTAATTTGCTTGTCCTTTCTGAGTATTAAGAGATTCAGGTATTGATACAGTTTCTGTAATTTAATCAAGAGTCACTGTAAGGATTGTGAAGGTGTGAAGGTATTGATACAGTTTATACATGGATAAACAAGTCTAGTGTGAAGGTGACAACACAAACTAGATTAAATTTTTTAGCAAGGTTAACAGTTTAGTCCCATACTCTAAACCTACAAACAAACGCTGGCTAAGCCTTATTGGGCGTTCATAAGAAGCAACAATCCAATTTTTAAATGGAGCAAAACAATTTGGCAGTAAGGAGTTTTTACTCTGGTTGGGGGATCTCTGTTGAAGAGAATGTTGTTTACTTGGGTATTCTTATGGTGTTGTGCCATTCTTACATCTAATCCAAAAGCAGAGACGGGACCATATAACATCTTTTTACTTCTAATGATTTAGCTAAAGCATTAGATATTTTTTGGTGCTAAGTTGAATGTTCATAGCTCGCACATTGTCACCGTTAGCTTATGATATTGTCTAAATTTAACTAACGTGGGGGGTTATAAGGATTGCAATTTTTTGTTGCTCAGGGTTTATTCTGAATCTTTGAGATGTCTTCAGCTAATAAGATTATACTCGTGAAAAATTATTACACTTGAGACTTTATTCTCTTTGTTTCCAAAGCAACTCATCTACCACCCTTTAATTAAAGAGCTTAAGCATTTCCACGTGGCATAACCTCGTTTGGGAATGTATGGTTTTCATGAGCTGTTCACTCATATTTTCTCAATTGCCTCTGCAAATGCAGATTCAAGTTTTTGAAGACATACAAACCAAGCAATACATTACCCCAGAAAAAGAATATGTAAACATTATTCTTTACAAACCAAAAACAGCAAAGAGTTTGTTTTAATAATTTGCGGTTTGCAACATCTAGTACAAATTTTCTTTTTCTTACAAGTCGAATTGCAACATCTATTTAAAAATAAAACCAGATGCTGAATCCATCATATTCCCAAGACTGAGGTATCAGTTTAGTATCAAAACAACAATGTATACTTAAATATTAAGCCAACAAACAAAAGCTCGGAAAACTTAGGTACTTAATATGAAGATCTTAATACGGGACATTATTGGGAAGGTTACGGATGACATTACTCTTCATGCCAATTTTGGACCGCATGGCCTCCACACCTGATCTCCTCATCTCCTTCATCACCTTCATCCTTACCCTATGCTCTCTTGATTGTACAGTCGTCAACCCCATGCTCTTATACCTGAAAGAAAGAAACTTTTAGTCCTTAACTTGCTGTTTTTTATTCTTTTTAGTCATTCAGATTCTACTCGCTTTAATTCTCAGAAGAAAATGATATATATTGTGAATGTTTGTGTCGATTTTTTAGTTGCTAGTTCCGTGGATAACTAGTAGTGGTAATCTTTCTATGACATATGTCAAACGTCGGCCCTCATATAATTCTATCTAATCTCATTATGGGTATGTTTTGCAATTGTGATTTGGCACAAAATTGCCACATTACATGGACTCCTAATTCTCTTCATTTTTCATTTTTTTAAAGTTCAAGTTGAATGGACGGTGCAAGGAATATCATTAGAGTGGGCTGACGGCAAAATCGAATGAATGCATTTCTATAACAGATGACCAATAAAGGAGATAAAAGGTGAACCTTGAGGCCAGTGCAACGGAGATGGCAATATCATTTGCATGTGATGGCCGAGGTTTCTGACGATAGTAACGCAGATATTCCCTGGATCCAAGTGCTTTCGTTGATATTTTATCATCAGTTCTTTGGGTTATGATGAGCTCAGATCCACCATTTCCAAGCTCAACATCATTGCTCATGCCATCTGATGCAACCAGCTCCTTCCCATCCACATCCACATAACTATAACAAAAGGAAAACAAAAACATATGTAATCAATATAGCAAACTAACTAGTATATCAGGAAAAAAAACAAAAGGCAAAAACAAAACCTGCTGCTGTAATCATAAAACTCTTCCAGCTCTGCTTCTTCATCATCACCGCCATCACCATAATGTACTTTGCAATGAGATTTTGCGACCATATGTTTCCTGACTGCTTCCAAACTGTTGAAAGGATGACATCTATCATTGCAATACAAACACATGAAATCCCTTTTAACCTGAAATTCGCGACAGAAAAATGCACAGTAAACTTACTTTGTACAAGGAAACAAAACAAATGTAGTACGACATTATAGTTGACACAAATAAAATAGACGAGGAAAATAATATTATAAGCAATGTGCTTATTACCTTTAGACCTAGATAAGTAAGAAGGCCTTTAGGATCGTTTAGATACTCAACGTCAGGGATGAAGAACCCATGATGCTTGTGCATGTGAACCATACAGCTTTCAATTGTATCATGCTCTAAATCGCACATAAAGCAACACGATGGATCCAACTCATTCACCAGATCATCATCATTCATTTCATCATCAGAGGTTAAATCATTAACATTCAAATTAGTCAAAGATTCTACAGTTTCACCAGCCATATCTTCGTCTGGGTCAACCTCCTCCCACTCATCACTTCCTTCACTTTCATCATCTTGCTGTTTTACTTGGGGAGCCTTGTTAACACTACGTGGCAGGAGAGGCCTAATTATTGCAGTCCCCTCAGCTTGATCATTCATTCCCTGGGACGTGCGAATTATGTGACTCCGCGATTTTAGATGTTGTGCATGAGCCTTGGAACTCCTGTATCCTTTGCCACAAATGCCACAGCTATAAAGCATTGGGCTCCCCTTTAGCTTGTCTTTCTCTTCATCAAGAGCAGATTGTCTGGCTACAAATAGTGCTTCTGTTACCCCTGGAACCCCTGCAACCTGATAGTGAAGAAATTCAACGAAAAATAAAATCAATATGCTAAAAAATCCAAAGCATATTCAAAGAAGCATCTATAGCGATATTGACCACATCGGCATATATAAATCATACGGTGTATTATCATATCTCAACGCTTAACTATCTTGCCTAGGAATGAACAACCAACTACCATACAATACTTGTAAAAAAAAAAAGAGAATTACATAAACACTATCTTATAGGTCAAGAATAAATCATCGGCATAACAAAATTTTGGAAAGTAACTTGCCCTGCCGCAAAATGGGGACCATGGATCTAAAGGCCTCCACAAGGTTAGCTAATCCTATTTACGCAGACTTGTTGACAAAGAGCCAAAATTGCAACTCTCCCTTCTTCAGTCTATCAAGTTTGACTAGAGATATCATCATATCAAACAGCCAATAAAGGCTAGACCAACACCTGATGATGTTCTTTACATTTCCTTCTAACGATGTCCAAGAATTCTCAGGGATGGTGGTTTCATGTTTTACTCCAAAAATCAGAAACTCTATCATACCTTTGTACTTCATATGAAGTCTGCAACTATTACAAAAGTTACACATAACGAAAAAGTGGACAACATATACTTTTGGCACATCATGCTTGAAAACTTACGGTCTGGGAATTTGATTTTTTTTTAACATTTGCATAATACTATTTTTTTAGTGGATAGGATCAATATCACATCCTTAACAGAATCAAAAAAGAGAAAAGTAAGGAATGAAAACAAGGAAACAAACCTAAAAATTTAAGAAATAAAAATATAAAGCATGTGGTAGAGAAACTCATGTTCTGTGCCAACCGGCCAGGAGGAATTTACAAACCTGACTAAGGTTCTAATATAAAGCGTGGATTACTTCATACCAAAGTGTAAAATGAAAGCATTTTAGAGCCCATAGATTCTATTTCAAGGAATAAGAAATGAAAAGAAAGTTATAAAAGTATGAAGATAGTTGTATGGTAAAGAACACTAATGCAATTGAAAACTTTACTCAAGAAGGGCGTTATAATAAATTGAAGCAAAACCAAGTCTACAATGTACACTAACCACTTGAACTTAGCAGTAGAAGTTAATCCATATTGAACCCACTGTAATGGTTTAGACTATAAACATCAACAGAGATAATATCATGTGTACAAGAACACAAAATGTTTCAATTAAAACTGTTAGAAAGGGAAAAAGAAAATTAAAATCGTCATATGGATTTAAGCTCAAGTTATAATGGAAAATCCTCAAAAAATCGTCATAATGATTTAAGCTTATGTTTTGATGGAGCAAAACAATAAAATGCATTTAACCCAGCTTAGTGTACCTGCATAATTTATTATTTTCCCTTAAAGATTAGAGCATCTTTGTTTTGTTTAAACTTCTGCTATTTCTCAAAAACAATATGTTTATTTCTAATTAATTTCATAGAGGGCTTTTATTCTTGATGTGAGAAATAGCATTTCAAAGAATTAAGGAGCCAAATTACTGCAAATAAAGTAAAAAAGTCACTACGGAAGGAGTGGGAGTTGAAAATTTTACAGTAGAAATTTTTTAGGAAATAAACAGGAGTATTATAAACTAACGCCAAAATCTATGTAGTAACGCTAAAGTAAACTTTTGAAATGATAATATTAAGTTCTAAACAATTACTTCACAAGGAATTTCACTATTAGATGAAGTATTTTTCACACTTCACCCCCATTCCCACAGTCCACCTCATAAGATAATTAGCAGGGACAATGTTAATTTAAAAATATTGCATTATTCTTCTCTACTATTTCTTTATTTTCTAATTTCCTGCATAGAAAAAAATCCATTTGCATTTAAAAGCAATAGAATACAAAAATATTGTAAGCACATCTAAAAATGAAAATATGAGTTCAAACTCTTAGCTATAACCAAATCGACAAATTGATACAAAAACAAAGTTACTTATCCTAATGAAATTACTGCCCACACCAGTTGACTGTAACAGTCACCTTCAAAATGCTGATATATGAGAAAAAGTTGAACCAAAAGCCACTATCATCCTAATTTCAGCAACAACACAACAAAAACTTGCAAACATTCCATATAATTATCCCAAATTAAGACTTAGAACATTGCAGATTTTATTACAATAGATTACCTTATTCATATGAACAATTCTATAACTTTGCCCATTCTGTCAAAGATTTAAACATTTTACCCCCTTACAAAAAATTATTAATTCCATATTATTCAATAAATTAACAAAAACCCAAATCTCCAGTCACAAAACCAAATCAGAATCAATTAACAATTATAAAATCAACATCATAACAAAACACTAAAGGAGAAACCCTAAATCGAACAAGATATATAGAGGGGACATGACAAAACGTAGGATTTCGAACTTTTTTACCTTCCGTTTGAGGTTGTAACGGTGCCACTCGGACTTGTAATGAAGCTTTTGCTCAGAATCATCTTCAAATTCTTTGTTGCAGGCGTTACAGGTTAATCCACGCATTTTTCTTCTTTTCTTTAGCTTTTCCAATTCTTTGAGAGAGAGAAAGAGAAGAAGCAGTGGGGGATTTTTAAAGACGCGAAATGGAAAATGGGGAAAAATGATCAAAGAAAGCGGTGCAGAAGAACACGATTTGAGGTGACTAGCGGGCATGCGTAAGTGTCGACGTCCAACATCTAGATAGGGTAATTCGGTAGCTATGGTAACGGGTCAAATCGGATTATGAATTACCCGTTTCCAATACACATTCAAAATGTACATAAATCTTAACCTTAACGTTCCATCATGCAGTCTTATGGAATGATGAGATTTATCTTAAACTTTGGACGACCTAGATGATTTATTAGGATGGACGAAAAATTCAAAATCATTTGTATTTTATTATATAGATTTATTATATAGATTCACGGTTATCCGGTTATTTATTTTCGATACCTAATTATACAAATAATATAATTATACAATTTTTTAAAAATAATTTATAAACATATACAAGTGTATAAACTATATAAATTATTATTTATAACCACGAGTAACCATTTAAAAATTAATATTTATAATAATCATACCTAAATCGGGTATGAGATGGTAATAATTTACTCGTATTTGCCTTTAACTTTTTGAGTTTAGTTTGGTTGGATAATATTCATCACGATTGCGGGTTTGGATGTAAATTTTCATCCATAATATTGGGTATTCCTATCAAATACTCCAAATACTAACCATGACCCAAGCCTTTTGTTAAATTTTTTTTTCTTTCAAGTTTTTCTAACTTTATTTTTACCTTACAAATAATGTTTTTCTATTTGAGTTTTTCATACTTACTCGAACATTTTTGATAATTATGACTTTAGAGGGATCTTTCGGTCACATTTTTAATTTATATTTGTCCAAATTAAATATATTAGAAACTGTATGTTTAATTTGATGATGATATGATTAATGTATAATTATTAAGTACTCCATCTGTCTCATATTAAACGTTCTAATTTCTTTTTAAGATATTTCACAATAAATGTCTCATTCATATATTTGTAACTATTTTTATCTTATTTTTTGACTTATACACTCATTATCTTCTTACTCAATTTTTGATGTAATTAAAGAAAGGGCCCTTAACGCTAATATACAACAATTAGAAAGTAATTACAAAAATAAAACATTCACAAAATAATTACAAAAATAATATAACACAATATTACGTTGTTAAAATTACGGATCATTAACTCCCTACACGTCAGTTACTAACTTTCATATTTGCAACTATACGCACCTAAATTCAAGCAACTAAAAAAAACATGCAACTTTGATATCAAAAAAACAGATCAACGACATATCTATCGAAGAAGACGAAATCTCTTGTCGCGACGCAACTCTGAGATCGGAGAATGACATAAAAGATCAACAGTAACTTCAAGATCAGTAACCAGAAACTTACGTGTTGCACTGATTGTTGATCGTTGATTGATTCGTTACAAATTTGTATACTGAGTTATTTGAGTTTAAAGTTTATATGCATATAATTACCTCGTGGTTACTACGTATTCGTATATTGGTTACCTTTCTTAAGTTTTTCGCTCTTTAAAATAGTCACAAAGTCAGAATACTGAATGTTTTGATTGCAAAATGCATTTGAAAATATGTTTTATATTCTGATTACTAAATAAATATAAATTAGTTACTGTTTATTATTGATTTGGTTGCTGTATAATGTTTATTTGCTTGCTTTATACTTTTAACGTATATTTTATTGATATTTTTTATATTAATGGTTACTTATTAAATACATTGGTTACCTTCTTGCAATTGTTGGTTACTGTCTAATATTGATTTGGTTAGTATATAATGCTAACTTGGTTACTGTGTAAAATTACAATGGTTACTGTATAATATTACCCCAGTTTAAACTATTTTTTTTATATTGATGGTTACTGATTAAATAAATTGGTTACCTTCTTATATCTGTTAGTCTTTAATTTGTAACAAAGTCATTATTGATTGTTTTGGTTCTAAAATAAATGTAAAAATATTTTTTATATTCTGGCTACTAAGTACATATATTTTGGTTACTATCTAATATGTATTTAGATACTGTAAGTTGTTTATTTGGTTACTGTATAATGTTATTGTGTTTTATAATTGTTTCTTTTATATTGGTGGTTACTTAATGACTACATTGGTTACCTTCATGCAACTGTTAATCTGATTATATATATTGGTTGTTGTATATTATTTAATTGGTTACTGTATATTTGGTTGTTGAAGCTTATTAATGTACACTTGTACTGATGTTTTTTATATTCATGGTTACTTGTTAGCTACATTGGTTATCTTCTTACAACTGTTAGTCTTTAGTTGGTAGCAAACACATTATACTGGTTGTTTTTTACTGTAAAATACAATGGAGAATGTGTATCTTATGGTTACTAAATAGTTATGTGTTGGTTACTGTCTAATTTGGATTTGGTTACTGTATAATGTTGTTATGATTGCTGTATAATCTTAGTGTGTTTTATATTTATTTGTTTTATGATGATGGTTACTTATTGACTACATTGGTTACCTTCATACAACTGTTATAATTTAATTGGTAACAAATATCATTATACTGATTGTTTTCATTGCAAGATGCATATAAAAATGTGGTTTATGTTCTGGTTACTAATATTATGTAGTTTGGTTACTGTCTAACATTGATTTGATTACTTTATAATGTTTATTCTGTTGTAAGACAATGGAGATGATTCCAGTTGAACTTTATTTCAACGGAACATGGACTGATAGTAACCAATGCAACAAATTTGAAGTTATCGACCTACTAGTTTCATCAACTAGTTCGTTCATAGAAATGAAAAACTTGATATGCAGTGCATTACGGCTAGACACAAACACAACAACATTGTCAATCAAATTTTAGATTAGAAGCGACATTCCACTGATCAGTATATCAGATGAAGCAACCTTTAGATTCTTTATTGAAGTCAGTAGAAAATCTGATGAACAAGGCAAATTTCCACTGATTATAGATAATGAACACAGAAGGGGACACATGTGATGCCCCCAAAATAGGTATACATCACCCATCTTGAGTCGCCAAATACATGGTACAAAATTCAAATACAACTTAATTATACAACAGTCGTGTGAAATACGACAAAACATAATCTAAGAGTTTTAATAAGAATATTGTCATCTAGACAATATCCACACTCAATGGAGTCCTCATTACGTTTATTGTCACACTATTTAACAGAATAGTGAGGACTACTAATCTATTATCATCGGATAGTCACTCCCGTCCCCCAACTAGTCCGGCTACATTCTCATTTTACGAAGAGAACGATGAAAAAGAAAGGGTGAGCTCAACTACCCAAGAAGAAATATTATAACTAAGATAATGCAGAATAAATTATCATTAGTCTTCAACAATGTTAAATTGATAAAATACAATAGACATCAAGTTTAACTACAGCGGAATAAGCAATCCATTAGAAGAGTCAAGTAGAGCATGAAATCTACTATCTTCTATGATTTAAAATGTCTTCATTAATTTTTATCGTTGAGACTCGAACAATAAATAAACCAAATCATCGAGTCATCCACACTTTTCACGGGCCAAAGATATTCATTAAATCGGTAAAGGTCATGACTATCTAAGAATATCCACTGGTCATAATCATACCAAAAAGCGGCCCATCAACGCACTACAAAGCTCTCTTGAGGACTTTTACCACATCATTTATAATATTATAGGTCATGATTATACCGAATAATCCCTTGTCATAATCATATCAAGTCCATCTATGCACGTAAGTCAAAGATGACTTTCATCACAATATAAGCATGAGGATGATGACAATGACATAATAATTCAATAAAACAAGTTCAAGAATAAATTTTAAAGATTTATAAGTTAATTTATCTTTAAATCAATTACGTCAAATTGTCAACATGATCTTTCGCTTTTGTTGAGTAAAATTTAAGAATGCTCGGAAGAATATTTCCATGAAAAAGATCTAGGATGAAGCGTAAAATATCCAAGATATTCTACTAATTTCATGGAGTATAGAAGCCTAAAACTTTAACCAAATGAGTATCATAGAATATATGAAGCTGCAAATGGATTTTCACCCGCCATGCGATAATCCACGTAGACAGATCATTTCCACAATTTAATAAGGAATGAATACGAAGGATCATTCACTATGCATATGATAATTCACATAGATAGATTATTCCAACAGAATAATAAAGAATTGAACCAGGTCATGCGTAATCGCATACAGATAGGATATTCAACGAGAATAATAAAGAATGGAATAATGAAGAATTCACCGTGCATGCGATGAGCCGCATGCAGCGGAGTTATTCCAGCAGAATAATAAAGAATGGAACCGGTCTAGCGTAATCCGCATGCACGAGGATATTCAATAGAATAATAAAGAATGGAATAACAAAGAATTCACCGTGCATGCGATAGATCCATATGCAGACGGGTTATTCCAACGAGAATAATAAAGAATAGAACCAAGTCTAGCGTAATTGCATGACGGGATATTCCAACAGAATAATAAAGAATGGAATAATGGAAGAATTTCACCATGTATTTAAGATTACTTGGCATGGCAGAGTTATTCCAACATAATAATAAAGAATGGAATAATGAGAAGAATTTCACCATGTATGCGTGTACTTCAGCATGATGCAGTATTCAACATAATAATAAAAATAGAATAATGAAGCTCTCTTTATGAATACGAAAGAAATAATAACCCTTACTATAATAACAATATCCCTTACCTTAGAAGAAACTGAATATTGGAATAGTGAGGTAGCAGACTTCTCTTCTTCTTTCTCTCTATAATTTCTCTCTATAATAATTGCTCTAAAGCTTTAGTGAATTGGTGAGAAATGAAGGAAGAATGAGCTTCTATTTATAGGAAAATATAGTTTCGATAATTGCACGTTTTGGGGCTCAAAATATTATAGTACAATACCTCCAACTTTTCTTTTATTTTTAATTTAGTCCTGCAAGTATTATCAAACTTGCACCACCTCCCCTAATAGTAAATAATGTGAATTAATAGTTCAATCATTTGAATCAATAGTTATAATCATGTGAAAATACGAATTACAGTATAGTACCTCCATCTATACCTCCATTTTTAACTTAGTCATGCAAGTATTATTAATCTTGCACCAACTCCCCTAATAGTACATGAATGTGATTCAATAGTACATACATGTGAACAAATAGTTATATAATCATGTGAATTAGTAGCAATTAATTGCTTATTTATCCGATTAATTACCCAATTTATCAATATAACCCCCAGACATCAATTATTATCGGAATAGATGTCGATTTCCACTAACACTAATAATCCCATCACAATGGAACTATCAAATTCATCTTTAATCAACACAAACTTAATCATCATTAATATTATAACTCACAATATTTAACAACCAGGTCGTTCCCAGGAAAGAGGGGGCTTTTCGATAAGGATTTCTCCTTATTGGCGCGCAATTAGATTACCAAACCTCTCCTTGACAGAACTTCTAGACATTGTAAATATTACAATTTAATAATATGAATAACTTTGTCATCTCAATTATTGATTTAATAATATATTATATAATGCAAATGATACTGTGACAATAATTGAATCAATAATATGAGAGATATGATCACGCAATTCTTGTGTAGTAATAATTGAGTATAAGCGAGTGACTTCTCACGTAAGCATCAATAACTAATACCGTAGTGCTACTTATGCAACCACGCCAGATATTCTTGTACTTTTACTACCGGGTAGTTCAACAGTTTTAACGGTAACACTTCCGCCGTTATTTTTATAAAAAGTTAATTATATCGTTTTTTTATTACGACAATACTTCCGTTGTGGGGTCCACCAATGATTGTGTCTTCGTACGAATATTCCCCGTCCAATCGAATATTATATAACCACTTGCTTACTTTGTAAAATTTGTAAATATTACCCACAACTATAACATTATATTATATCCACACCATAATATTCAAAAATATATTTCGAGAGAAATTAATCTTTATTCATAAAAGTTGGGGTCTTACAACCTCCCCTTCTTATAAAATTTCATCCTCAAAATTAGGGTACGTACCTGGTATATCGAAGAGGTGAGGATATCTTGACTTCATCTCAGATTCTAACTCCCAGGTCATTTCTTCCACATCGTGGTTTCTCCATAAAACTTTGACTTGAGGTATAACCTTGGAGCGTAGAATATGATCCTTCTTATCCAAGATTTTAACAAGTAACTCTTCATACGTTAAATCTTCCTCTATCTCGTTTGGTTTTAATTCAATAATATGGTTTGGGTCTTTCACATATTTACGTAACATAGATATGTGGAAAACGTTATGAACACGAGACATACTTGGCGGTAAGGCGAGTCTATAGGTCACAGTTCCTACTCGTTCGAGGATTAAAAATAGGCCAATGAATCGAGGATTGAGCTTTCCTCTCTTTCCAAATCTTGTAACTCCTTTCCATGGAGCAACATGTAACAACACATGATCTCCAATATTAAATTTCGATCAAGATCAGCATAACTCTTTTGTCGATCGTGTGAGGTTTTTATACGTTGTCGGATCGTTTGAATCTTTTCTGTAGTCATACGTACCAAATTCGGTCCCAACAATGTTGCTTCACCCACCTCATCCCGATTATCTTCGGGAGAAGCGACACTTTCCTCATCTACAACGCCTCAAATGGAGCCATGTCAATACTTGATTGATAACTATTATTGTAGGAAAACTCCACCAATGGTAAGAACTTGTCCCAACTTCCCTTGAAGTCAAGGACACAGAGTCTTAATAAATCTTCAAGAGTTTGAATAGTCCTTTCCGACTGTCCGTCCGTTTGAGGATGATATGCCGAACTAAATCGTAAATTCTTGCCCATAGCTTTTTGCAAACTAACCTAAAATCTTGAAGTGAATCTTGGGTCTCGATCAGAAACTATAGATACTGGCATACCATGTAATCTTACAATCTCGTTTATGTACATACTAGCAAGACGTTCAAGTGTAAAAGTTTCTCGTATCGGTAAGAAATGAGCAGACTTGGTCAATCTATCAACAATGACCCAAATCGCATCTATGCCTTGAGAAACCTTGGAAAGACCAGTAACAAAATCCATGGTAATGTGCTCCCACTTCCATTCTAGAATTTCAAGTGGTTGCAATGGACCTTTTGGCACTTGATGCTCGCTTACTTGACTAGTTGACAAGTTAGACACCTTGAGATAAACCCCGCTATCTCTCTCTTCATATTGCTCCACCAAAATGTATGTCGAAGATCACGATACATTTTGGTACTCCCAGGATGGATTACAAACGGTGTGTTGTGCGCCTCAATCATGATTTTATACTTCAAGTCAGAATCGATAGGAACACAAAGTCTGGAGTTGTTCCTTCTTGCATTTTTTTCTTCATACGCATCAGCTTCAGGTCTGTAGTTTGAGCAGCTTTAACTTTATCGATTAAAGTCGGTTCCACTCGTATATTCGCTATCATCACATGGGTCCCTGGAGTCTTTAACTCTATTTTCATCCTTTCCAAGTCATACAAAATGGGTCTTTGCGTTGACAATATTGCACTCGTACCAGCATACGATCTTCTACTCAATGCGTTAGCTACTACGTTCGCTTTTCCAAGATGGTATTGGATGGTATGATCATAATCTTTCAACAACTCAAGCCATCGTCGTTGCCGCATGTTGAGTTCTTTTTGAGTGAAGAAATATTTGAGGCTTTTAAGATCAATATAGATCTCCACCTTCTCTCCATACAGCTAATGCCTCCAAATCATAAGCGCAAAAACGACTGCTGCCAACTCTAGATCATGAGTAGGATAATTCCTCTCATATTCTTTGAGTTCTCGAGAGGCATAGGCTATGACTTTCCCATGTTGCATGAGAACACATCCTAACCCTTTGTCTGAAGCATCATTGTAGATGACAAATCCCTCCGAGCCAGATGGTATTGTCAGAACAGATGCTAAAATGAGTCTTCTCTTGAGTTCTTGAAAACTCTTTTCACATTCCTTACTCCAACCGAATTTTGTATCTTTTCGAGTCAGCTGAGTTAATGGAGTAGTGATTCGAGAAAACCCTTCTACCAATCTCCGATAATAATAACCAAGCCGGCAGAAAGCTACGACTTCGCCGATCAACGACTTAGGTTACTCCCAGCTTTGAATTGCTTCAATCTTTGTCGGGTCAACAGATATTGTGAGACCCTAAATTTTATGAATAAAGATTTAAATTTCTCAAAATATTTTTTTGAATATTATGGAGTGAACTTGATATAATGTTATAGTTGTGGGTAATATTTATAAATTTTACAAAAGTACGCAAGTTGTTATATAATATTCGATTGGTCTGGGAATATTCATTTTAACGAGGGGAATATTCAGATGCGGCAAGACAATTATTGGTGGACCCACAATAGAATTATTTTCGGATTGAAAAAGCGACAAAAATATTTTATGAAAATAACGGCGAAAGTTTTACCGTTAATTGTTGAAACACTTTCGGTGTTAAAAGTACAGAATACTGGCGTGGTTGCATATAGTAATACATTATTGATTATTGATTCTTACGTGAAAAGTCACTCGGTTTTGTTCAATTATTGCTTCAAAGAATTATTTCATAGTATCTCAAAAGTTATTTGATTCAATTATTGTCGATATTTTATATATTATTAAATCAATAATTGAGATAACAAAGTTATTAATATTATTATTTGCAATATTAACGATATCTAGAAGTTACGCCAAGGAGAGGTTTAGTCACCTAATTCAATGCTACCAACGTGGAGAAATCCTTATTGGAAAGCCCCCTCTTTCCTGGGAACGACCTGGTCGATTAATATTGTGAATTAAAATAATGATGATAAATATTGTTAAATATATTGAGGTGTCTTTTTATGGAGTTACGGAAGTTTAAATATATATATATATATTATATATATATATAAATTTTATTTTATTAGTATTATTAATGTAATAAAACATAAAAGCTTTTTTATATAAAACAAAATACTTTTATAAAGTTATTTGTTTTATTAGATTATATATAGACTATATTATATTTTATTTAAAAGATTTTGTTTTATTAGAATATTTTATTAATACTGCATAGTAAAACAATATGGACCGTTCATGAATTAATTCTTATTCAGGTCCATTCTCCTATAAATAGAAGCTCATTCCTTCATTATTTCTTACAATTGGTGAAACTCTAGAGAGAGAAACTATAGAGAGAAAGAAGAAAAGTATCTCGCTACTTCACTACTCTTATATCCAAATTTCTAAGGTAAGGGGTATTATTTCTTTTGTATTCATGAAGAGAGCTTCATTATTCCATTCTTTATTATTATGTTGGAATAACTTCGTCATCAAGCACCGCATACATGGTGAAATTCTTACATTATTCCATTCTTTATTATTATGTTGGAATAACTTGTTTATGCAATACCGTGATACATGGTGAAATTCTTACATTATTCCATTCTTTATGATTACATTGGAATAACTTTATGCATGCGATCTATCGCGTGCACGGTGAAGTATTTTGTTATTCCATTCTTTATTATTTTGTCGAATATCACATGCGTAGGTTTTACGCATGACCGGTTCCATTATTTATTATTTTGTTAGAATATCCGCCTATGCTTTACGCATGACTTCGTTCCGTTATTTATTATTACATTGGAATAACTTTATGCATGCTTGATTCTATCGCATGCCTGGTGATTTCTTTTGTTATTTCATTCTTTATTATACTCGGTTGGTTAAAGTTTTGGCTTTTATACTCCATGAAATTAGTGGAATATCCTTGATATTTGCGCTTCATCCAAAGATCTTTTCATGGAAATATTCTTACGAGCATTCTTGAGTTTTACCCCCAAAGCGATGATCATGTTGACAATTTGGGACGTTATTGGTTCATGGATAAATTAATTCTTGAACTTGTTTTATTGAATTCTTATATCATTGTCATCATCATCCTCATGTTTATATTATGTTGAAAGTCATTTGTGGCTTTGTAGTGCATAGATGGACTTGGTATGATTATGACGAGGATTATTCGGTATAATCATGGACCGCAATGTTATAAATGATGTGGTAAAAGTCCTCATTGTCCGTCATTGCATTGATGGACGAGTTGTTGGCATGATCATGATCATTGATGAATACACGAATATCATTGGCCCGTAGTGCATGGATAATTTGTGGTTGTGATACTAATGAATATCCTTGGTAGTAGTGCGGGGATGATGTGGATTATTTATTGGTAGAAGTCTCAAACGATAAAAGTGATGAAAAACCTTTTGAATCATAGAAGATAGTAGATTTTATTCTCTACTTGACTCTTCTAATGGATTGTTTATTCCACTGCAGTTAATCTTGATGTTTGTTATATTGTATCAGTTAACACTGTTAAAGGCTAACGATAATTTATTCTGCATTATCTTAGTCATAATATTTCTTACTGGGCTAGTTTAGCTCACCCTTTTACTTTCATTGTTCTCTTGTGAGAAATGAGAAGCGAGTTAGGACTAGTCGGGGAACGGAGTGACGGTCCAGATGATAACATTAGTAGTTCTCACTATTCTATGAAATAGTGTGTTAATAAATGTATTGAGGACTTATTTTGAGTTTGAATACTATCTAGGAGACAATATTTGTATTAAAACTCACAGCTCATGTTGTATATTTAAGATTGTATTTGTATTCTGTACCATTTATTTGGCGACTCAGAATAGGTGATGTATACCTATTTTGGGGCGTCACAGTTGGTATCAAAGCTTAGGGATATGATCCCTGGCTGAGATGTGAGACAAGAACTAGGAGGGGAGAGACGGGAAATTCCTTCGCTAGTATTACCTACCTAAGTTTATTTGGTATTTAATTGGTCGGTCAGAGTATAGGGATACTATGTGATATGTTAATTAACCCTTGTTTTGTGACAGTGTTTGAAAAATGGCATCTGAAAATATTGTGATCAGCAATGAAGCACATGAGACAGTTGAGTCACCAACGATCAATACCCAGGATAATGTGCAACAAGAAGACAATAATCCTCAGGTAAATAACAACATCGATCAAATGATGAACGATGAGATGTTCAGAGGCTTTATGTAATTCATGCAACATCAGGCGAAAGAAACTCCTATTCAAAATATAGGTGGAAATAATGGCAACCCACGGTCGGTCACCGCTAAGCAGTTCAAAGAGCTGGGACCACCGGAGTTTTTGGAAAAGTCTGAACCACTTAAGGCGGAGACGTGGTTAAAGCAGATCACCAAGATATTTGATGTCTTGAAATGCTCAGAGGAGCAAATAGTTCCCTTTGCCACCTTTATGTTGCGTGAAGAGGCAGATTATTGGTGGGAATATGTAAAGCATACCCAGCCTGACGCACTCAAGATGTCTTGGGAGAAGTTCCAAGAGCTGTTTAACGACAAGTACTTTCCCGAAAGTATTCGTCACATGAAGGAGGTGGAGTTTATCAAGTTAGATCAAAACAATATGATCGTGTCGCAATACGAGGCTAAATTTGCGGAGTTATCCCGGTTTGCGTCCCATTTGGTTGATAATAAGGAGAGAATGATGAGAATGTTTCTAAGAGGTTTGAAACCCGAGATATGTCAATATCTTATCTCTCATAAACTGTGTTTGTATTCAGATGTTGTTAATAGGTCTCAGTTATTGGAGCGCGATAATGAGTCAACCCAACCAAAAGAGAGCAGCCGGTAAAATGATAATACCAGTGATAGCAGTCATCGAACCGGTGATAATAAGCATGGAGGGAATCAACATGTCAGAAATGGTAACCACTTCGGTGGTAATCATGGCCAAAACAATAAGAATGGACATTTCAAGAAGATGAGATTCAACAATGATGGAAAGACGTCAGCATCAGCACCCGTTGTTAAGGAAGGAGAATGACCACCTATCATATGCTTCAAATGCGAAGGGGAGGGACATATCAGTCCAAACTGTACGCATCAATCCAAAGCATGTTTCAATTACAAAAGAGAAGGTCACCTAGCTCGATTTTGTCGTGTAGTGAAGTCAAGTCCAGCTGGGATAGTGATGCCAAAGGATGTCTCAAACAAGTCAAAGCCGGTAGTTTAAGTGAGAGCGTTTATCGAAGAACCCGAACGAAGTTATCACGGGTAAGTTAATCATAAACGCTTACGAAGTCTATACCTTATTAGATACCGGTTCTACACATTATTTTATCTCTCTTGCTTGCGCTCAGCGTTTAAATTTGACCCCAGAGAAGTTAGACTTTGACTTATTGGTTGAAACTTCGTTAGTAGAAACCTTCGTTACCTCCACTATTTATAAATCTTGTTTGATTCAAATCGACACTTTCACGTTACCTGTCGATCTTTTCTCTTTGAAAATACTTGTCTTTGATGTGATTTTAGGAATCGATTAGTTAACTACTAATCAAGCTTTTTGTAAGGTTGTTAGCTTTCATATTCCTAACCAACCTGTTATGCGAATTCAAACAACCAAACCACTAAATTCAATCATTGTCATATCAAATCATAAGTAAAGAGCCTCAAGCCTTTCGCTGGTGACTTCCTTGTGTGGAATGCACCGAAGCCAGACTTTCTGTAGGTGACGTCGTGAATGACGATGGCAAGTTGATAGGTATCAATGTGACGTACTATCCAAGTCTTGGATGAGAGTCATAGTTTTGAATGATATTTCTATTGTTAATAAATTTCCTGACGTATTCTTGAAGACTTCTTAGCCTACCCCAAGAGCGTGAAATTGAATTTTTTATTGACCCCAGTACAAAACCCATTTCTAAAACCCTTAAATATTTCTTCAACCAAAACGAACGATTATCAATGCGCCAAGGACGTTGGCTCGAAAGTACGTTGAAGATTACGACTATACCATTCAATATCATGGTGGAAGAAAGCGAACGTAAAATTTAACGCGTTGAGTAGAAGATCGTATGCTTTTACGAGTGCGATGTTGTTAACACAAAGACCCATTTCAGATAACTTACAAATGATGAAGATAGAGTTAAAGACTCTAGGACCCATGTGAAGATAACGAATATCTGAGTAGAATCGACTTTAATCGATAAAAGTTAAAGCCGCTCAAGCTACATACTCAGAGGTGCGATGAATGTGAAAAAGAAGGTTCAAGAGGCGTTATTCTAGAAGCAAGAATCGACGAAAGAGAAAATCTCAACCCTCGATTTAATTGGCCCATTTGAAATCCTCGATCGAAAGTAGGAAGCGTGGCCTATAGACTCATTTTACCGCCAAGTATGTCGGCGTGTTCATAACGCTTTTCACGTATCGATGTTACGTAATTATGTGGACGAACAACCAAATTATTAAATTAGAACTAGACGAAATAGCAGAAGATTTAACGTATGAGGAGATACGTGTTAAAATCTTGGATAAGAAGGATCGTATTCAACACTCAAAGGTTATACCTCAGGAGTTAGAATCGGAAATGAAGTCAAGGTATCCTCATCATACCAGGTACATACATAAATTTTGAGGGCGAAATTCCATAAGAAGGGGAGATTGTGAGACCCCAAATTTTATGAATAAAGATTTAAATTTCTCGAAGTATTTTTTTGAATATTATGGAGTGAACTTGATATAATGTTATAGTTGTGGGTAATATTTTTAAATTTTTCAAAGTACGCAAGTTGTTATATAATATTCGATTATTTGGGGAATATTCGTTTTAACAAGGAATATTCGTACGACGACATAATCATTGATGGACCCCACAATAGAATTATTGTCGGATTGAGAAAACGATAAAAATATTTTATGAAAATAACGGTGGAAGTTTACCGTTAACTGTTGAAACACCCGGTGTTAAAAGTACAGGAATACGCGTGGTTGCATTGTAGCACACGGTATTGATTATTGATGCTTATGTGAAAAGTCACTCAGTTTTGTTCAATTATTGCTTCAGTAATTGTTGCATAGTATCTCACGTTATTTGATTTAATTATTGTCGATATTTTATATATTATTAAATCAATAATTGAGATAACAAAGTTATTAATATTATTATTTGCAATATTAACGATGTCTAAAAAGTTACGCCGAGGAGAGGTTTGGTCACCTAATCATGCGCTGATAGGAGAAATCCTTATTGGAAAGCCCTCTTCCCGGGAACGAATTCGGTCGATTAATATTGTGAATTATAATAATGATGATAAATGTTGTTAAATATATTGAGGTGTCTTTTTATGAAATCACGGAAGTTTATATATATAAATTTTTATTATTATTATTATTAATGTAATAAAATAGAAAAGCTTTTTATATAAAAAAATGTAATACTTTTATAAAGTTATTTGTTTTATTAAACTATAAATAGAATATATTATATTCTATTATGCATAGTGTTTTGCATAGTAAAATCTTTTTTATATAAAGCGTAATACTTTTATAAAGTTATTTATTTTATTGTACTATAAGTAGAATATAATATATTTTATTATGCATAGTATTTGCATAGTAACTTCATAGTATTTGTATAGTAAAATCTTTTTATATAAAAAGCAGAATACTTTTATAAAGTTATTTGTTTTATTAGACTATAAATAGAATATAATATATTTTATTATGCATAGTGTTTGCATAATGCCTGTGATAAGTATTTGCATAATAAAATCTTTTATATAAAAGCAGAATACTTTTATAAAGTTATTCGTTTTATTAGATTATAAATAGAATATATTATATTTTATTTAAAAGATTTTGTTTTATGAATATTTTATTAATCTTGCATAGTAAATCAATATGGACCGTCTGTTTAAAAGTAAATCAATATGGACCGTTCATGAATTAGTTACTATTCGGTCCATTCTCCTATAAATAGAAGCTCATTCCTTCATTATTTCTTACTTAATTCGGTGAAACTCAGAGAGAGAAACTATAGAGAGAAAGAAGAAAAGTATTCTGCTACTTCACTACTCTTATATCCAGTTTCTTCTAAGGTAAGGGGTATTATTTCTTTTGTATTCATGAAGAGAGCTTCTGTTATTCCATTCTTTATTATTATGTTGGAATAACCTGTCTATGCGAAGTACCGCATACATGGTGAAATTCTTCTGTTATTCCATTCTTTATTCCATTCTTTATTATTATGTTGGAATAACTTGTTTATGCGAAGTACCGCATACATGGTGAAATTCTTCTGTTATTCCATTCTTTATGATTATGTTGGAGTAACCTGTCTGTGCGGTCTATCGCATGCCTGGTGAAGTCTTTTGTTATTCCATTCTTTATTATTTTGTCTGAATATCCTGTCTATGCGTTTACACATGACCTGGTTCCATTATTTATTATTCATTGCTGAATATCCTCGTTCGTGTGTTTACGCATGACCGGTTCCATTATTTATTATTCTGTTGGAATATCCATGCATGCGTGGCGCTTACGCATTTGACCGTTCCAATTATTTATTATTACATTGGAATAACATGTTTGTGCGGTCTATCGAATGCCTGGTGATTTCTTCTTTATTATACTCAGTTGGTTAAAGTTTTGGCTTTTATACTCCATGAAATTAGTGGAATATCCTTGATATTTGCGCTTCATCCAGTATATTTTCATGAAAATATTCTTTTGAGCATTCTTGAGTTTTACCCCATAAAGCAGTATCATGTTGACAATTTGGACGTTATTGGTTCCTGGATAAATTAATTCTTGAACTTATTTTATTGAATTCTTATATCATTGTCATCATCCTCATGTTTATATTATGTTGAAAGTCATATGTCAGCTTGTAGTATAGATGGACTTGGTATGATTATGACGAGGATTATTCGGTATAATCATGACCGTAATGTTACAAATGATGTGGTAAAAGTCCTCATTGGCCTATAGTGCACTGATGGACAGTTGTTGGTATGATCATGATAATTGATGAATACACGAATTCATTTCCTTGTCCCGTAGTGCATTGATAATTTGTGGTTGTGATACTAATGAATATCCTTGGCCGTAGTGCAGGGATGATGTGGATTATTTATTGAGTTTGAGTCTCAAAGAATAAAAGTGATGAAAACCTTTTGAATCATGAAGATAATAGATTTTATTCTCTACTTAACTCTTCTAATGGATTGCTTGTTCCGCTACAGTTAAACTTGATGTTTGTTATATTTTATCAGTTTAACACTGTTGAAGGCTAACGATAAATTATTTTGCATTATCTTAGTCATAATATTTCTTACTGGGCTAATTGAGCTCACCCTTTTGCTTTCATTGTTCTCTTCAGGAAATGAGAACGTAGCAGGGACTAGTCGGGGAACAGAGTGACGATCCAAATGATAACATTAGTAGTCCTCACAATTCTATGAAATAGTGTGTTAATAAATGTATTGAGGACTTATTTTGAGTTTGAATACTGTCTAGAAGATAATATTTGTATTAAAACTCACAGCTGATGTTGTATATTTAAGATTGTATTTGTATTCTGTACCATGTATTTGGCGACTCAGAATAGGTGATGTATACCTATTTTGGGGGCGTCACAGATATTCCATGATTTGATATCACGTGCCAAAGGAATGCAACTTCCTCAAGCCAGAACTTGCATTTCTACAACTTGGCATAAAGCTTGTTTTCACGAAGCTTTTGGAGTATCAGCCTCAAGTATTGCTCATAGTCTTCGCAGGTTTTGGAGTATATGAGGATGTCATCAATAAAGATGACCACAAAGTGATCCAAATATTCCTTGAATACTCGGTTCATCATATCCATGAAGGCAAAGAAGAGCATTTGTCAATCCAAAAGACATGACTAGGAATTCATAATGCCCGCATCGAAGTTCCGAAAGCGGTCTTTGGAATGTCATCGTTTTAATCTTCAATTGATGATATCTCGAACGAAGATCAATCTTTGAAAAGAATTTGGCTCCTTGAATCGATCAAACAGTCATCAATGCAAGGCAACAAAGTACCTATTTTTGATGGTGACATGATTTAACTCCGATAATCAATACAAAATCGCATACTTCCATCTTTCTTCTTAACGAATAGTAAGCGGAGCACCCCAAGGAGACGTATTTAGGGACATAATGAAACCGATGTCTAACAATTCTTATAGTTGGGTTTTAACTCACGAAGTTCAATAAGAGTCATTCGATATGGGGCTTTAGAAATGGGTTTTGTCTTAGGATTCAAAGGTCGATACAAAATTTAATTTCACGCTCTGGGGTAGGCCGAGAAGTTCTTCAGAAATACGTCGAGAATTTTATTAACAATAAAATATCATTCAAATCGACGATCTTTATTTAAATCCGTGACATGGGCTAAGAAAGCTTGACATCAATTTTTCAATAAGCGAATAGCTTTATAACTTGATATAGCGGTGATTGATTTTAGTGGTTTGGTTGCTTGAATTCGCATAATAGGTTGGTTAGGAATATGAAAGCTAACAACCTTACGAAAATAATCGATTTTAGTATGATGAGTAGTTAACCAATCAACCCCTAAAATCACATCAAATGCAAGTATTTTCAAGGAAATAAGATCGACATGTGTAACGATGCGATACCGATTTGAATCAAACAAGACTTATAAACCGTGGATGTAATGAAGATTTCTCCCAACGGAGTTTTAACAGATAAGTCAAAGTCTAATTTCTCCGAGTCAAATTTAAACGTTGAGCGCAAAGTAAGAGAAATAAAGGAATGGATAGGCCAGTATCAAATAAAGTATAAACTTCATTACCCGTGATCACCTCGCTCAATTCCTCGCTTTTTTTGGGAGGTTACGACAAACGCTCTCCTTGAACTACCGAGTTTTGTCTTGTTTGGGATACTTTCACGATGCATCCATCCATTTGGACTTGACTTTGGTGCACGACAAAATCGGGCTAGTGACCTTCTTTTCCACAATTATAACACGCTTTGAAGCGCAACGTGCGATTTGGACTTATGTGTCCTTCCCTCCACATTTGTAACATATGACCCGGTGGTCATTCTCCTTCCTTAACAACGAGATCTTTGGTCTTTGACGCTCTTTCCATCCTTGTTAAATCTCCTCTTCTTAAAATGTCCACTCTTATTGTCATGGCCATGATTACCACCAAGTGATTATCATTTCTAGCATGTTGATTACCTCCACGTTTGTTGTCACCAACCGATGATCGCTACCACTGGTATTATCGACTTGTTTGATTGCTTTCTCTCTTGGTTGGGTTGACTCATTATCGCGCTCCAAAACCGAGCTCTATTCACAACATCTAAATACAAACACAGTTTGTGAGAAATTAGGTATTGACTTATCTCGGGTTTCAAACCTCTTAGAAACATTCGCGTCATTCTCTCCTCATTATAAACCAAATGGGACGCAAACCGAGATAACTCGACAAACTTAGCTTCATACTATGCCACGGTCATATTGTTTTGCTCAAGCTTGATGAACTCTACCTCCTTCATGTGACGAATACTTTCAGGAAAGTACTTGTCGTTGAACAGTTCTTAGAACTTCTCCCAAGACATCTTCAGTGCGGCAGGTTGAGTACGCTTTACAGATTTCCACCGATGAATCGCCTCTGCTTTCAATAACATGAAGGTGGCAAAGGAACCTTTGCTCCTCGGAGCATCCCAAGACATCAAATATCTTGTTGATCCGCTTTATCCACGCTTTCGCCTTTAAGAGGTTTGGCTCTCCAAAAACTCCGGTGGTCAGCTCCTTGAATCGCTTAGCGGTGACCGTCCGAGAGTTGTCAGTGTTTCAACTCGCATTTTGGATGGGGTCGCTTTACTTTGATGTTGCATGAAATGCATAAAGCCTCTAAACATCCCATCATTCACCATTTTATCGATGTTATTATTTACATGAGGATTATTGTCTTTCTGTTGCATATTATCCTAGGCATTAATCTGTGGTGACTCAACGGTCTCATGTGCTTCATTGTTTATCTCAACATTTTCGGATGCCATTTTCAAATACTGTCACAAAATAAGGGTTAATTAACATATCACATATTATCCCTATACTCTGACCGACCAATTAAATACCAAATTAACTTAGGTAGGTCATACTAGCGAAGGAATTCCCCATCTCTCCCCTCCTAGTTCTTGTCTCACATCTCAGCCAGGGATCATATCCCTAAGCTTTGATACCAACTGTGGAACCCCCAAAATAGGTATACATCACCCATCTTGAGTCGCCAAATACATGGTACAAAATTCAAATAAAACTTAATTATACAACAGTCGTGTGAAATACGACAAACCATAATCTAAAAGTTTTAATAAGAATATTGTCATCTAGACAATATCCACACTCAATGGAGTCCTCATTTCATTTATTGTCACACTATTTAACTGAATAGTGAGGACTACTAATGCTATCATCCGGACCGTCACCCGGTTCCCGACTAGTCCCAGACTACGTTCTCATTTCAAGAGAAAACGGTGAAAGAAAGGTGAGCTTAACTAGCCCAAAAAAAAATATTATGACTAAGATAATGCGAGAATAAATTATCATTAGTCTTTAACAATGTTAAAGCGATAAAATACAATAGACATCAAGTTTAAGCTGATGAATAAGCAATCCATTAGAAGAGTCAAGTAGAGCATGAAATCTACTATCTTCTATGATTTAAAATGTTTTCATCAATTTTTAGTTGAGACTCAGCTTAATAAATAAACCAAATAATCGAGTCATCCCTGCACTACGGGCCAAGGATATTCATTAAATCATCAATGGTCATGACTATACCGAATAATCCCTGGTCATAATCATACCAAAAGCGGCCCATCAACGCACTATAAAGCAATCGAGGACTTTTACCACATCATTTATAACATTATAGGTCATGATTATACGGAATAATCCCTTGTCATAATCATACCAAGTCCATCTATGCACGTAAGCCAAAGATGACTTTCATCACAATATAAGCATGAGGATGATGACAATGACATAATAATTCAATAAAACAAGTTCAAGAATAAATTTTAAAGATTTATAAGTTAATTTATCTTGAAATCAATTACGTACAAATTGTCAACATGATACTGCTTTGTGGAGTAAAATTTAAGAATGCTCAGAAGAATATTTCCATGAAAATATCTTAGGATGAAGCGCAAATATCCGAGATATTCTACTAATTTCATGGAGTATAAGTCAAAACTTTAACCAAATGTTCATAGAATATATGAAGCGCAAATGGATTTTCACCGCCATGCAGTAATCCACGTGAGATGCATCATTTCCACAATTTAATAAGGAATGAATACGAAGCATCATTCACCATGAATGTGATAATCCACATAGACAGGTTACTCTAACAGAATAATAAAGAATGGAACCAGGTCATGAGTAATCCGCACAAACAGGATATTCTACAGAAATAATAAAGAATGGAATAATAGAAGAATTCACCATGCATGCGATAGACCGCACAGACAAGTTATTCCAACAGAATAATAAAGAATGGAACCGTGTCTAGCGTAATCCGCATTGCATGCAGGATATTCCAATGAATAATAAAGAATGGAATAACAAAGAATTCACCATGCATGCGATGAATCCTTGCAGATGAGTTATTCCAGCGGAGTAATAATAAAGAATAGAACCAGTCTCAGCGTAATTGCATGCATGAGGATATTCCAAATGTAATAATAAAGAATGGAATAATGAGAAGAATTTCGCCATGTATTGAGATTGCTTGGCATGGCGAGTTATTCCAACATAATAATAAAGAATGGAATAATGTAAGAATTTCACCATGTATGCGGTACTTCGCATAGACAGGTAATTCCAACATAATAATAAAGAATGGAATAACATAAGCTCTCTTTATGAATACGAAAGAAATAATACCCCTTACTATAATAACAATATCCCTTACCGTAGAAGAAACCGAATATTGGAATAGTGGAGGTAGTAGACTTCTCTTCTTGCTTTTCTCTATAATTTTCTCTATAATAATTGCTTCTAAAGCTTTAGTGAATTGGTGAGAAATGAAGGAAGAATGAGCTTCTATTTATAAAAATATAGTTTCGATAATTTATGCGTTTTGGGGCTCAAAATATTATAAGACAATACCTCCAACTTTTCTTTTATTTTTAATTTAGTCCTGCAAGTATTATCAAACTTGCACCACCTCCCCTAATAATAAATAATGTGAATCAATAGTTCAATCATTTGAATCAATAGTTATAATCATGTGAAAATACGAATTACAGTATAGTACCTCCATCTATACCTCCATTTTTAACTTAGTCATGCAAGTATTATCAATCTTGCACCAACTCCCCTAATAGTACATGAATGTGATTCAATAGTACACACATGTGAACAAATAGTTATATAAGCATGTGAATTAGTAGCAATTAATTGCTCATTTATCCGATTAATTACCTGATTTATCAATATAACCCCCAGACATCAATTATCATCAGAATAGATGTCGATTTCCACTAACACTAATAATCCCATCACAATGGAACTATCAAATTCATCTTTAATCAACACAAACTTAATCATCATTAATATTATAACTCATAATATTTAACAACTAGGTCGTTCCCAGGAAAGAGGGGGCTTTCAGATAAGGATTTATCCTTATTGCCGTATGATTAGATGACGAACCTCTCCTCGAGCAGAACTTCAGACATTGTAAATATTGCAATTTAATAATATGAATAACTTTGTCGTCTCAATTATTGATTTAATAATATATCATATAATGCAGATGATCTGTGACAATAAATGAATCAATAATATGAGAGATATGATCAAAGAATTATCAGTAGCAATAATTGAGTATAACTGAGTGACTTCTCACGTAAGCATCAATAACCAATACTGGTGTCTTTCTTATGCAACCACGCCAGACATCTTTACTACTTTTACTCCGGGTAGTTCAACGGTTTTAACGATAACACTTCCGGCCGTTATTTTTATAAAAAGATAATTTCGTCATTTTCTTATTACGACAATACTTGGTTGTGGGGTCCACTAATGATTGTGTCGTCATACGAATATTCCCTGGTAAAACGAATATTCCCGACCAATCGAATATTATATAACCACTTGCTTACTTTACAAAATTTGTAAATATTACCCACAACTATAACATTATATTATATCCACACCATAATATTTAAAAATATATTTCGAGAGAAATTAATATTTATTCATAAAATTTGGGGTCTTACAATGCACAACAATCTTGCAGAACTTGATAAATGTAGAAGAAACTATAATTCACGATGTTACGCCAATCAGATCAACACAAGGGAATTCAGCACTAGTTCAACTAGCAACACAAGATTGTCAAATTAGAACGCAATATGATGATCAGCTTGCCATGGAAGTTATTGAACAACAACGAGACAGACAATATGACAGATCATACACAGAAGAACGATATGATGATGTAATAACAGATCCGAATGAACGTGAAGTAAAATTACATCAAACTTACAAAAAGACAAAAAATCCTATCACAAGCAATGAGTCTGCATTCAATCAGGAAAAACAGACAACACAAAGTTAAGCGAACAGGTCGTAGAGACTTTGTGCTAGTGTGCGTAGATAATGAAAATTGCAGATGGAAGATGAGAGCGTCAAGGTTTCGAAAAATCAGTATGTTCAAGGTGAGAGAATTCAATGACATCCACACGTGTTCAATTAACGTATTGTTGGGAGACCACAGACATGCAAATAGTGAGTTGGTCAGTGAATGTATAATGCACAAATTAACAAATTTGAAGAAAATATACACACCAACAGATATTGTGGAGGACATAATGACAGAATATAATGTGTTTATCTCTTACCAAAAAGCATGAAGATCGAAGGAGAAAGCGTTGGAAAAGGTGAGAGGAAATCCACACGACTACCACTGATCCCATCATGGTTGCACATGCTGAAGAAAATAAATCCAGGTAACACTTTAAAACAGTTTATTGGTTTTTCATAATTAGTTAGTTACCCACGTTAACTGACTTGGTTACCATAATATGCAGGTTTGGTTACTAACTGTACTGTACAATCAACTTATGTTAAATTAATATTTTGTGTATCATAAATATCTACACAAAAGATTATACATTAATGATATTCTGAACACCATATGCACCGTATTGGAAACATTAATATGGTAATTAGTTGGATACCATTAACCACTTTAATGGTTACCAATTACTACAAATTTGGATACTGTATGTTACTTGTAATTGTAATGATATTGCTGACATTTCATATCAGGTTCCGTCACAGCCCTTGAGTTGGAAACAAATGGTCGTTTCAAGTATTTATTCTTTGCCATTGGAGCATCCATTCAAGCATGGCACCATTACTTTCCAATCATTGTAATCGATGACATGTTTCTACAATCAACTTACGGGGGGGACACTACTCATAGCAGGCACACATAATGCAAACAGAAACATTGTTCCGATTGCTTTTGCAGTGGTTGACAGCGCAAATGAATTATCTTGGAGATGATTTTTCGTAAATTTGAGAATTGCTTGTGGAGTTAGGGAAGACCAATGCATTGTTTCAGATAGACATGAAGCCATTATACAGGGACTGAATTTTGTGTTTCTGGATGTTGATGAGTGAGTTTTATACACATGAATTGAGTGTATTTGTGTAAGACCCCAAATAATTAATAAATGAAATTTAATTTCCTCTAATTATTATTTTGAAATAGTAAGGGTTGATGTGATTAATGTGGATAGTTATGGGTAAAATACATAAATATTTCAAAATAAACAAGTGGTTATAAAATATTCATTGTTGTGGGAATATTCGTTTGGTCGTGGAATATTTGTCTTTGTCGGGGAATATTAAATTTACCGGTAGCGACCATGTGTGGAGCCCATAACTGAAAAGCGATTGGAGGAAGAAAACGACAAATATAAGTTGTTTAAAAATAACTACAGTCAGTCATTCTGAATTTACTTTGTTGGAATACCGATTGGTTAAAACACGATGTCTGGCGTTGGTGCACGATGGCACCAGATTGCACCAATTATTGACTCTTACGTAAGAAGGCACTACTCAATAATGGTTACTGATGAATCTTCATTCGGTATTTTATTTATTGGTTCAATAATTGTTGCGTTGATATTTTATATTGTTGTTGTTTCAATAATTGTCATTTACAAGATTTTTCATTATCGAAGCAATAATTCATATTATCCGAATAATATTATTAGATAACATTATTGGCAATGTCTAGAAAGTTCTGTCTAAGGAGATGTTTCATCACCTAATTGCGCGCCAGTAAGGAGAAATTCTTATTGGAAAGCCCCCTCTTTCCTGGGAAGTGTCTGGTTGTCAATATTGTGATTCTGTAATATTATTTGTGAATAATTAATTATTGATTCATATGATGAGGAAAATATTGATTTTATGTGGATATAGATGGAGAAAATTTTTAATGTGACAATTGTTGAAAATTAATATTTTATCTTTTCTCGATAAAATAATTCATTTAAATATATATATTATTATATTTTAATAATATAATAATGGTGATATTTTTACAATCTAATATGGGATATATGAGTATACGAGAAGGAAGAGTATTTTTGTTGCAATAAATGTTTAAAACATGTTAAACATGTAAATTGGACCCCATTTATTGATTTGAAATTTGATTATAGCCTCTAAAATCGCCTTGGTTTGTGGATTTCTACCAATTTACATTTGGAATTTGGAAATACTTTCTTACGCAAAGTTGTAGAGAATTGAATTTCCTATAAAAACTTGCGAGATTGAATTTTTCCGACAAAAGGGCTATTTATTGTGAATTATTGAAGTTAGGAGTTCAAATAATTGATTTTTGGAAGTTTTACTTATTTTATTATGAAAAACGTTTTTTGTCATTAAAGGTGGGGCTTGCATGTGATGAAAATGCTGAATTTCAGATCTTAAAAAGTGTGCATAGGAAAATTTAATATATATTAATATTTTAATTAAATTTTCGCTTTTTGGTGTTCTAAGCATTTTCTATAAATAGGTGCTTAGGTTAGAATTGAAAATTACACGGTAAGCTGAAGTTTTTTCTCTCTATATTATCGAAAGCGTATTCTTGTGAGTATTTTAAGTATACTTTGAGTATTGCTATATCGAGTGCAAGTTCAAGTTATAGCTTTATATCCGATATTCGATTGAGAAATCTTGATCTTTCGAGGTAAGGGATATTATTTTTTTCGTAATGATATTATTTCTTCAATATCATTATCTTTGAAATATTGATCTGAAGTTTTATCAAATTTGGAACTTTTGGTGTAGAGTCTTATTCACGATACTGCACTATTCACGATATCTGATCTTATTCACGAATACGGCACTATTCATCAAAAAAAAAAAAAAAATCGTCCAAAATATCTATTGTGGATACTAGCTTTGATTGTATCCATGTTTTGATCATTCTTGAATTTTACACCACTATGATTATTTTTTGAGGTATTTTTGGACGTGGATAAAAAAAAGTACTTAATCCTTAATCCTTGTCATTTTGTTTCCTTTGGATTCGTTTCTTTAAAAATATTTTCATCATCCTCGGTCTTAAATGATGATATTATTGAATATCTTTGGCACCTTGAGTGCAAAGATGAATGATTTATGATGAATATCTTTGGCACTGTAGTGCAAAAGATGAATGATTTCGATGAATATCTTTGGCCGTGGCAAAGAAAGATGAGCAGTGTTTAGATGAACATGATTAATTGGTGAATGTCCTTGGCTTTCAGAAGTGCAAGGATGAATATTTGATCCCGGATATATATTGATTGATGTTACATGGTTAAAAAAATAGACGATGAACTTTAAAATTCATACATAGAAGATAGTAGTTTACATTCTCTACTTAACTCTTCTAATGAATTATTATTTCCGCTGCGAATATTGATTTAAAACTTGTTGTCTATTGTATTCTATTATATTTTTCCCTGTTGAAGACTAATGATAATTTTGTTGTATATTTATCTTAGTCATAATATTCTTTACTGGGCTAGTCGAGCTCACCCTTTTCTTTTTTGTTCCATTTTTCTTCTCAGGAGGCGAGAATATAGCGAAAGACGCAGTCTGGGGTATGGAATGAAGGTTCTAGGGAGAGTTATTTAGTAGTCCTCACCATTGTTGTAAAATAATGTATCAATAATTATGATGAGGATTTATTTGTATGTGGATATTATCTAGATGGCAATATTTGTATTTAAACTCACAGTTTTACTATTGTAATAATAAAGTTGTAGTTGTTTCTGTACCGTATATTGACAACTCAGAATGGGTGATGTATACCTATTTTGGGGGTGTCACAATTTGAGCTTAATCTTTTTGATGTTTTTAAGTGTTTGTGTCTATTCATGCATGTTTTACATTGTTTTGTAGGAATTGGAACAAAAGTTACTTGGATCGATGTTTGGGGTTGCTAGATTCGCATTTTCGGCTTGCCATTTACATAGCATCCACTTTAGAGCCAATTTCAGTATTTCTCCAGACCTTATTTCGAAAAACTTAAAGAATAAAAGTTGTAGATCTACGTCTCCTCTTTTTGGAACATCTTGAATCATCGAAATCAGAGTTGGGGCGAAGAAGTTATGGCCATTTTCCCAAAGGACGTCGGAACAGAAAATTTTCAGAAATGAGGCCAGCGCCGGGGTGCCCAAACAAGGCTTATGCCC
Organism: Panax ginseng; assembly: GCA_020205605.1. Classification (NCBI taxonomy): domain Eukaryota; kingdom Viridiplantae; phylum Streptophyta; class Magnoliopsida; order Apiales; family Araliaceae; genus Panax; species Panax ginseng. The sequence goes on along the minus strand of CM035144.1, from coordinate 2,336,117 downwards.
ACCGCCGAGGTGCTAGAATGCCGTGTTGTAGCGCCGTGCCCAGTACCGGGGTGCTGGGGAAGGGATTGGTCAAACTTGGACGCGTTTTGGGGTGAATTTTGACACTTTTTTGACTCCAAATTGGATTGGGTTTGTTCCTAAGCTAAAAATTGGACTTGTAACCTATAAATACATGATGTAAGGCATAAAATAAAGGAGGATTACATAGATTAGCTTAGATAAAATACTCCATTAGATTAGAACATAAACCCTAGTTTATATTGGATTGTTGGAGATTGAAGCAACTTGAGGATCATTGAAGATTCAAAGCAGGAGCGGAAGAGGAGTCTCAAGACTACTGACAACAGATTCTATTATCTTCTTTTCTCTTACTTTTCTCTTTTAATGTTTATTCAGTTGTGGATTCTTGATTTTAATTCAATGACAATGAACTAAATTTCTTTTATTAAGACTACAAATTGAACCTTTTATGTCTATGAATTAATTATTTAATTTATTCCAATTATTTATGTCAAGGTGAATTGTTTATCATGTCTTGTGCGTATTGATTAATTATTTGGCCAGTAATTACTGTGTTACTCTATAAGGATTCGGAAGATGAAATCTAGGGTTGGAACTGGACATGATAACATGTAGGCTTAATTATTTGCATGAGATGAATAATTAGGGTCGTGAATTGAATAGGAATATCTGTTCACTGCATGTAACAAATTGGGAATTGGAACTTAATGGGTTTAATTTAATTATTTTGCATAGGAATATCGTAAGATTAATTGAATTGAATAAAAGTTATTTTTTTACTTGGGAAAGGGCTTTTAACAACGAGAATTCCTGTTAACAATTTAGGTGGCATAATAATTGGGTTAATTGAATAATTGGTTTATAGTTCATAATTGGGGATATTGTAGTCTTAACCTTTATTTATTTGAATTCATTTATAAAGTAATTCAGTTTAATTAGTTAATTTAGTTTGCTTAATTTTAAAAATCATAAATTGCAGCTGTTTAAATAAAATTTATTTGGTTAAGAACTAGTATTTGGTGAATTTTATTAAATAATTTCTCGTGGGAACGATACTCTATTTTTACTTTATTACTTGTTGACCGTGTATACTTGCACGTTTGTTTTGATTGTGAAATCGATCAACAGATGTCATGCATGGTTCGTGTACATACCATGTATTGAAAAATATAAAAAATAGATTCAGAAAGAGAGGAGAAGAACTCAAATAGGCATACAACGGGGCTTGTAGAGCTTACACTATTGAACAATTCAACAAGCACATGGCTGAATTTGATGCGATTGATCCTCGAATAAGGACATATTTGGAGGAAGAGGTAAAGTTGGAGAAGTGCACAAGGCTCTATAGGGCTGTAAGCAGGTGCTCAACAATGACTTCAAACACCGCTAAATCTATTAACAATGCAATCAAGTTGATCAGGGATCTTCCAATTGCGTCAATGATTGAATGCCTACGTTGTCTGGTTCAAACAAACAAGCTGCCATATTAACATTCACAACAATTTCCAGAACAGTTGAGGGGAGGTTGCAATCTAATATCATTAAATCAAAGAAACTTAAGGTAACTAATATAAATTTTAAATTATTACATCCTAAGTTGCATTTACATTTTATGGAAACCTATTTGTTCAGTGTTGGTTACTGGCCTGTATATGCTGATAATGTTACCAACATTACATATAACTGCCATTATTTCGATGCAAACAAACTAAATATTTATGCATACTAACGACACACTTAATTTTTGTTATAGGTTGAGACATCAAACTTAGTGATTTTCACCGTTTACGATGTCGCTAAACAATATATTGTGGACATCGAACAAAGGACATGCATATGTCGTAAATTTCAGTACCATGAGATGCCTTATCCTTGACGTTCTTCTTTGTTATCGAGAAATCGAATTTGAGTATTATGATTTTTGCTCAAAAAATTACTCAAAAACAACTTTGGTCGACACATATTCAGCTTCCATCCTGCCGTTAGATGACAAAGTGAACTGGGATGTACCAGAAGAAGTAAGAAACATATTTGTAAAACCACCTAACACAAGAAGACCAGCGGGAAGACCAAAGATAGGGAGGTACGGATCTTAAAACAAAAATCAAAACAAATGCAGCAGGTGCCAAAAAAAAAGGGCACAACAGGAAAACATGCAATAATCCACCGATTTTAAGACCAAAAAAGGTCTGATATAGTACATAAACAAAAAGAATGTAAATATAAGAATATATAATTGTTTACTATGAGTAACCATTAACCACATGGTTGATAACATTTTTGGTGGTGTACAGTAACAAAAATTGTTATTGATTAATATTTTGATTTCTGATTACATCATGAGTTATAAATATAAAGCAAACATATACATTGAACAATTGATAACTGTTCTAAAATATTTTTATGTAAATTTGTTTACCATCTAAAATACAATGGTTACCCCTATATTCATGTTTAGTTACCAACTGGACAATTTCCAAAAAACTTTTATAACTATGTAATTTAAAAGTATCCATCAGCTAGATAAATGGAAACCCTCACATGTACATTAAGCATTTGATAAATGTTCTAATATAAGTTATAAATTATTTAGTTACTGACAGAAACTAAAATGGTTACCCTTATATGCATGTTTGGATACCAACTGCACATCTCAAACTATCTTTATTTTAATATGAGATTATAAATGACCATCATATATATGAATTGGGAACTCTTAATTGGAATTTCTTATTCCATCATGATGATAGACTATAAATAAAACACATACATTTAACACTATAACATTCCTGATACAAATTTATAATTGTTTGGTTACTAACAAAAACAAAAATGGTTACCATATGTAGGTTTGGAAACCAACCTAACATTTTAACTTAAATAGCTGATATATACTGTTCTCAACCAATTTTATGTCAATTTGCTTACTTATAAAAAATAAAATGGTTACCTCTATATGCAGAACAAGTCTTAATGTTAACCAAAACAGAAACATCATGTAATGAAATCCAATTTAGGCAAGCATGTATAATAAACAATTACATATTAACCAGAATAAAAAATAAAATTACCCAAAATCTCTCATTGATTGCACAATAATAGTAGCAAAAAGCCATAAAATAACAGTAACCAAAATATAATAAATAAGTAACCAAATAGTTACATAAAATTAACCAGAACAGGTTTTAATGGTAACCAAAACATAAACAACCTGTATATCCAACCCAGTTTAGGCAACCCATGTATTCTCTCACATGTACATTTAAAACTTGATATATGTCCTGATACAATCTTGTAACTATCTAATTACTATCCAAAAATAAAATGGTTACCTTTCTATACATGTTTGGTTACCAACTGCACATTTCAAAACAATGTATCAAACATAACTTAGAAAAAATAAATACGAACCAACAAACAATATCACTTTCATTACTAGTAATATAATCAAATATGTAATCCCATCTACATAAGCTCCAATAAACATCACAAACTCACAAATCATAAAAAAATGTTGTGTATATCCAACAAAAAACAAAATACAAAACACAATTCATAAGGAGAAGACAACGAGAACCGAACTAATAAAAATCTGTAACAAATCTTCCTGAAAATTCTCTATCAGTCTCATATCCCTCTAACTGTTTGTTCCTAACATGCATGTAGAGGTTTGTGCATAATTTCTTCCGATACTGCACAATGGGGAATGCGATAACTGTGTTTCACGGAAGTCGGGGGTGCCTAACACCTTCCCCTCGCTTAACAAAGCCCCCGAACTCTATGAATCTCGAGTTCCAGACCAATTAAATGGAGTCACATATTGGGCCATTTTGCGAAAACCTTTCAAAACTCGGTTGAGTTGGTACAACTATTTTAAATTCAAACCAACTGATGGCTCTGTCTAATTCGACTCAAATCATTACAAATCGTCGATATTTATATCAGTCTTTTCTCAAAATCTCACCCTTTAAGAGAGATAAATAAAATCAACATAAAATAAAGAATACAAAAACACCTAGAAAAGGAAAACATTAAAAAAAAACTCAGCATCAACAACGATTACTACTTTGATTTTTTTTTAAAGTCTAATTTTAGTTATATTTACAATAATACATACTTGAAAATGAATTATATGTTAATTACATGATAAAATTAATAAAATAACAATAACAATAAAAATATTGATTCATACCATCTTTATCATTCAAAGGATGAATAAATGTATAAATATTTATCCCTAAAAAGATATAATAAAATACATAAAGTAAAGAGTAATTTCATCATTTAAAGAAATTTATTAGTATAAAAAAAAATAAAATATTCATTATTTTATATAATTTTGTGTTGTCATTAAAAATTAATTTAAAATTATTTTATTCTCTTTCCTCTATTTTCGCTTTATATATATATATCACATTTTAATTATATATAAAAATAAAAATATTAATTTAATTAATATATAACTATTCACGGTGGATACTGGATGAGAATTGGGGCTATCTGTCCCCCCACCCCTATACTCGATCAGAGTCAAAATCACCACTCCATTCAAGATGATCAGAGTCAAAATCACCACTCCATTCAAGATGAAGCGCAAGGATCATCACACTCTTAATTTGAAAATATTTTCAAGAGCACTCATAACCAACCATGATACCAATAGTTTATACGAACTAATATCAAACAATAACCATGATACCAGTAGTTTATATGAAATGCAGCTTAACTGAAAAGGTGGTTAATAAATTAGAACTTGAAGGACTTCAGATCTATAAACCTTTCTAAACACTTTATTGAACTATATCCTGAAAATAAACAAAAACAGCCAACTTAATGTGAAAATATAAATATAAGAAAAGCAGCCTCAACATAATCACATGAACTTCAAAATCATGTCTAGTGGGCACATCTGATAACACATTTTCTTCAGAAAGCTTCTGCAAGTTTGAAACAATAACACGAGCGCTTTTGCTTTTTCAATGCATTCAACTAAGAATGGATCAACATCTGCAGCAATAATCCACTTTGTTTCGGGCATGCTAGCAAATTTGAGAACGCCATCAGTCAAGTGACCAAAAACTTAAACTATCAATTGAATCATTAAAATGAAGCTCAAACGCAAAGTAAGGGACATCAAATATGCAAACAAAGCTACACGAAAGGAATGCAGGATAGGCAGTCATACCTAATTGTCATAGAAGCGAGAGCGACGTCTTCGAGAACTGCTACATGCAAAGATAAAGACATGACATTAAAACAAACAACCTTTCTAATTTACCCAGCTAAACAGAGACGAAACGTACTTCATATGCACATTAACTATATTTTAATTCGTGGAAAAAGACCATCATAAGGCATCAGTGCCCCCTTTCAAGTATTAATGCCTAAAGACTGATTATCTTAGAAGACTTTGTTTGATAGGAAGTAAAAGAGGAGGATTAGAGGGGTGGAAGTAAAAGATGAAGTAATTGGGGTATGTAACGTGATTGGTAGGGAGGAAAAGGGTAAGGGAAGTAAAAGATGTTTCCCTACCCCTCCTCGTCCGCAAAACTATTCCACCCAAACAATATTTGTGAGTTTTTAAAAAGAGAGAAAAGAAAGGAGAGAAATTTAGGGAGAGATCAAAAGTCCTTGTTTGTGAATTTTTCTAGGAGAGAAAAAAAAAGGATTTTTTTTAAAAAAAATCTTCCCAAACCTGGGAAGATTTGGAAGGAAATGAAGACTTGGATGACATATTAAAATACCAAAACTATTCTTATATTAGTTTTCAAATGCAATCTTACACGGGTAAATAGTAATATACTCTTTTATGTAAAAAAATTCTTTCAAAACTCACAAACACAAGGAAAGAAAGTGAACTGCGTTTCTATACCTCTTTTCTCTCATAAATTTTACATTCTTCCACATAAAAGTGGAAGGATGTAGGGAGTTACGAAGTTGCTAGTCAAACAAAGCTACACTTTTTTAGTTTTACACATGTGACATTATGGTATTCTAGTTAAATTACAAAATATTGGTTCCACACTGACCACTCCCCTTTCCTCATCCTCCCCTTCAATCTTCACACGTAATGAGAATTACTTCCAACTTTCCCCTAGTAAAATGCTCCCTCTATACCTACCCTTCCTCGCACCAAAAGAAGCATGGTTGTAAAGTGCCAAGACTAGGGTAAATTGGGAAAGTCATTAAGTAATACTCTATTTGTTCCGCAAAAACTAGTTTAATTTGACTTTTCTGGTCAAATTGACAAATTTTAGATTGATAATTAAACAAATATATTTATATTTATAAACTTCCAAAATTTGGATGGTGTAGCAAATTAAACGTAATTTCTTATAGTTCAATCTCTTTACTTGTATTCAAAAGAAAATTGGATAAATTTTGATTTTAAAATTGGTCAATTTGACTTCAAAATTCAAACTAAGTCGGTCTTTGCAGGACAGATAGTGCACCAAGTACTATAATTCTAAATCGTGGTACAAGAACTTAGATACCTTATGCGTTCTATCAATTGGTGGTGTTCCTTGTCCCCGATTTCGTTATGCGTACACATTTAATCAATGTTCCTGGTAACCATGTCTCAGTAGAGAGCAATGAGGTACAATGAATAATTGTTACAAGATATTGAATAACATTTTGATGAACCTAAGGGCATGCCCCCACCAAGAAATCTAGATCACAACATCCCACTTCAACTAATTTCCACTTGTTTTTCAGTCAGACCCTGCTAGTGTTCCTATCACCAGAATAATGAAATTGAAAGATTGGTAGTAGAAATGCTCAAATCAGGTATTATCAGACCAAGCCAAGACCCCCTATGCCTCACCAATACTCCTAGTGAAGATAAAAGATGGAAGCTAGAGGTTTGGAGTGGATTACAAGCATTTAAATTCTATAACCATCAAAAACAAGTATCTGTTCCACTGATTGATGAGCTTATGGATAAACTAGGAGGAGCTAAGTATTCACAAAACTTGATGTAGGAGCTGACCATCATCAAGTAAGAGTTTAGAAAAAACAGTTTTTAGGACACCAATGTCATTTTGAGTTACAGAAATGTCCTTTGGATTAATTAATGCTCCAGCTACATTTCAAAACCTCATGAAATGTATTCCAATCGCTCCTAAGAAAGTACGTCCTAGTATTTTTTATAATATTTTGGTTTACTCCAAGAACATAGAGGAACATTCATCTCAAGGAAGTCTCTAAAACCACGAGGAAGTATGAACTATATGACAAACTCAATAAGAAGAACCAACTGAATACCAAGGACACATAATCTTAGAATGGCATGTGGCAGTAAATCCTTCAAAATGTTGAATACAATATGGATTGACCTGTACCTAGCACTATTAAAGGATTGAGGAGGTTCCTAGAACTTACAAAGCTTGTGCAAAAGATTGGAATACCTTGCTGCAAAAGGGAACTTTGGGTGGAATACTGAAACACAGACGCCCTTTCAAAGCTCAAAGAGGCTCTCTACGTACTCACTTTTGGCTCTGCCTAATCTTGAATAACAATTTTGAGGTAGAAATTAGAAACTGATGAATCAGACAGTGGAATAAGGGCAGTTCTTGTGCATGAAGGGAGACCACTAGAATATTTCATTAAAGCTTTAGGACCAAAAGGGGAGTCCTATTCAACTTATGAAACAGAACTAATGGCAGTGGTGGAAGCTATCAAAACTCAAAAGATGGTTATCCTATATTGGTCAAAGACGATTCATAATCAGAACAAATTATCCTCCTAAAAGTATTTCCTGGAGCAAAAAGGTGGTGCGTTGTCTACAGCAAGTTATCAGAAAATTACTATGTAATCAGCTGCAAGAAGGGAAAAGAACATTCTGCTGAAATGGATAGTCTAGAAAGTTTGAAGAGAATGCTACCAATCCTGAAATCCATGAAGACATGGATACTTTAAAGGGGACTGTCCAGCCTAAGGTAAATTGGAAAAGTCTGTCGGTTAATAATATCGAGAATAAGCCAGGACCATGTGATAATTGTTTCTAGATTATAATTGGTTTAGGACAAGACTGCTTACTTGAGCATTTGCTCAATCCTAGTAGAGATCTAGAATAAATATAGCCATGAGATCATTCTATTTGCACTTGAATATGGAAAGAGAATCTGAATTTTAGAGCTTATGGTTGTGGCTTTTTTTCTCTATCCTCTCCTACCTTTATCCCCATTTCTCTCCTTATCCCTCAAACTCTATTTCTTATCTATAGATTCTGTTGTGTTACTGTTTTGAGGTTAAGCTCACCTTAGGGTCTTACCATAAAGCCTAAAGTAGCTATTATGAAAAGCTAGGAACTTGTAAACTGAATAAACAGTAATCAAATTTGACCCCAACATTTCTTCCCTTCATAGCATACATGTAGGTCTGAATCAACCCATCAGTGTTATCATATATAGTAACTAATATCACTTTATTCAATTTTCTGTTATCTGGCTCTATTCAGATAAACCAAAAAACAATCCTCTTCAGCCCAACAAAGCAGGTATATGACTATGAATTAATTGCCTAATAAGTTAAGGGCTAAATATATCAACACATTGAAAGACATTTATTTTTTAAAATCCAAATAATTTAAAGGTGAAATACAAGACATACAATTACTAGATTAGGGTGATACAACAAAAAAGTATCCAATTATGAAGCTACAACTATGAAATAATTGCCTGTAAGTTAATTTAAGGGCTAAATATATCAACACTAAGAAATCTTTTTTTATATATGATCCATATCAACTAAAGGTGAAATGCATAACATTTACTAGATTAGGGTGACAAGGGCTTTACTAGATTTAGGGGGCGTTTGATAAAAATTGAATGCATCTGAATCTTAATGAGTTGAATTTGAATGAAAAAAGTTGTTTGATAATTAACATGTCTGAAACATCTAAATGACAGAATTTTATTATTTTACTCCTCTGAAAAAATTCAAAATTGTTGTAAATTTATTTAATATTACTTAATATAATAGTTAATATTTTTTATTAATTTTTAATTTTTTTTACTTTATTCAGCTGCTCATTCAGTCATTCAGTCAAAAAAATCTAACTTAGTCATTCAGCTCAATCATCTGACTGATTCAGCCATTTAGACGATTTTTTTCCAAAACAAACGCACTTAATGGCTGACTGATTCAGTCATTCAAATGTATTCAGTCATAAACAAACAGCCCCTTAGGATGATGGTGATCAAAAGTCTAAAGCCAAGAAAAAAAAAACCTTATACTAATTATTTAGTTATATTATTATATTTAATTGGGTAAAATTGATGTAATCGGATATTTTATTTATTAGTGGGGGTCGAAGACATTTTATACTGATTAGGAACTTTTATTATTTAGTTAGGGTATTTTATTTCTTTAATACTTTTCCTATTCCCGAGTAAGATGAGGGTTTTGATTTAAAGCAATATAATCTGGCCAAGCTCTTTACATTACACATTATTATTATTGCCATTGATTATTGAGAGTTATTCCAGTTGATTGATATCAATATTTACTCTTCAGCAGTTGAGTATCCTTGGGGTAGTGGAGTCCTGAAATTAACATGGTTGCAATTTTTCCAATCATTCCCTACCAATTATGAATCTCTAAAATCATGTCCTCCATCACAGCTGAACTTGGGAATCATTAAAAAAATAAAAATAATAGTTCACTCACCAGAAAGTTCGTCGAAAAGCTACCTCAACTTGGCGACACCTTCGGCAAAGTTATTGTTCAATACCCTCAATCATATACACCAGATCCACCGCTGCAACACCATATTACCACCATCATCACACAATCCATCAAGCTCGCCGAAATCATCAACATTTGAGAATCAACAAGAAGCTGATCAACACCCAGAAACCCCAGCCTTCACCAACCACCCAAATTTAACCCCTTCACATACTGCTCAGATTACCATCCTAGTCAACATTATCACTGAACCCCAGGGCTGTCACCACTACTTCGATCAACAAAACCAAAACACAGCAAACCATGACCAGTCATGTTGCAACTTGTGATCAATTTTAGTTCCACAAATCTCAGTAAAGCCCAATCACCAACCAATGACCACTCCAGTCGATGACCACCTAGCGCCAATGACCACTCCAGTCGATGACCACCTAGCGCCAATGACCACTCCGGCCAATAACTGCCTAGCGCTGTCAATCCACTCCTCCATAGACTTTGTCATCTCTGAGCTTTTGCAAGAAACATACCGATATATCTTCTGGGTTATTTTCAATAACTTCTGCAAAATGACCAGCCAATCCCTCAAGGCATCCTTGCTTCTTGGATCTTGTCCTATAGTTTGTTATGTTTGAGAATTCCTTTTAGTTACAAGATCTCCTTCCAGTTTTGATACATATGCTCAGTGTAAATCATGACTGATTAAATTGCTATTAATATCAAGTGTGAAATTGATTTAGTTTCTACCCTACTTTTGAAATGCTCAAACCTCTACAAGGATACAACCTCAACTAGTTCCACCAACTTATGAAATTCCTTGGGTAAACACTTCCATTACAATTACAGTTGATATGAGCACAACACGTTAAATGTATTGTTTTTGTTCTGCCCATGAATGCTGTCCATGTACTACTTAGTAAGTCTTGATGCATCAGTTTAAGGTAGAGTAATGTGAGGTTGACAATAATTACAGATAAGGTTTTCGACAAGGAAAAATATGCATGTCAACAACCAAACCTTACAGGAAACTTATAAAAGAAATCTTCCAGCGACTAACAGTGAGCAGGTTGAAGGCATAAGCATCCAACAAACCCAATTATCAATGAATAAGAGCATATTGAACTTGCCAAGGGGATGATATTGAAGAAGTAAAACAAGCTGAGCATGCTAAAATTACCGAAATTACAGTGCACAAAAAGATTGAGGAAGCTAAGCATAGATCTTGAAGTTGTTGATTGCCCGAAACTTGAAGTCAAAGAGAATAAAGAGGATGACCAGAGCAGATTATGAGGAAGATGATTTTGTAGAGAGTTTAACAAATAGCATTTACAACATTAGAGAATAGAACCAAAAAACTTGTGATTATTAAATTTGATGATAGCTTGAATGATTCAGGTCCCAAAAAGTATTGCCAAATGCTTACCGTTAAGGAAGTTGCTCCAGTTCATATAGATCACGTTGAGTTCATCACGCGATTCGCAGTTACCATGTGAGAGAAGACAGTTTAAGAAGTTGATGTAATTTGCATTGATTTTGTTCCAGTCCCATCTTCACTTATCATTGCATTCAAGACTTTGAAGAATTGTTCCTGCTTTGAGGCTTTCTTATTCTCCAAGCATTATTAATTTGAGGTCGAATTTTTCGCAGGTAGAGGAGAATGATGGGGACCGCAAAACGACTCATTTAGTCTCTGTACTCATGGTATGGTTTCATTCTAGTCCATGTACATTTTTTATTTCAAATCTCTCTCTATAGTTTGTACTATTTTTTAGAGTATTCATATACTCCCTCCGTTCTCAATAGAATTGCCTAAGGTACAATTTTTTTTGTCCACATAAAATAATGTGCAAGTATGTCATTTAGTGGGGTCCACTAGTATAAAGAAAATAACTCATCACTTTAGGAAATCTTGTGGGGCCATTAAGCATAATTTGGAACTTTTTATACTCTTTTTTCTCTATTTTATTTTTCTTAATTTGTGTAAAAAATGTACTTAGGACATCCTTTTGAGGACGGAGGGAGTAGTCCTCAAATGTTGACACCTCATTAAATAAGTTGACATTACATTAAAAAAAAAGTATGCTGAAATATAATTTTTTTTTTAATCCCAAATGTGTGAAACTAAGGATAATAATGTCTTTTACCATATCATTCTTCTCAAATGGCTATTAAATACTAATCTCCTTGAAAATCATGTTTCTCAATTTAATCAATACAGATGATCGTAGTTATTGCAAAATTTAAAATTTAAAATCTGGCATAAATTAATTTTAATTTTTACAACATTATTGTAATTAGTAATAATTCTCAAGTAATTTTCAATATAGATTATTGCACTAATTAAAATAAGACAAAATTAATGTCAATTTTGGGAAGTTTAAAATTTCGCAAATTAACTAGGAAAAAAGTAAATTAGAGTTATTATTTTTTATAATGAGGATGTGATAAAAGAAATTTGTGTCCTTAATCTCACATGCTTGGGATTAAAAGAATTACATCTCAACATTTTTTTCTTCTTTTAGTGTCATGTAAGATTATTTTAATGAGGTGGCAGTGTTCGAGGATTATATTAATACTCTAAAAAATAACTGGGACATTTTTGAAAAAGAATAACGTACAGAGACTAAAATAAAACCAAACCATAAGTATAAGGACCAAATAATTGGTTTTTCCCCAATAATTCCTTACATTACATACAATTATTGTTTATTATCATTGATTATTAAGAATAATTTCAGTTGATTTCGATTAATTTTTACTCTTGCGCGGTTGAGGATCCTAGGGTAGTGGGGTGCGGAGCTTCACCATAATTTTTCGGCTTTCATTACTTTCAACCAATTATTCATCTCCAAAATCATGTCCTGCTTCATTACGTCTTAGTTTAGTTGATTAAAATGTAAGGAAATAATATCCATGTCGACAAATATGTGATGAAATTGGGTTGTGACTAACATAGAAATTTATCGCAATGCGATAAGATAGAATAAATTAAGGAGTGACCATTTTTATTTTACGTCGCAATTATAATTTGGCTGAAAACTTTCGCAAGGCATAGGACTCTAAAATGTATTAATAAAACCAAGTCCCAAACTAAACCAAACTCCATGTAGTAGTTAGTAGGTACTTGTATTTGCTAGAAATATTAGCATGTCAAACAAAATGCTAACCTCATGAAGACACATAACACCACAAATATGCTAACCCCATGGAGACCATAATTGCTTCTGATTCTATGGAGACATTTATTTTGGTGGGGAACAAAACTGGCAGGCCATATATTCATCAATTTTTAAATGCCACTTAATAAGAGTGCAGTAATCATAAGAAAATCGAGTAATCTAAACAAATAAGACCTAGGTAGCATAAAAAATGCAGACACAATTGAAGCACGTTACCCAAATAGAGCCATAAAGTCAGAGGACACATACTACGATTTGTTATCAATCTGTTACACTTAAGTTAGCGTTTTTACTTACTCATAGATCTTGTAATGGTATATATAATTACTCATATAGTCTTGTTCTTTCAAGACGGGGTTTTCTTTCTTATTGTTTCCATTTGTTTTTCCTTTCTCTCGTTGTTTCTGGGTTACAAATATAGTTTTAAGTATAGTTGTCACGGCGTCACCTAGGCGTCCTAGCGCAACAACAATTAGCATGGCGATGCTGGCCTTTGGGGAGGCTGCCAAGGTGCTTGCCTTGGAAGCTAGACGTCCACAAGTCGTCGTCAAGGTGACGCCGTGGACCAAGAACTTCACGCATGACCATAGTTGTTAAGTCATCACTTAATCGACAACGTTCAGTCATTGCAAAAGCTACAAGCTGAGGACTCAACTTGGGTGCTGCATTCTCTTCCTTCGGCGACTTGTTTTCTTGATCGGTGTGGAGTTGGGTTTCTTGGTTGACGAGGTAATCGGCAATTGGGTCGGCGTGGGTAACCGACTCAGTTGTTGGATCGGCGAGGTAGGGTCGGCCATTGATTACGGCAAAGAACGACCGCAACCCTTTCTTCTTTCTTAATTCTTACTTCAATTATTTTATGTATGTAAATATCTAGTGATCTGATTAGATTGAGTATATAATATGTATACTATTATTTTATTAGTGACATGTGAGCGTCAGACTTGGGATAATGGGTTGGATATACTAACTGATCATTTAGTACATCAACACCTGTCCCGCTATGGTGATGAGTGGAAAGATAAAAATAATGTTATTTATTCATCTACATGTGCATATATGAACTTGCTTTGGTACTGTACTATTAGTTACATGACATGCAGTTAATATTAAATACTTTTAATAGTTAATATTAAATACTTTAAATAGTATAATATTTATTTGTTAATTATACTATAATATATTATATTTAATATTCATAAAAATTAAATATTATTTAATATAGTCAATAATAATTTAACTTTTAATTTGATATTTCTATTAAATTATTATATTTATTATTCATAAAAAATAAATATTATTTTAAGATTATCAATAAAAAATAAATATTATTGTTAGTAAATATGTTGAGTTTTAATGTATATAAAATTTCATTGTTCAATGTATTTTTAAAGAAAAATAAATAATGTATAAATTGTACACTGTGAACGACTTGTCGCCACGGACGCCATGGTGGACGTCTTATTGCCTAGGTGTCGGTTAGCTAACGTCGTGCCTCGCCAAGGCGTCGTGACAACTATGGTTTTAAGTGTCTATCTTAAATGAAAACAATCAACATAAGCAAGAAAAAATGCATTTCATCTACAACCAACGAGACTTAGAAGCGATTGCAGTTGTTCTTAACCACAAAAGGAAGAAAAACTTAAATCGCATAAAAAAAACAAATTGGCAAGACATTTTGAGTTAATGGGTCAAATGAAATACAGGATCATATTCTTTCCTCAGCGACAGATTCCTCTTTTGTCTTTAAGACACCTATACAAGTTCCCAAGCACATATCTCAAACAAGACAATAGAGAAAGAGAAGAGGGTGGGGATATGGGGTTGGCTGTTGGTGTCACACCAACAATGATTAATACCAAATATGAAGCCTTTCTTTTCTTTGATACGTAACTTTGGCCCCAAATATGGGATGGCCAAAGATGAAGCATATATCAAAAAGAAAAATAAGCTTTCAATAGGTAAGACTTACCAAAATCAGCAGTGAGGGTCCATCAAAGCAGAAAAAACTAAAATATAAACAGAATTCCTACTGCTACGACATTATGCAAACAAGAAATAGCAATAACTGACCTGTGATGATCAGCTCTACTCCTCGACAGACCAATTGTACTCACAAACTCATCTTCAGTCGATGTTACAGAACCTTCATCAGAATTTGAAGTATCATAACTCAAACGGTGGCTTCCTCTTCTTGACTCACTGGCTCTTGATCTTCTTCTGTTTCTAGAAGTTCTAAAGTTATCAAATACCTGATACAAGATACAAGATGTCCACCAGTTGCCTTCATCCCCAGGGAAGTCTTCGAAATCATCCCCAGAGTCATCATCTCCATACTCAATCACATAGTCCCCCAGTACCACCCCACGTGGAACTTCTGAATGTATAGTGCTTAAAACATCAATGATCTCTGAAGATTGCTGGAAATTCTCCCAATCAAGCTGTCGTGCAGGATCAATTTTTGAAGGTCGTGCATGAGGGTGCTCTAGCTGAGCATGTTCCCTGAGTTCATCATAGGTCCCCATAAATGCACACTGTTCCTCTTCACAACAACGCTTTTTCTTGTCTAAATGTTCACGGGCCATTTTCACAACAACCCATCCTGTAACTTCTCCTCTACACAAAGGACATATAGGCTTGCCAGTGGCTTCTAAGTTATTCGTGTTAGTGCTCTCAATTGGAATGGACGTTGCATTAGATGTTGAAGGCAATGGTGATGCAGATAACATCCCATGTGCACTTTTAAAACGGTCCAAACAATTTGAATGCAAATGATCAGTGTCACATACAAAAGGCCGGCATCCTTTCTCATAAGATGAGCATTGGAGGAGAACACTATTATGAGGGAAATCCAAGCATATAGGACAACTCACATCTTCCCAATCAGTATTCAGCTGAACCACTTCCATATTGGAAGTGCTGGGTTAGCTAGATTTCCTACAGAAGTCACAGACGAATCCAATGATACAGAGCAGGCCTTTCACTTCTTGAGTTAAAAGGAATACTTACCAAGTTGGTCAACAGGTTTTCAATGTATGCAGTACTAAAAACAACTGCCAATACAACTGCACAAGATAAAGATTCACCACATTTGGTCAAGTTGAGAGAATTTGTATTGTTGAAAATGTAACTACCTCTTACACTTCGTGAACTCTTTAGTACAAAAATGATTAAACAAGCTACTCATGAATGAGTACTAAAAGAAATATGCAAGCTTAACAAGGATGCAAGTAAAAATGAAAGAAACTGAATCCAAAAAGTACTTGTATAGAAATTATTTAATGTTCAACTAGATCAGATCTGTTTAATTTCACATCCTCATTCATAGAATGAAGCAAACACAGTTTTTGCACAAGTAGCTGTTATTGAATCTTAGGTTTCAAATACGGTAACCATAATGATTACAATATATGTAATGCTTTCACCATGAGCAAGTATATTGATCCTATTAACTCATTCTAACTTTGGGTGTTAAGATATGTTATTGGAAAATGACAAGAAACATTACATAACATTTATTGTAATCAAGTACAAAGATATGCAATGAATTTTTTTTACAAGAAATGTAAAAATAAGAAAGAAAACATAAAGGAATTTCTTTATAACTTTCCAGAGCCAAAATTTTTATTAATTTAACATAGTCATGTGACCTATGTTGCACCTAGGAGGGGTGAAGCCACCATTCCCATAATAGAAATCTCAAGCTTCCAGGGATTTTTATCAACTCAATTATAAATTCTGGTACAAAACTGAAATGGGCAGTAAGAGAATAAGACTTTAAGGGACTGCTTTGGTGGGATTTCGGGGCCTACATAAAAGTATTTTGAGATCTGATTGCAAAGTTAAATGTAAAAAATAACGAGAAAAGAATTCAAGTAGAAGATGAAAGTGGAGGATAGTCTATCCATCGGACCTAGGTTCTTAATCTTAAGCATCACAACCAAGAGAAAAACACATCACACATCTTGTATAATCTGAAATGATTCAATTTCTCTCAACTTTATCCCTTCATTCCCTGACCACATTACAAATACTTATAAGACCCACTTGAACCTTCTAGCCAATAGCCACTAACATCATTTTGCATTGGACTAGTTACATTCAATCCATATGGGGACAAAGGACAAAATACAATGAAAAAAAGAGACCGTGGACTGCATTTAGTGAGTCACTTGGAATACTAAAAGACTCTTTGACCATTCTATAATAAATTCAAATGACTTAAATTTAAAATACTAAGATACTAACATGACTATTTTAGAGACTGTAAAATAGACTCTAAGGCTATGTTTGTTTGCAATGATTATACTTAGGATATGACTATTAATCCCAAGTGTCTTGTTTGTTTTCAAATTTGAACTTAGGACTATTAGTCAATTATAAACTGACTTAATATGGGGGACTATTTAATACCATATTCAACTAGGTATTATAATTCCTACCATTTGGGAATAAAAATTTCTAGACAAAATTAACCTCAACCTTTTTCTAAAATAACCATAATATCCTATGCAATTCATTTATCGACCTGGATATACAATCTCCTCTTTTTGTCCTCTCCTCGTCTTGCCCAACTCTTCTCGCTCGACGGCAATCTCTATTATAAAAATCGGCTTAGGCGGCGCCTAGGCGCTAGGCGGAGGCCTGGCGCCGCGTCTAAGGCCAAATCGGTAAAAAAAGCGCTCCAGCCAATTAGACGACGCCTAGGCGGGCTAGGTGGGGCCTAGGCCGGCCTAGGCGAAGATTTTTTTAAAAAAAATTACTATCAAAACTAGATCTTGATATATTTATTTTTCTTATGATTTACCATATTCTTAATGCAAGTTGTAACATATCAAATCACAACAAGAAGTGAACAAGATCAAGTCAAAATGGATAATTTTATTATAGTTGTAATTTTTTGAACTTGTACCAACTCGAAATTATATAAATAATGATACATTTGTAATATTTAGTTTAATTCAATATAATTCTTAAATTTATGTTTAGTTTCTTAAGTTTTAATCTTGAATTGAATTCTTAAAATTTTAAATTTTATTATTTAATACCAATTTTGTTTATGAATAAAACTAATACGTCAATGATGTTAGTCATACTTAGTATATGGTATTTGTCATTTTCTTTAAGTCCTCAATTTTGAAAATTACACAAATTAAAATAATTCCATAATAATATCAAATGTCTCATTCAATAAACTTCACACTAATTTTTAAAAATAACATTTATTTAAATTTTTGAGAGAGAAGTAGGTATATAATTATATATATGAAGATATTAAGATACTACTTACTAGTAACACTAATTCTATAATTTAATTATTTCAAGCAATGGATATATATCTTACTACTTAAGTGCAATTACTACTAATTCTATAATTAATTATTATCTTTATTATAGATTATTTTACTTTATATTATTGTTTTGTTAGAATAATGTAAGATAAAATATTAAAATTGTCTTAAAATAAAAAATCGCGGTTAGGCCTAGGCTTTAGGCCCTTGGCCACTTCCGCCTCCCACCTTTTAAAACATTGACGGCAATAACCTTCATAGGATGATTTAGTTTTCTTTCTTTTGTTCAAATTGATTTTCCTGGTGAGAAGCCTTCATCTCTCTTTCTTCTAATATGCATTGTTTAACTAGGTTTGTGTAAGTTTACTTTGTATTTGTTTGATTTAAGATCTGAAATTAAATTGCGTGAAATTAAAATCTGATATAGTTGTCACTATTTCTCTCTCCCTCCTGAATACACCGGTTTGAACTTTTTATTCTGAAATCATCTCTTAAAATTTTCAGATTTGATAATAATATTATGTTTGTTTTGCTGAGAGAAACAAACATAATAATTATAAGTTTAGGGTTTTAATGACCAATTAAGGTTTCTAATTCAACTTCAATTTTAACATTCAAGCTTTGGTTCTGTTTCAGATTTATTTGAACTTATGTTGAATTGGACTTTTGGGTATTGCTCATTATACGAAGTTGGGTCAGAAATTTCATTTTTTTTCTAGATTAAGGAGGTCGACTATGTGTTCTGCTGCTGGGTTTCTATGTGCTATTTAAATTTCAATTTATTGTTTTTGGATAATTTTTTTAAATGTGTGTGCACTTATATTATTCAGTGGTACTCTGTTTTTGGTTTTAGGGTAGAATATTGATATTATTTAGTCTCCCTTTGTTATACCTTTGCAATGCCTAGTGCTTACTGCTTGCTAGTCTTTTTTAGCTCATATATAAAGCAAGTAGTATTTTCCTAATATAGTCCTATTTAATATTTTTTTGAATTTGCTAGTCAAATTTTGTACACTCTGCTTTCATGTTAAAATTGCTTGATGCTTTTAAAAGGCAAATCCTTTTAAAAACTAATCCTGAGAGAAGTTTGACTATTTACCATTCATGGTCTCTCTTTTCATGTATGATAATATAGACGGGCCTATTTGCATCCCTACCATTCACAAGGGAAAAGCAAATGCAGACTTATCTGCAGCTGCCTGCTTCCCCAAAGATATTTATTACAAAATCTTTTGTTGTTCTCATGTTTCATGAACTGCCACAGAAGAGGATTTTGATAAGTTTAGTATTCCCTGTAATACTAAATGTTAATTGTTGAATATGCACCCTTTTTTTCTGTTCTTTTTTTCAAGGGAAAAGTAAATGCAGACTTATCTGCAGCTACCTGCTTCCCCAAAGATATTTATTACAAAATCTTTTGTTGTTCTCAAGTTTCATGAACTGCCACAGAAGAGGATTTTGATAAGTTTAGTATTCCCTGTAAAACTAAATGTTAATTGTTGAATATGCACCCTTTTTCTGTTCTTTTTTTCTTTTTTTTAATCTTCGTATTAGCTGGGAAGCTTGATGTTCTATTTATATTTTAATTTGTTGTGATTTATTGAGTATCTGATATGTAAGAGGCAATGTGATCCTTCTCTTCAATCATAGAACCGTCTCTAATTTATTGCATATTCATGCATATGTAACTCTTGTTTCCTATTTGTTTTCTAATTTATTTTTATCTTCATCTTAATTTGCCGAATGGTAGCAATCTTGGCACAAATTATGAATGCTTCTATGAGTAACTTGGAAGATTTCTTAGTACAACAACAATTGTTGCTCCATTTCTTGTCATTGTACTTGCATGTGATGCATCTACTAATTAATCTACATAAAGTTAGAGTAACTTCTTCACAAATTAGTAGAGAGAAGATTGATTCGAAGGGGGAGAGGAAATGATTATTTGAATGATACCATAAATGTTGGGGACATGACACTCTCAGAGAGCAACTCCGAATGAATAGAGATATATATGGCGTGTTATGTCAGTTACTTCGTACACATGGTGTTCATGATTCAAAACATGCGACTGTTGAGGAACAGTTGTCCTTTTTGCATATACTTGCTGGCCACCATAAGAACAAATTGATCAAACATACCTATCAAAGGTCAGGTGAGAGTGCAAGTATTTTAATAATGTTTTAAAAGGGGTTTTACGTTTGCAAGGAGTGCTTCTTAAAAAAGTTGAACCAATTACTGAAGCATGCATTGATTATAGGTGGAAATGCTTTCAGGTAAATTTCAACTTAGATAATCAAAATAATTTCATTTGCATGCAATTGTGTTCTAATTAGTTTTGAATTTAATTTTTCTTTGTTTAGAATTGTCTTGGTGCTCTTGATGGAACCTAGATTAGGGTCAGGGTCCCCCCAAAAGAGCATCCAAAGTAGTAGAAAGGGTGAGATTGCGACCAACATATTGGGAGTATGTACGCCAAACATGATGTTCACTTTTATCTTTGTCGGGTTGGGAAGGCTCTATTGCGATGGTAGAGTGCTTAGAGATGCCATAACTAGGAAGAATGGACTAAAAGTGCCTAGTGGTAAGATTTAGTTTTATAATGAGTTAAAGTCAAAAAATCATTGGCGTTCTAATATAAAAGAAACTAAGGGCATGTATTGAATTCAGGATATTATTATCTTTGTGATGCTGGATATACATATGGTGAAGGGTTCTTAGCTCCACATAGGGGACAACGATATCACTTGGCTACTTGGCGAAATGGGAGGCAACCTACCTATCCAGAAGAGTACTTCAACATGAAGCAATCTACGACTCATAATGTCATTGAAAGAGCTTTTGGTGTTCTCAAGCTACGTTGGTCCATCCTAAGGAGTCCTTCATTTTATCCTTATAAAACCAAATGTCGTATTATCACTGCGTGCGTTCTTCTGCACAATTTGATTCAAAAAGAGATGGGGTGATCCGCTAGACGCGGTGCAGGATGATATGGATGCTGCAAACAATCCTTCTGCAATAGACTTGGGTGCTAATTTGATTGACACTTGTGAAACATCCAATCAATGGACGGAGAAAAGACGTCAAATGGGCATAACAATGTATAATGAGTGGAGGGCAGTTAGAGGTCTTCCCCCATGACAAGGGTGAAGCTAGAAGAAATTCAGAATTGTTTCTTTGCTTATTAAAATTAAACTAAAACTCGGAATATCCTAGTGTTGTGTGACTTGTTAGTATGATTATTTTGTGATTATGTTTCATTAAACTAAAACTCAGAATATCCTAGTACTTATGTTGCTAATGCACTGTGGTACATCTATTAATTCTCTCTGTGTTGTCTGTACGTTCAACTTAATGCATATAGTATCTATTATATTCAGGTTACTTTTTAGTATCTATTATATTCAGGTTACTTTTTGGTTATGTAAAGCTTTGTTAATAAAATTGTGAATGTAACTATTATCTTCTATAATTATTCAGCCATAGAGTCATCGTCTTCAAGTCAAAAACACTTGAGAGACGTAAGGAATAGAAGGAGTAGGACATTTATTGAAGAGAAAGCACTTGTAGATTCTTTCCACCACATCATTGCAGAGGGCTTCAAGCAAGACAATGGCCATGTGGCAGAACTGGAGAAAAATATGCTGAAAATTTTGCGCACTTGTAGATTCTTTCTACCACATCATTGCAAAGGGCTTCAAGCAAGACAATGGCCCATTTAGAAATGGCCATGTGGCAGAAGTCAGAACTGGAGAAAAATAAGCTGAAAATTTTGCCCAACACCAATTTGCATGAAAGGCCACACATCGAATCCAAGATAAAAACAAAACTATGGTATTTATGGTGCTTTGAGACTTGAGTACTAGTGGCATTGCGTGGAGTGTGAGCAAAAAAATGCTGAATATAGAGGATGAGGATGTGTGGACATCTTACTGCAAGGTAATAATTTTTCACTCTTAACCACAATCATAACCAACATACATTTCCACCTTGAAATAATTTTTCGTGATCGATGAGTATTGTATTCATGTGCATCTTATAACTAGTAGTTTTTTTTTAAGTAGTTTATGTTATAAATGTCAAAATTAATCTTACTGTTAGTGGAGTTGGTATCATTTGTTGTTTCTGATTAATACTTCAAACTATCTGTTTGATTTTGCTTCTAATGTTTGAATTTTTTTTAAGCTTATTTGTTGGAATCTAATCTATTTTGGTTTTGGTTTAAGTTATTAACGATTTGAACTTTTGGTAAAGTAGTCGGTGAGAATCTGATTGAAATGCATTTCGACAAGGATTTTATTTGTTTTGATTAGTAAGAGTAGAGGCATATTATATAGCTATAGATGTGGTGCTTGTTTTCTGAGTTGTGGTTGTGAAATGTATCTATATTCCATTAAGGTGAAATTTCTGAAATCTGAACTTTGGTTAAAGCAGATTTCAAGTTTCATGGTTGAAATAATTGGATTTTAACTTTTAGACCGTTTTGATTTGGGTTTCTTTGTTGGTTTTATATCTACCTGAAACCTTAAACTTCAATTTGACCTCCTCGCCCTGTTAGATTTGATATTCAGCGTATTAGGGGGAGAGAGAAAGAGAGTAAGTCGGCTTCTATAACACAGTAAGCTTAGATCAGCTTTGACTATTGCTGTACACCTTTTATACAACAAGGACGAATATGAACTTTAAGATTGGCATGATTCTTATAACTAGTAGTTTTTTTTTAGTTTATGTTATTCATATTTGTATCGACATAAATTCATGTAAATTTTGAGATTGAAACTATTTGAAATTGACTTTATTTTGAGTTTATTTATGTGTAGAAAGATCCTAATATAATTAAGTTGCAGAACAAGTCATTGACATGGTATGAGGACTGGCAACAAATTTTTGGTAAGGATAGAGCTACAGGAGAACATGTTGAGGCTCCTAGAGATGTAGTGGTGGAGTTAGATAAAGAGGAAGCTGAAGGTGCTCAATTTTCATGCTCTACGGGTGATTCTAATGCAACTGATAGAAGGAAAAAAAAGCTTAAGCATCAAGATGTGCTCCTTGAAATTGTGGAAAAAATGCATGATAGTCTTAATGGTTTGATCAACGCCACTGCCCAGTACTTGGTCTTATGACTCAAAGGATTGGCTATGACCAGGACTTGGCCAAATAGCGCAGAGATGTGTATGGTATCATTGACAACATTGGCACTTTCACCGACGAAGAGAAGATAATGATTGCAGCAACCCGGCTGATGTCGACATTTTCCTAAGCTTGCCAATTGAGATGAAGAAGCAAAATGTGACAATGAAGTTGGCCAGACAGATTTAAGTCATTTTGGCACACCATTTAATTTAAGTTCTAAATTTTATTTCAAAACAATGCTTAGATTTAGTTACTGCCAAAAACATTTTTTTTTCAGTTAATGATTGACCATATTTATTTTATACTTTGGAGTTTAAATGAAGATGAATAGTTCTAGACTTTAAATTTTGGTGGCCAAGTAAAATAGCTAATCCTAATCTTTCTTCTAATTTTAGTTTTGGTGATTTCTAATGAAATTTTAATATTTCACATATCTTGTATTTTGCACTAATTATTTGTTAATTTATGTGCTAATTTATGATAATTTGATTCTCAAATATTCCACATAGGAAGAGCATGATGAAGTACTGTGAACTCACCAACTTATTTATG
The DNA here is from genome assembly GCA_020205605.1 of Panax ginseng. Classification (NCBI taxonomy): domain Eukaryota; kingdom Viridiplantae; phylum Streptophyta; class Magnoliopsida; order Apiales; family Araliaceae; genus Panax; species Panax ginseng. The sequence continues at coordinate 2,312,254 of CM035144.1, read as the reverse complement.
CAGTATTTAAAAGTTTGTAATTAATTGTTCATCATTTTTTGATATATTAACAAGTTTAAATTATAGTTTAAAATATGTTATTATTGATAAATGTATAATAGTCCAAACAATATTTTTTTTATCCAATTCTTTAATTAATTCTGAAAAAAACAAACATAACATGGAATTATTTTAAATTATCACATGAATAATCCCATAAAAAAACAAAGATGTAACTAGGAATAGTCTTGGGATTATAATCCCAGGATTATAATCTTTGCAAACAAACATAACCTAAGAAAATTAAATCTCATAATATATATCCTATCAATGTTGATTTTAGTCTTACTTGAATACTTCACAATCTCTATAGTAAAATAATCAAGATTTTGTAATGAAAAACAAGAGAGAAACGTGTGAAAAGTGAAAATAAATTTTCAAAAGCAGATGAAGAGACTCAACGTAAAAGTATCTTTATATGTTCATGTCTCATTAATTCATATGTACAGAGTCATTTTTTCTCTTGCTAACAGCATTCCAGGTGATACAAGAAAATGCAAGTTTAAGCAATCAGATTGAAAAGGAAAATCAGAATATGGACATAATTCTCAACAAAGTACTTGATCAACAAAAGGTTTTAATAGTCAACACGAGCCCCTAGTGATATAATTAGAATTAAAATGTCAACGAATTAACCTTTCTTCTGTCATTACTCAGAGTGAAACACATTACCAACGCCATCAATCTATCACTAGATAGATGTCTTCTAGAGAACTGATGCAGCCTAGAGCATGAAAGGACACAATTATTATTTGTCCCATTATCCAATGCCCAAATTTCTTGTTGGAAAACACAGCCAAGTCACCAAAAGAGTGGTAAACAAGCAAACCGCACTGTTGTTCTCAAATGGACATAAAAGCCTAAAAAGTACTTCAGCTATTCCACAGAAAAAGTGCCATATTGACATTTTGAAAACAATTTGGAAAATTCAAAATTTCAAAATACTACTAATTCAAAATTGTATAGTGCTATGTATACAAAAAAAAAAAATCTTACGAAAATAAATCACAAACTTTCAAAACTTACATTGAATCACATCAATTCTTAAATGTAAAATTTGCAAATAGACTTCAAAAAGTCAAAGTAATGCTCTTTTATGGATCAGAGGTATTATAAATTAATTCAATGATCAATGCAATGCCCACTAAAATGCTGCTATGTAATTTATTTAGGTTGTTTCAGTGTGACCCAATTCGCCCCTCCTCTTACAAATCCCGAACTGGGTCGCACAACCCAGGACTTCAATTCGCAATATTTGACAATCCATTACAGATTCCGAGCAAAAAAACCACTAGAAATGAAGATAATAAGCAAACCGTGTAATCAAACATACGAAATTAACAAAACCTGGTATTTTACGCTTGAAGTGATCGAGGTTGAATCGAGTCGCCTTTTTAACTTTGAGAAATGAAGAGATTGCCGTTGAATTGAATCGCCATTAGCTGAGGGAAGGAGAAGTCTTCTCGAGTCGCCAGCCGTTAACTGATATAAAGGATAGCGAAGGTTAAGAATAGGGGGTCTCTTGAGGGGATTCTCTCGGTTGCGTATCGAGTTAGGTTGATTTCCCAATATATTGTCTTTTGACTTTTTTATATCTTAATTTAAGTTTTTCTTGAAATTATTTTTGTCATAAACTCATAAATATAATTTCTCAATAGAGTATTTATTTATTTTATACGAAAAGGCTTATATCACATAAAAGTACCGTATATTGCATGTGGTATTTATGGATTTGTTATTGATATTATTGATATTTGTTGTTGAGTTAAGTGGGTCATGTTAATAATAAATCTAAGACTGTCACTGCATGTAGTATGTGAGTATTATTTGATACTTTTATATGATAGAAATATTATTTATAGAAAGATTTACATATTCTATTACATTTTTGAAAAAAAATACAAAAATAGTATACTCGTAAAATATTTACACAGTTAATATAATGTTATATTTATTTACAATATTAGTACAATTAGGATTTTTTAATTTAAAGAATTAGTATGCAATTAGGATTCTTTAATTTAGGTTATTCTCTCTCCTCATCTAGAATAACTGTATTAATTAGTCACCCTCCTTCTTCTTCATTCAACGATTCATGCTTGAAGGTTCTTGACCCACCATGGTCGATATTGTGTTCATGCTTAAAGGTTACCAAGTGGTCTTAGATCCACCATAATATAATTTTCACTTTCTTTAATTTGGGGTATGGCGGTATTTTGGGGTAATGGCATGTATTTTGTGGAGTAATAATTTTTTTTTAGTAGATAGCGCCATGCGAGTTTTGATTGGTGAATATCATGAATCAAAAGATTGCAGAAAGGAAGTTTTAGGGTCCAAGGAAATTCAGAGGAGGAGAGAAATTCTTCTCAAAATTGGAAGGTTCAGGCACTAATCAAACAATGAAAGCCCTTCTCTCTTCTTTATCTCAGATTCCATCCAAACCCAAACTGCTTACTTTTTTTCACTCTTCCAGCTTTGGGTTTAAAATGCCGATTTTGCCCCTCAAAATCCAACAAATCCCATCTAGGTCCTTTCTAGGATCTTCAAACAAGCTCCCCTTTCACCACAATGTCACCTTCACCGTTTCTCTCTCAGTCGGAACACCCTACAGAACGTTACCATCGCTCTGTTTCTACAATTTTTTCATATTGCAGTTGGTAGCCAAACCTTCATACCAAGGTAACCAATTATGTTTTATTAAGTTTCCAATTTATTTTGCATGTAATACAGTTGGTAGCCAAACCTTCATGCAATTGGTTGCCAAACTTTCATACCAAGGTAACTAATTCATACTGCAGGTGTGAAGGTAGATTGGTTATCTTGGTATAAAGGTTTGGTTACCTTGGTATAAAAATTTGGTTACCAATTCAGTTTTATTAAGTTACCAATTTCGTTTGAATATGATGCAGTTGGTAGCCAACCATTCATACCAATGTAACCATTTTAGCAAGGAGTGAGCTTCTCTGTAGCTTTGGAGAGGAACACACCCGCCTCTCATTCCAATCCACGTAAGGTAGGGAAATGATGTACAATGTTTCGTGGTTTACATTTCCATCCAGTCATATGGTATTATAACATGTATTCATGCTGCTGCATTTACACTTAAAAAATTGTGGTGCTTATGCAGAACTCTGTATCGTTTACAGGTTACAAAATTGATCACTCTCTCCAACCTTTGGTTATATCGGACATTTAAAAAGCTTCAAGGGAACAGGATATCAACCATGAACTAAAACAGAGCCCACATGTACAGATATTTTATTTATTTATTTACTTATTTGTTAACTATTATTTCAAAGTGTATGTGAGGAAGATGAAGATTTGAATTTGAATTATTAGTTTGAATTTGAATTATTAATTATGACAATTATTTCTCCTTGATTTTAGGTTTTCTTATTAATGTGAATTGTAATATGGGTCCTAATTACACACTTTTTGTAATTATTTGGTTGATGCACTATTCTTGTAATTACTTTCTATTTGTTGTATACTTATGTAAAGAACCCTTATTTATATTATAATTGGTTCTTACTAAGGACCTATTTGATAACCTCTAAATGGCCCAAAATAGTCAAATATTCTAAGCTAATTCGGTCAGTTGACTATTTTAATGATTTTTTACATAGATATTCTTTGCATTAAAATAACTTACCAATTAGCAATCTCTTGATTTTAAATCTATAGATACATCACTTTTAAGGGTGTTTGTTTAAAGTAAAATAGAACTGAATGATTGAATTGGTCAGATTTTTGAGCTGAATGACTAAGTGTAATTTTTTTAGCTGAATGGGTTGAATGACTGTTGAATGAATTATTTTAAATTTAATTTGTTTTACAATATTAACTATTATATTAAATAAATTTACAACAATTTTGAATTTTTTCAGATGGGTAAAATAATAAAAATATGTTATTCAGATGTTTCAGACATATCAATTAACAAATAAATTTTTTCATTCAGAATTCTGCTTCATTCAACTCATTCAGATTATTTAAACATTCATAACTATTTCATTTACTTTTATCAAACACCCCCTTAGTCCCTTCTTCCCGAATGGAGGCCCTCCTTTTTTTATCTCTATCTTTCTCATTCTATCAGTACCTCTTTAAAAAGCGGAACTGAGGTGGGTTCTTCTTTTCCTCTCACATAAACTCAATTTTCACACACTTCTCTTAGAAAAAAATACGTCTAATTCCAAAAAATATAAGATAGATTGGAATTTCAAGGAATTATTTAAAAAATTTGTAGTCTTTGTTGAATTAAATTTTACTACTCCATCCGTTCAAGTTTATTTGTCATTGTTTAAACTTACACACCTATAAAAAAATTTATCTCTAAATTACTCATCTTAACTAATCTATTAATTTTATTTAATTTTCTAACTTTTTTCTTTGAACAATAAAATAAATAAGAGAGAACGGAAAAAATGTAAGACCCCAAATTTTATGAATAAAAATTTAATTTTCTATAAATATTATTTTTGAATAATAAGTTGTGGATTTGATATAATGTTATAGTTGTGGGTAATATTTATAAATTTTGTAAAGTAAGCAAGTTGTCATAAAATATTCGTTTGGTCGGGGAATATTTATTTTATCAGGGAATATTCGTACGATGACACAATCATTGATGAACGCCACAACGGAATTTCTATCGGAGTTAGAAAATGACATAAATAATTTTTTATAAAAATAACGGCAAAATTTTTATCGTTAACTGTTGAAATACTCGGTGATAAAAGTACAATAATATGCGTGATTGCTTAGTAGCATACGGTATTGTATAGTATCTTTGATTATTGATGCTTACGTATGAAGTCACTCAGTTTTATTCAATTATTGCCACAGTAGTTGATGCATAATATCTCATATTATTGATTCAATTATTATCACGGTATCGTCTGCACAATATTTTATATTATTAAATCAATAATTGAGACGAGAAAGTTATTCATATTATTATTTTCATTATTGACAATGTCTAGAAAGTTTTGTCAAGAAAAAGGGTTTGGTCACCTAATTGCGTGCCAATAAGGAGAAATCCTTATCGAAAATTTCCCTCTTACATGAGAATGATCTGATTGTTAATATTATGAGTTATAATATTAATAATGAATAAAGATCATGTTGATTAAAGATAAGAATAAAAATTGATGAGTGAAAGATGTTCGTTCAATTATCCTTTTAAATTGGTGTAGAATAATATTAATAATGAATAAAGATAGTTTTTTTTAATCCTTCCGTAGCCCCAATTACCTTCAAAGAAGGTAATCTTTTGATTGGCTGGTTATATTATTATTGACCAAACTTTCAGTACAATTCACTAACTTGTTAATAAGGGTACTCTCTCATTGGTCCATATCTCCCACTTTGCTAGTTACCTCCTCAGAAGGGCACTCCCTTATTGGTTGTCTCAAATGTATGCTGATGAATTGCGTCCGAATATTTTTTTTTTCTATGCGTCTGTGATTATTTTTCTAAATAGTATCATGTCATTCTCCTATAAAATAGGATACTTAGTTTAGAAATGAAAATCACACCAGAATCAGAAAATTTTTCTTCTATAATATTGAACGTATTTCTTTTTAGTTAAGGAAGATTTAAGTGTAGAAAAACATACAAGTTTTCTTCAAGAATATCTCCGCTATACCAGTCGGAATTACTCTCCTACTAAGGTAAGGAATATTATTTTTCATTCAATATTCGTAAGAAATAATATTTTCTTCCATACTCTGTAGTATGTAAGTAATATTATTTCGTTTCATATTCCTAATTCTACACTTATTTTGACAAGTATTGCTTCTATACTCCTTGAAATTAGTAGAATATCCTTAAACTTTGTGCTTCATCTAGTATCATTTCACATAAATATTTTTTTGGACATTCTTGTTAAATTTTAATCTTTTCATGCCAGAGTACTATTCATGGGTACTATTCATATATACGACATTATTCATACATACGGTACTATTCATACGATATTATTCATGAAGTACTATTCACGAAGTATTATTCATGGAGTACTATTTATGGGGTACTATTCATCTAGCTTACTATTCACGACAAAAATTGATTTCTTTTCTGACCAAATTATTTTTGATACATGAATATTATTCTTGAATTTTACTCCACAAAGCAGTTATCATGTGGACAATTTGGACATTCTTAAACTCTGGATAAATTAAATTATAAATCCTTAATATTTATCCTTAATTTCACTTTATTGATTTCTTATATCATTGTCATCATCCTCATGCTTATATTGTGGTGAAAGTCTTTTTTGGTCCGTAGTGCATAGATGGACTGATGATTGGTATGATTATGACCAAAAATTATGTATCGGTATAATCATGACCTGTAATGTTACAAATGATGTGGTAAAGGTCCTCATTGGCCTGTAATGCATTTATGGATAGTTGTTTGGCATAATCATAACCATTGTTGATAATAACGAATATCTTTGGTGTAAGACCTCAACTTTTATGAATAAAGATTAATTTCTCTCGAAATATATTTTTGAATATTATGGTGTGAATATAATATAATGCTATAGTTGTGGGTAATATTTATAAATTTTGCAAAGTAAGCAAGTGGTTATATAATATTCGATTGGTCGGGGAATATTCGTTTTAATAGGGAATATTCGTACGACGGCACAATCATTAGTGGACCCCACAACGAAAGTATTGTCGTAGTTAAAAAATGACATAATTATCTTTTTATAAAAATAACGGCGAAAGTTTTATCGTTAAATTGTTGAACTACCCGGTAGTAAAAGTATAATAATGTCTGGCATTGGTTGCATAGCAAGAAGCACCAGTATTGATTATTGATGCTTACGTGAGAAGTCACTCGCTTATACTCAATTATCACTACAAGAATTGTTGCACCATATCTCTATATTATTGATTCAATTATTGTCACAAAGATCATTTGCATAATATGTTATATTATTAAATCAATAATTGAGACGACAAAGTTATTCATATTATTAAATTGCAATATTTACGATGTCTAGAAGTTCTGTCAAGGAGAGGTTTGATCATTTAATTGTGTGCCAATAAGGATAAGTCCTTATCGGAAAGCCCCCTCTTTCCTGGGAACGACCTGGTTGTTAAATATTGTGAGTTATAATATTAATGATGAATAAGTTTGTGTTGATTAAAGATGAAATTGATAGTTCCATTGTGTTGAAATTACTAGTGTTAGTGGAAATCGACATTTATTTCGATATTAATTGATGTCTAAAGTTTTACTTACCAGTCGGGTAATTAATCAGATAAATGAGCAATTAATTGATATTAATTCACATGATTATAACTATTTGTTAACATGTGTGTACTATTGATTCACATTCTTGTACTATTAGGGGAGTTGGTGCAAGATTGATAATACTTGCATGACTAAGTTAAAAATGGAGGTATAGATGGAGGTACTATACTGTAATTCGTATTTTCACATGATTATAACTATTGATTCACATGATTGAACTATTGATTCACATTATTTACTATTAGGGGAGGTGGTGTAAGTTTGATAATACTTGCAGGACTAAATTAAAAATGAAGAAAAAGATGAAGGTATTATACTGTAATATTTTGATCCCCAAAACGTGCAATTATCGAAACTATATTTTCCTATAAATAGAAGCTCATTCTTCCTTCATTTCTCACCAATTCACTAAAGCTATAGAGTAATTATTATAGAGAGAAATTATAGAGAGAAAAAAGAAGAGAAGTCTGCTACCTCACTATTCCAGTATCCAGTCTTCTTCTAAGGTAAAGGGTATTATTCTTTCGTATTCATGAAGAGAGTTATTTTCTTTTAATACTCATAAGAGTTGTTATTCCATTCTTTATTATTATGTTGGAATAACTTTATGCATCAAATACCGCATACATGGTGAAATTCTTACATTATTCCATTCTTTATTATTCTCGTTAGAATAACCCGCCATGCGGCTCTATCACACGCCTCGTGAATTACATTGTTATTCTATTTTTATTATTATTCATTTGGAACATCCGCTTGCGGTGTGGATTACACATGAAATTTGATTCCATTCTTTATTATTCTCATTGGAACATCCTCACATGCATGCGGATTACGCATGACTGGTTCCATTCTTTATTATTCTGTTGGAATATCCTCATGCATGCGAATTACGCATGACTGGTTCCATTCTTTATTATTCGTGATGCCCCCAAAATAGGTATACATCACCTATTCGAAGTCGCCAAATACATGGTACGTAATACAAATATAATCTTTAATATACAACAAGAGAGTCGTGAGTTTTAATACAAATATTATCTTCTAGAAAATATCCACTCTCGAATAAGTCCTCATTATATTTATTGTCACACTATTTAATGAATAGTGAGGACTACTAATACTATCATCGGACCGCTCACTCCGCTTCCCCGACTAGTCCGGCTTATGTTCTCATTCTTTGAAGAGAACAAAGTGAAAGAAAAGGTGAGCTCAACTAGCCTAATAAGAAATATTATGACTAAGATAATGCGAATAAATTATCATTAGTCTTCAACATGATGTTAAACCGATAAAATACAATAGACATCAAGTTTAACTGCAGTGGAACATGCAATTCATTAAAAGAGTCAAGTAGAGAATAAAATCTACTATCTTTTATGATTTAAAAAGGTTTTTCATCACTTTTTATCGCTGAGACTCATCTTAATAAATAATCCACATCATCCCTGCACTACGACCAAGGATATTCATTAGGGTCACGATCACAAATTATCCATGCACTACGGGCCAAGGATATTCGTGTATTCATCAATGGTCATGATCGTACAATAACTCGGCCCATCAATGCACTACGGGCCAATGAGGGACTTTTACCACATCATTTGTAACATTACTGGTCATGATTACACCGAATAATCCTCGGTCATAATCATACCAAGTCCATCTATGCCTTCTGTGCCACGTATGATGACTTTTCAACAAAATAAAATATGAGGATGATGACAATGATATAAGAATTTAATAAAAGAAGTTCAAGAATTAATTTATTCAGGAACTAATAACGTCCAAATTGTCAACATGATACTTCTTTGTAGAATAAAATTCAAGAATGCTCAGAAAAATATTTTCATAAAAGATATTGGATGAAGAGCAAATATCAAGGATATTCCACTCATTTCATGGAGTATAGAAATCAAAACTTTAACCAATGAGTATAATAAAGAATGGAATAACAAAAGAGATCACTATGCATGCGGTACTTGGCATGAGGCGAGTTATTCAACGAACAATAAATAACGGAACCGGTCAAAGCGTAATAATGCGACCGATAGGATATTCCAAATGTAATAATAAAGAATGGAATAACAATGAAATCACTATGCATGCAGTACTTCGCAGCAAATAAAAGTTATTCCAATGTAATAATAAATAACGGAACCAGTCTACAGCGTAAAAACGCATGCACGAGGATATTCCAAATGAATAATAAAGATGAAAACCGGTCCCGCGTAAAACGCATGCAGATGTGATATTCCAACGAGAAAAATAAAGAATGGAATAATGTAAGAATTTCACCAAGTATAGGGTAACTTGGCATGACACAAAAGTTATTCCAATGTAATAATAAAGAATGGAATAATGTAAGAATTTCACCAAGTATAGGTAACTTGGCGTATACGAGTTATTCCAATGTAATAATAAAGAATGGAATAACAAAAGTTACATTCATGAATACAAAAGAAATAATACCCTTCACCGTAAAAAGAAACTTGATATCTGGATGAGTGAAGTGGCGAGAATACTTTTCTTCTTCTCTCTATAGTTTCTCTCTATAGAGTTTTAGTGAATTCGTAAGAAATAATGAAGGAATGAGCTTATTTATAGAAGAATGGATCTGAATAATAACCAATCCATGAACGGTCAGATTGATTTACTTTTAAACAGACTCGGTCAGATTGGTTTACAAAGTAAAATATAATATATTCTATTTATAATCTAATAAAACGAATAACTTTATAAAAGTATTCTATTTTATATAAAAGATTTTACTATACAAACACTATACAAATACTATGCATAATAAAATATAATATATTCTAATTATTGTCTAATAAAACAAATAACTTTATAAAAGTATTTTATTTTATATAAAAAGATTTTACTATTAGGCTAATAAAACGAATAACTTTATAAAAGTATTCTGTTTTATATAAAAATCTTTTCTGTTTTATTACATTAATAATACTAATAAAACAAAACTTCATCATCATTATTATTATTCACACTATTAATCGACCAGCTCGTTCCCAAGAAAGAGGGGGCTTTTCAATAAGGATTTCTCTCTATTGACGCGCAATTAGGTGACCAAACCTCTCCTTGGCAGAACTTCTAGATATCGTTAATAATGCAAATAATAATATTAATAACTCTGTCATCTCAATTATTGATTTAATAATATATAAAATATCGACAATAATTAAATAAAACTGAATGACTTCTCACGTAAGCATCAATAATCAATACCGGTGTGCTACTCTGCAACCACGCCAGTATTCTCGCATTTCTTTTAACACCGGTGTTTCAACAGTTAATAGTAAAACTTCCGCCGTTATTTTCATAAAAATATTTTTGTCATTTTTTCAATCCGACAATAATTCCGCTGTGGGGTCCACCAATGATTGGTAGTCGTCATGCGAATATTCCTTGTTTAAAAGCGAATATTCCACGACCAATCGAATATTATATAACAACTGCGTGCTTTTACAAAATTTATATATATTACCCACAACTATAACATTATATCAAATTTATTCCATAATATTCAAAATGATATTTATAGAAAATACATTTTATTCATAAAAGTCAGGGTCTTATAATCTCCCTTCTTATGAAATTTCGCCTTCAAATTGTGGGTACTTACCTGGTATGTCGAAGAGGTAAGGATACCTTGATTTTATTTCAGATTCTAACTCCCAAGTCATTTCCTCAACATATTAACTTGACGTATAACCTTGGAGCGTAGAATATGTTCCTTCTTATCCAAGATTTGAACATGAACCTCTTCATACGTTAAATCTTCCGCTATTTCGTCCGGTTCTAACTCAATAATGTGGTTTGGGTCTTTCACATATTCACGTAACATGGATATATGAAAAACGTTATGAACACGAGACATAATTGGCGGTAAAACAAGTCTATAGGCTACAGTCCCTACTCGATCGAGGATTAAAAATGGGTCAATGAATCGAGGATTGAGCTTTCCTATCTTTCCAAATCTCGTAACTCCTTTCCATGGAACAACACGTAACAACACATGATCTCCAATATCGAATTCCACGTCCTTTCGATGAAGATCAGTATAACTCTTTTGTCGGTCTTGTGAGGTTTTTATACGTTGCCGGATCGTTTGAATCTTTTTCGTAGACATACGTACCAAATCCGGTCCCAACAACGTTGCTTCACCCACCTCATCCCAGCATACTGGAGAGCGATACTCTCTTCTATACAACGCCTTAAATGGAACAATGCCAAAACTTGCTTGATAACTATTGTTGTAGGAAAACTCCACCAATGGTAAGAACTTGTCCCAACTTCCCTTGAAGTCAAGGACACAAAGTCTTAATAAATCTTCAAGAGTTTGAATAGTCCTTTCCGACTGCCCATCAGTTTGAGGATGATATGCCGAACTAAATCGTAAATCCATGCCCATAGCTTTTTCCAAACTAACCCAAAATCTTGAAATGAATCTTGGGTCTCGATCAAAAACTATGGATACTGGCATACCATGCAATCTTACAATCTCGTTTATGTACATACTAGCAAGATGTTCAAGTGTATAAGTTTCTCGTATCGGTAAGAAATGAGCAGACTTGGTCAATCTATCAACAATGACTCAAATCGCATCTATGCCTTGAGAAACCTTAGGAAGACCAATAACGAAATCCATGGTAATGTTTTCCCACTTCTATTCTGGAATTTCAAGTGGTTGCAATGGACCTTTTGGTACTTGATGCTCCGCCTTGACTCATTGACAAGTTAAACACCTTGAGATAAAACAGCTCTATCTCCCTCTTCATATTGCCCCCACCAAAATGTATGTCGAAGATCATGATACATTTTGGTACTCCCAGGATGGATTGCAAACGGTGTGTTGTGCGCCTCCATCATGATTTTATACTTTAAATCAGGGTCATTAGGAACACAAAGTCTGGAGTTGACTCGAAGTATTCCTTCTTCATCAATTCTTACTTCCGGCATAGCACCTTCTAGTACTTTCTTCCTTATATGCATCAGCTATAGGTCTGTAGCTTGAGCAGCTTTAACTTTATCGATTAAAGTCGGTTCTACTTGTATATTCGCCATCATCACGCGCTCCAATAACTGAGCCCTATTAATAACATCTGAATACAAACACAGTTTATGAGAGATAAGATATTGACGTATCTCGGGTTTCAAACCTCTTAGAAACATTCGCATCATTCTCTTCTCATTATCAACCAAATGGGACGCAAACCGGGATAACTCGGCAAACTTGGCTTCGTTCTGCGACACGGTCATGTTGTTTTGCTCTAGCTTAATGAACTCTACCTCTTTCATGTGACGAATACTTTCGGGAAAATACTTGTCGTTAAACAATTCTTGGAACTTTTCCCAAGTCATCTTCAGTGCGGCACGTTGAGTACGTTTTATAGATTCCCACCAGTAATCTACCTCTGCACGCAACATGAAGGTGGCAAAGGGAACCTTTTGCTCCTCGGAGCATCCCAAGACATCAAATATCTTGCAGATCTTCTTTATCCATGTCTCCGCCTTAAGTGGTTTTGGCTCTCCAAAAAACTCCGATGGTCCCAGTTCCTCGAAGCTCGCTTGTGATGATTGGTCCGAGAGTTACCGGTGTTTCCACCTGCATTTTGTACAGGAGCCACTCTTTCCTGATGTTGCATGAATTGCATAAATCCTCAGCTTCATCAGGAACAACGTCATCTGGCGATATGGGCAATCAGAGGTTATCGTGTCGAAAATTCGTCCGAATCGAGAATGACTCTTCGTGGTCAAAGTTCAGGAGCTCTAAGGTTAGATTGAAATGCAAGTGGATTTGTTTGAATTTATTTGCCGAGTAAAGAAAAATGATATCTAATTTTTTACTTATAATTTATGTTAACGCCAGGATCTTTCTCCACGTCCCAATCACATAAGATAACATTTCGTTTCGTTCGGCTGAGACGGGGATAGCTCAGCGTGAGAAGAATCAAAAATCAATATACGCCTGAGTGTTTTTTAGAGATAATAACGTGTATACGGGAGAATCAAAAATCAATCTGTACGATGGCTTCCTTGTTAAAGTTATACTATCTTTACTTGGATTATCGTGCACCCACCCACTACTACCGACACCCCCTCCGATCCGATGGGTTCTCGCCGATCGCATGGAACTTATCCACCGCCACATCGCTTTCGTTTTCATCACCACGGCTTATAATCCCATCCACATTAATGCATGGCAGATATCTCGGCCAACCTGTCATGCTATATCATCATTACAAGTCAAAGTAATAGATATTAAGTCGACCTAATGGGTTAATCCAACGAACCTAACCCTTGGCCCCTATAGATTTAAATAAAGCTAACACAACGATCGGGCCCAACAAGCCCTAATGACTTAATTATAAAAGCCCAATAGAATAAATTAATAAATGAGCCCAATCTACCCTACCAAATAGAGAAATATCACGACCCAACATTACCCCCCTAGTTTTTTGTTAAACAGATGTTTAATGGAAAACTATAAACCATTCACTTATATCGTAATTTATTAGAGGTCTAAAATAGAAATAATTGAGGCATACCCACTTTAATGCAAAAAATGGGATTTAGGGGATATCGGATGCCCATAAAGAACAAGCCCAATGGATAAAGGATTTGAATTTGAACAAGATGGACCAATAGTTAAAAACTCAACAAGCTAGGCCAACTCGATAAGATATCCAAAGGTCGCCCCAAACATGTCCCATTCAATTCTCATCATTATCGACATTTTAATGCGCTTCTACTGCTCCTCGTGGTAAATCACAAGATAAAAGGTAAACTTTACCAATTTTGACTTGCTTTTACTCGCTAATTTGAAATTTGAACCTTTGAGCTTTCTTCTCCTTCTCGTAAATTCTCCTTCTAGCTTTGGGACCTCAACAATGGTGAATCCAAGCCGATTCCTTCAAGTTCCTCTCACTCAAACCCTAACCAAGAGGGTTCGAGTGCAAACCCACCATCTCCCGCCGATTTTTTCAAGGATGGGGAACAATTTCCTCATGCCAACATCCCGGCATTCCACCATTACTTTTAACCCGAGATTCGTGTCCTCCTGATTCGATACCAGATTCTGGACAATTACGCCATAGTGGCTCCTCGCCCGGAGGAGTCGAATGTACCAATGACTGTGACTACCGGGTCGCCATGCCTCGCTACTCTTCCGAAAAGGGATTCGCTTACCCCTTCACGCTTCTTTTGTCATCACCTCCTAGATTCATAGGAGAGGGCTTTGCTCAATTGGTGCCTAACTCTTACATCCACATATCGGGCGTTCGCTGCTTTTCGCCATTTAACCGGGGTTACTCCTCCGTCGACCTTTTCTTCACCCTTTTTCTACGGTAGATCCCGAGAACGAGGGTTCAAGATGTCGAAAGCAAACAATCTCCACGCCCAAACGCTAAGTTCGAGAAGAGGCCATCGATGAGCACTCCTTCGAGCAACAAAGGTTGGCACGAGAAATGGTTCTTCATCATCGACCGTAGATCTTCTTCTTCCAGATCGACCACCCTAGACCGGATCTCTCACGACTTTTGGTGACATTCCCAAGAGCGTGAGAGGAAATGGGAGATTTTCTCACTAAGATACCTCCACAAGAATGGAGCTTTACTCACGACCAAACAAGCTCGGTCAGACGATCATAAATGTAAGTTTTGAATAACTTTGCAATATAATTTCGAGGTATTTATGTGGCAAGGATCTTAATACGTGATCATTTGCAAGATCCTCGATCAAACCAACTTCTTCTAAGTGAAAGATTTGGGAGATTTTCTCAGGGGAGGATTTTGAGGCGAATGAAGAGCTTCCATCAAGAGCCTCCCAACCGAATTCTACCTCCGACTCCAAAGACTCTACTCCCCTTCTAATGATGAACTCCGGGCCGACGAGCCTTTCATTCTCAAGAAGTCCT
This sequence comes from Panax ginseng, assembly GCA_020205605.1. NCBI lineage: Eukaryota > Viridiplantae > Streptophyta > Magnoliopsida > Apiales > Araliaceae > Panax > Panax ginseng. The sequence goes on along the minus strand of CM035144.1, from coordinate 2,297,007 downwards.
CCGACTCACCAAGGAAGAAGGTCGCTAAAAGGCCGTAACTACTCGCGAGATAGATCCCGAAAGCGACGAGGAGGTTCTTCCCAAGCAAACCCACAATCAACTCCTCCAACCGGCTCGTCCCCACACCTTCTCGAATCACCCAATAAAGAGGAGTCTACTTGACATACCTTTACACGATCGGGCGAAAAGTCCTTCGTACAAAAAATTAAGATAAAAATAACTCCCTCACCGTCAAGAACTCCAAGGCCCCTCCAACTTCAACAACCGACCCCTCAACCGAAACCCAAACACCTGAAGCTGAGCCGGTCGAAGCCGACCCCTTATTGTCCCGAAAAAGAAAACATCCTTCGGACAGCCAGCCAGGTTCAACCTCTGCCCCTTCGTCCACACCCGAGCCTACACCTGCCCGATCTCCTTCCCCAGAGGCGGTACATGCGGGTCCTTCACCGATTCGCAGCCAACTCCAGGCTTTCTCCTCCGAGGCATACGACTACCGAAGTTCCAAAGAGATGCCATGGGCTCGCCAACTATGTGGCCCCGATTCAACGCCAACTTTCCTTTCCAATCGCTCGAGGCCTTCGCTCATGGAGACCGATGACCACCGATTCGGGAACAAAGATTTAATGGGGACTTGCTTTAATAAGGCATGAGCTACTATCTTGGCGAAGGTAAATGGCTCTCTCCTTCCTCTCGCTTCCATTCTTATCTTCGATTAATATATCTAAAACCGATCAAATTATATCGAATACGACAGTAAATGTCAGATTTCAAGGCCAGGCCCAAGATCTCTCGAGGTCAATCCGAGAGAGAGGTACCGAGGAAGGAGAACTCCATCTCGAAGTCGCTTCGCTCGAAAGGACCCAACGTGAAGGCATCCTTCATACCAATGAAGGACTTCGTAAAGAGTCGCCCAAGCCAAGGAAGATGTGAAGGCCTCCAAGGAAGAATCAAGTCGACTAAAGCACAAAGATGTCAAATCGTTAATATGAACGCTGACCGTTCGAGGAGTTGAAATAAGGATGAACAAGATCAAGGAGTCAAGGTCGACGCTAAGATCTTGACCAAGACGATCCATAAGTCGGAGCGGAAGAAACCCGTCAAGAATATACTACCGCAAATAACAAGAAATCCGAGAACTCAAGGCTCTTCGGGACCTGGGCCTCCTTTCGATCGATGCTCTTCGCAAAGAGATATGTGAAGAGTATCGAACTCTGATGAAATAAATGGAGAAATAATGAGGATTCATATTTGAAAGTTACGAGCTCGCCAAGTCGCGGGTAAGGAAAAGTCGATCAAAGCCAACTTAGATCCATATTTGCTCGACTTTTCAGATGATGAGGATGTCACTCAAGCAACAACTTATGTTTCTCTTAGGTTTTATTTAAAAAATACTTGTAAAAAAACTTTCGCTTATTTTACCTTTTGTAAATAAATTAGTATTAATGAGAAGTGATCTTCTTCCTTATGATTTCAAAGATATTTTTACTTTTCATCAATACTTCAATATGAATTTATATGGACAAATATACAAAAACCCTTCGAGGATTTAACTCAATTTGTTAATTAACAATTAAGCATGTCATATAATGTATAAAGTGATGTTAAAGAACGAGGCATTTCAACTCAACACTTAAATAAAATAAAGTAACACATACTCATCTCTGGTTCAAGTTGTGAGATCGGGTCATTTGTTTACCAACCAAGGGTAAAACAATTATATAAAACCAAGATATAAGGATCAAGATATAAGGACCAAGATATAAGGACCAAGATAAGGATCAAGATATAAGGACCAAGATATAAGGACCAATCAGGACCATCGACTTACCAAGATATAAAATCAATATAGATCAAGATATAGGACCAATTGGGTGACATCGAATGGCCAAAGAAGTCCTACCATACCTCCTTACGTAAAACAACAGACCAGAATATAGAAGTGACCATCGATTTACCACCCCGGTAAAATCAATATAGATCCTTGTCACCACGGTAGAACGACAAATGGGTCGCCATCGAATGGCCAAAGAAGTCCTACCATACCTCCTTACAACCAGAGAGTGACCATAGGACAAAACAGACCAGACTAATAGTGACCATTGATTTACCACCCGGTAAAATCAATATAGATCCTTCGCTCACCACTGTGGTAGAACGACAAATGGGTCGCCATCGATCGGCCAAAGAAGTCCTACCATACCTCCTTACACCGTAGTGACCATAGGACAAAATAGACTAGGATCAATAAAGTGAAAAGTGTCTTTTATTGATAATGAACAATATATATGCATTCGATGAATTAACTTGATCTTTATGAAAGTATTTCAAGCCCGCCAACAAGTGCTGTGTGTTTTTGATTTCGAACCATCTAATGCCCTTAACCGATAAGTGCCCGGGCTTTTGATACTTCGATCACTTCATATGGCCCTTCCCAGCTTGGGCATTAACTTTCCGTGTTTTGAGGTGTGTAGGCTTTTATTTCTCCGAGGATCTAAGTCTCCTACTTCAATCTCAAGCTTCGACTTTGTTATAATGCTTAGCTACTCTTCGCTGATAAGCAACCAATTTAAGTAGAAGCAACCTCTCCGACTTCTTCTAAGCAGATCCAAATTGGCCTTCACCCTTCACATCAGATATTTCTTTTTCAGATTGACCGACCAAGACTTGAGATCCGATTTCGACAGGACTAAGGCATCGCACTATAAAGCCACCGAAAAGGTGAATCCCTCAGCATGGTAGTCCCCTGTAGTCCGATAAGCCCACAACACGCCGAAAGCAAATTTCTTCCGCCATCTTCCTTTAGCTTCATTCATCCACCAAGGCTTGATCCTGCTTCAACAGTCATTCCGCTGGTCACCTCAACTTCGCCATTCGATCGTGGATGAGCCATCAAGTCTTCTTATGTCAATCCCCAACCCTTTAAAATGCTTCAAATTTTGATCCCATTTAATCAAGCGTCCGTTGTCCGATATTAATACTTCTAGGATCCCAAGTCAAAACACTACTAATCTTTTTATGAACTTCAAACATTCTTGTTCGTAATTAATCAAGTGGCTTCGCTTTCTACCCACTTAGTCATGTAATCAATAAGAATTCATGACAAAGCTAACCTCGACTTTTAGCTTTAGGCAATGGACCCAAAGATATCTACCCCCTGCACAAAATGGGCGGTATAGAGATAAAATCGAGTATAGCTCTTCTTCCTGGGTCGATGTGGATCTGACCGCTGAGTTGGCACTTTTCACATTTTCGACATACTCAGTAGCCTCTTTGAAAATTGTAGGCCAATAGTATCCTTGCCAAGTACTTTTGTAAGCCAAAGATTTAGCAGCCCATACGGTCACCACAAATTCCTCGTGAACCTCCCCAAGAGCATATTCCACGGATGGGACCAGCACTTTAATAATGGTGAAGAAAAGGCTAATCGATAAAGGTCCCCATCAATAAGAACAAAGTCAAGCGCCTTGTATTTGATCTTTTTTGCCAACATCCGATCCGGCGAAGGACGCCATCCGCTAAATACTGATGTAGGGTCATCCAAATAGCTAGATCGCTTCGATACACATCATCGCTTCATGTTGAACACTCTGTTGTAGAACTTCCAAGTAAACAGATCCATTAAAACATCTCGATCCGTAGTAGCTAACTTCGACAATGCATCGCACGATGGAATTGTCATTACGCCTATGCCCCAAATTGTGACGAAGTTAAAAATCAAGTTTGGCCCTTCAACTCCGCCAGATACTTGATCATCCGATTTCCACGAGCTTCATAATCCCTCGATACCGCTTTTTGACAACCAACCGAGAGTCATCAGAGATGATAAGGTTCTCGACCTCTAGACTCTTTTGCCAATCGAACACCCGCAAGACCGCTTCATACTCTGGCTTCATTGTTTGTCGCTTTAAACCAAATGATGGCTCGTTGAACTTTGAACCCGTCCGGATTTGTCAAGATAATTCTCGCCCACTAACAAGCTAGGTAGAGGAACCATCCGCATATAGAGTCCAAACATTCTCGATTTTGTCAAGAATCGCAGAACTACTCGACGACGATTCAGCCTTCCGAGAACTCTAAGATTCGCTTCTTTGAACTAACATTCTACCATGAAATCGGCCAAAGCTTGAATTTTCGATAATGGGTTCTGGATGGTATTCGATGAAAAATTGGGACAATTCCATAGTCCACGCCGCTAGTCTCCCCTCAAACTTTCGGGCTTGCCCATCACTTTCTTCAATGGTCGATCCCAGTAGTATTCATCAGAGTTTAATTTTGAAAATATGTCAAGCTTTCTACTAGCAATTATTAAAGCAAAGGCAAATTTTTCAATATTCGGATATTCGGTTTCAAAGATCTCGCAGACGTGACTAACATAATAGACCGGATGTCGCTTTCCATCGAACTCCCGAACCAAAGATCGCTTCCAACCGCTAACGAACTCACGCCGCAGACACGAGATATAAGGTCTCATTGAATGGGCTTCACCAATAAAGGAGCCAAGAAAGATACGCCTTTATGCCTTGGAAGGCGCTTCACACACTCAAGTCCATCGAATGTCTTCGCATTCTTTCGCCCTTTCAATGTATCAAAGAAAGGAAGGCACCTCTCTCGCATCTCCGCGATTTAACCTCCTCAAAGTCGCAATCCCGCCACGACGTTGGACATCTTTGAACGATCGAGGAGTCTTCATATCAAGAATGGCCTCAATCTTCTCCGGATTGGCCTCGATACCCTTCGATCGACAAGATAACCCAAAAACTTCCTCTGACCGAGGCCAAAAGTGCACTTGGCCGGATTAAGTCTCAATGACGATGACGACGATACCGAAAAGCACTCCTCTAGATCGTCTAAATGACTCAAACTCGCATGCTTTTCACGATCATGTCATCGACGATACCTCCATGTTTCTTCCCAACCGCTTATCAAGATGAAGTTCATCATTCTCTCGTAAGTTGGCTCCAAAGATTTATAAGGCCAAAAGTCATCTTCAGAAAGCGATAATCGAATCTGTGTGTAATAAACGCTGGCTTTGGGATGTCCTCTTTACGCATGGATATTTGGTGATAACTCAAAAAGCATCCATAAAGCTTAGTAATGCATACCCAAGTGGCATCGATAAGTCGATCAATATGGGGCAGAGGATAAAAGTCCTTCTGACAAGCTTTATCGAGGTTTGCAGTAGTCGATGCAAACCCGCCATTTTCCGCTCGCTCGCACCAACACCACATTCGCCATCCATTCGGATAATCAATTTCATAGATGAAGTCGGCAGCCTAACAAATTTTGCTATTTCCTCATCAATGATTTTCGTCGTCGTCAGCAAGAAAGATCCGCTCTTTTCTCGCCGAACCGCTTCTTCGAGGGATCTACATTCGTGCTATGCTCTGGCTATCTTCCGACTAACCTGTGCATGTCCCCTGGTTCCCATGCAAAATATCCGTGATAAAGCAAACAGAAGAGTTCTATAAGGTTTGTCCCAAGAGGTTCGCAGACCGAACCGATCTTCACTGGCCTTGTCCGGCTTTCCAAGGATCAATTCGACCTCCTCCGCCCCTCCCAAGCAGAACCACCATCTGCTCGTAACTACTTTCAGAAAGGGCTCAATCTCAATTGTCATCGCCGCTTTTTGTTTGTCGAACCCCACTCGGAGGAAATGACAAGATTCCCAGAAGATCGTTTGTTAGATCCAAGTCCCCCGCCACCTCTCCTACCCCATGAGCCGTGGGGAACTTGACTTTGAAATGAGGGATGGAGGTCACAAACTGAGAGAGAAGCTTAAAGTAGGTCTTCCCAAAGATAGCGTCAGTAAGTGAATCAAACGGCACAACATAGAATTTACATACTATTTCGACCATTGGGTGTCAGGTCAAGATAACCGGAGTTCAATAAAGGCTCGCAACTTTGACCGGATCATCATCAAGCCAGATAAAGGAGCTTCCCCGCCCGACCTCCATTTTTTCGCCCATCAAGGTGCATCCTCCGACAGGTATGGGCGCAGATGATATCCATCAAGATCCATTATCTATCATCACGCGCTTCACGTCCACCGTGCCCACATGGCGCTGGATCACCAAGGCCCCTCACGTGGCTCGATGGGTTCCAAGGATAGTCGCCGCATTTCAGAATGATACGACAAATCCCGGAATGGTCTATCCACCTTGTGGGGAGATCTCGTCACAGCCACGACCGAATCCTGTAAGTTCTTCTTCCTCCCTATCAACTTCCCCGCAGATCCACCTGCTATCACATCGATAACATGCTCGCAAGCAAGATCGAGCCCTTTCAACCGTCTCAACAAAGACGGTTAATGTTCTCACGATCATTTACTACCACATATCGCACCAACAAGCCATCTTTAATCTTCCTCTCCACAAAGTCTTTCAAATTGCAACACTGTTAGTGTCGCGGCGGCGCCTACCGATGATAGCCACAATACTTACGAGAGTTACCCCGCCTTGCCTCAGAGTTATCACGGGTGGCTCAAAGAAAGGTTGATTTCGATTTGATCCGTAATTATCGATCTATCGCTGTTTAGTTTGGTGTAGACCTTATTCACCTTCGGGTCGGAATCTGAGGGATGACCGCTTCCTCGCCGCCAGAATTATCAGATTTTTTCGAATCGCCTCCGTCCGATCATTATACCCCCCGCTCTCCTCTGCTCAACTTCTACTTTAGAGCTATCGACTCTTTTCACCCGACCAAGGAGGATGCTTCAGTCGTTTCATAGCTTCTTCCACAACGATATAGCCTTTTCGCTTTGTCAAAGGCTTCGCCAAGCTCTTCTGATGGTCGAACATCAACTTCTTCACCAACTTTTCTGACTTTACCAGATCCAATCCATTCTCGAACAAACCTATGTACCGAGATCATTAAGATCGGACACCGACCGATCGCTTCTCCGAACCTCTTTACATATCGCCCAAAGATTCACCGGTAAATCACGGATCGTGCTGTAGAACCCGTAGTTTCTCTCTTCTTCTACATTCTAAACGGCATGGAATTTATCACAAAGTTCGGCCCAAGAGGATATCGAATCCAAGGCAAAGTTCCCAACCACCGCCTCGCATCCTTTCTCGCCAGAATAAAGTGTGTGGCACTGGCAAAGATCGTTGAAGTCGTAATAGTCCATTAATTTTGGCCGAACGCTCGCTATGGTCATAAGGATCCCTTGCCCATCAGAACTTTCCACGCGAGGCAATTTTTAGTGATATCCGCTTTTCCTTGAGAATATCCGAGGAAAAGGGATGCTTTTTTCCTGAGTCGCCCTTCACCGCCGGACTCACCATTGCTTTCGAGCTCTCTCACTCCTTTACTGTAAAATCAACGCCTTCAGTCGTGGGAAACCTCTCTTCGTGAACAACATTATGTCTCCGAGAGGATCGACCTCCTCCCGCCGATCCCATCGCCTCGAGGACTTTCGATCCGCTTTGCAGACACAACTCTTTCCTTATGGTGAGAATGATCACGCTGATAGTCCATTACCCCGACTTCGGCACGACCTCCTTCGACCGCTTCCTTTGTCGATAATCATCTCGATGTCGAGAGGTAACTACCATTATCGCTTCTTCGAGGCCACGGAGTTCTCGCTTCTCGATCTCCTCCTACTTTCGAGAATGATCCCCTAAACACGCACGGAACGCTTCGCCCTTTCCCTTTCGTCATGACTCCTCCTTATGCCCACTTCGCCCTTCTGACCGATCACGGCTAGATGCTTCGTCCCAGAATTCCGCCACCAAGCATCTGTTTCGGCTTATATCTTCTTTGCTTTAACAGACCTCCACGGCTCTATCTCGCTTGGTCCGCCATCTTCGCCAACTCGCGCCTCTATCCTCCCGGCTACTTTATGATAAATCTTGGCTCATGAGCCTTCCACCGCCCTCGACCATGATCTCGCTCCTCATCCGCACCGAAAACCAATCTTCGTTCGGCCCCGCCAGAATCTTCTGGACGAGATCTCCTCGAATTATGCTTAGAAGTCGTGGCTCGTGAGCACTTTTGGAAGGACCTGCACGATCCTTCATCAAACACGAGGCAAAATGACGAGCTAACAACCATCGCCGCCTCTTCGGGCGCACTCATCCCTACTCCTCATCATCTTCCAAGTAGGTTAAACGATCAGGATTGAAAATTTTAATGACACTAACTCAAAACCCTCCTTCTAAAGCGCCAATGTTAACGCCAGATCTTTCTCCACGCCCCAATCACGTAAGACGCCCCGATCTCGCACAAGAAACACGGGCCAACACCAAAGCTCGACTACGGTTCCGCACGGGGATATTTCAGCGTGAGAATTAGTATGTGTTCACAAGGTTAACAATGGAGGAATGTATTGCCTAAAGGTTTTTTAGAGAGATAATAATTTTCAACGTGTGTATACGGGAGAATCAAAAATCAATATGTGTGAGAACGCACTTCTGCATTTATGGCTTCCTTGCTAGGTTATACTATCTTTACTTGGATTATCGCGGCACCCACTACTACCCGACACCCCTCCGATCCGATGGGTTTCGCCGATCGCATGGAACTTATCCACCGCTTTTACATCGCTTTTCATCACGTCACGGCTTATAATCCCATCCACATTAATGCATGGCAGATATATCTCATTAATCGTCATGCTATATCATCATTACAAGTCAAAGTAATAGATATTAAGTGATCTAATGGGTTAATCCAACGAACCTAATCTTGGCCCTATAGGATTTAAATAAAGTTTAACACAACGATCGGGCCCAACAAGCCCCACGACTTAATTATAAAAGCCCAATGAATAAATTAATAAATGAGCCCAATCTACCCTACCAAATAGTGTCACTGCCTATGATCTCAGTCACATTGGCCATGCTCGTGTGTATGTCTCAGTTGATGTGCTCTTCAGGTCATTTCTCTATACATACAAATGTATCTGTAGGAAAAAAAAGAAGTCCGAATTTTTAAAGTAGTTACTTTTATTTAGATACCCTTCTCTGTTTGTCTCTAATTTGTAATATATGTCTTGATTTTGATTAGAAATTTTGAACCCTTCTGTAAGTGAAGAAAAGTCTGAATTTTGAAGGCACCCTTTTGATTGATCTGTTATTCATATTTTGTATATATAAGAAGAGAACACTGTGAAGCTTTAAAGTGATGTTGACAATTATGGACCATTAGTGTGCATTGTAAAACTATTGAGCAATTAGACCTTTTTTTTTCATCTTTAGTTTTGTTTTTTGCATTGACCTGTGCTTGAAATGTAAGGGTATGTAATTTCAACTGACAATTTGAAATTCTATTTAGATTGGACCACAATGTGCGATTAAACTTGAGTAGTTTATTGTTATGTAGAAAATTATGCTATGAAATATTTAGATTTGTGGCTTTAATGTCTATGCCCTCCACATCTTTCTTAATAACCAAAGGAAGCTCTTACGTTTTATTTCTTGGAAAGAGAAATTCTGTATTACTTCATGTTGTTTATTGTAGCAAGCATTGTCAAATGACTAATGCAGAGTTGCTAATTGGACATTCTTTGGTGTGTTTTCTTTAAAAATTAGGCAGATACCTAAGGTTTCTGAGATATGAAGTCAATTATGTTCGAAATTTCACGGATGTTGATGACAAGGTGAGTGAAATTTTACTCTAGCAACAAACGAATCATATACGTTGGAAAACTCTTTTGTTGGTGATTATTTCCTAAATCGATGGTGACATTTTTGTGGACTACTAAGGTTCTCTCGGTTTTAATCTGAGTCTGATTTGTTTCCCATGTTGAATAGTTAACTCTGCTCAGTGTTTTTATCTAATTGCCACAAAGAGGAAAAAAGAAATGCATGTAATGCCTTGTGGTCTTGCAAAACTGAGTTATAACAGTGAATTTTCAGTGTCTAGAATACAGTTACTAAATAAAATTTATTTCTTTCAATTTCAAGAAAAGATCTTGAGCTATTTGGATACAACGTGAAAACATCCAACTTATTAAAAATGGAGATTATAGCATGAGTTGATCATTTATTTATGGTGTTGTATCTGGTACCCCCTTGCTGTAGTGTCATAATTAGTTTTTGCTTGCAAATTGGCCCTGATAAACATGCAGCTCTATAAAATAACTATATGATTTCCTGAAATAGTTACTTGCTCAGATTCCTGGAGGTGATGATAAGAACCTGTCTTGGTTCTTTGTTGATATCTAACCACATTTAGTTCGAGAATATGCTGTGCCAATCAATATTTACCTCCACTTTTGTAGCTATTCATGACAACCTTATATGCTTGTCAAAAAATATAAACAGTCTTATATAATGTTTCCCCTCTGCCCCCGAACTGGTGCTTGAGAATAATTCATATGTTGAATCATCATATATGGACCACTTGTATGATCAACAGTCTTCAGTTAAAGTTCCATTGTAAATATATCCCTTGGCTTATCGTTTGATGAGTGGTAAACGTTAAGAAGGTTGCAAAAGTCTCAGCTTATGCAGTAAAGATAAGAAATTAAGTAGAAATAATTTAAAACTTAATGAGGTGGTGGAAGATATCAGAAAGTTTTGGAGGAAAACCGCTAGTTTTATAATCAAGTGCAAGATCTCAAAGGAAGTATTAGAGTATACTGCCAAGTGCGACCTTTCTTGCCTGGAGAGCCAAATCGTTTGAGTGTCGTGGCTCATGTGGGTGACAGGAAAATAACCCTCATCACTCCTTCAAAATACGGAAAAGAGGGACGAAAGTCATTCACTTTCAATCAAGCTTTTGGTCCATCTGCAACCCAAGAAGAAGTATTTTCTGATATGCAGCCTTTGATTCGGTTGGTCCTTGATGGATATAACGTTTGCATATCTGCTTTTGGTCAAACAGGATCAGGAAAAACGTATACTATGAGTGGACCTAATGAGCTTACAGAGGAAACCTTAGGTGTAAAGTACAGGGCATTGCGTGATTTGTTTCTTATCCCAGAACAAAGGAAAAACGTCATTTGCTATGAGGTTTTTGTTCAGATGATTGAAATTTACAATGATCAAGTCAGGGATCTACTTATGATAGACGGTCTTAACAAAAAATTAGAAATTCGAAGGGGATAAATGTACCAGATGCAGATCTTGTACCGGTTGCATCTACATCTGATGTTATAAATTCAGTGAACCTTGGACAAAAAAATCGTGCAGTTGGCTCTACAGCCATGAATGATTGTAGTAGTCGTTCTCATAGTTGTCTGACTGTTCATGTTCAAGGAAGAGACCTGACATCTGGGGAAGTTCCTCATGGTTGTATGCATCTGGTCTACCTGGAAGGAAGCAAAAGAGCTGGCAAATCTCAGGCCGTGGGAGATAGATTGAAGGAGGCACAACATATCAATAAATCTCTATCTGCTCTCGGAGACGTGATAGCTTCTCTTGCTCAAAAAAATGCACACGTTCCCTATAGGAACAGTAAACTCACAGTTGCTCCAAGATTCTGTTGGAACGCAAGCCAAGACCCTTATGTTTGTTCACATCAGCCCGGAGAATGATGTTATAGGTGAAACAATTAGCTCAATTAAATTTGCTGAACGGGTTTCTACTATTGAGCTTGGTGCTGCTCTAGCAAACAAAGATATAGTGGCGATGTCAAGGAGTTAAAAGAACAGATTGCTAATCTTAAGGCAGCCTTTGCAAAGAAAGAGGCAGATAACCTTCAGCAATCCAAGTTAGTCAGAATGATGTCTGCTGGGTTTTCATTTCCAATTCCTACTCCTAGTTGGGAGAGTGTGGGGGATTTGTCTAACTATAGCAGGGAACCTATGGAGGATCTTGGTGATGTAAAGGATAGTAACAACTCCAAGCCAAAGCAGAGACAACAAGGCTTGGAGTTTCCAGACATTTTAATGCCCTCACCTACTTGGCAAACAACACCCATTAGTAGTCCTCACTGGCAAAGAAGCAGGTTCCGGAAAGTGGGTTGATAAAGTCATGTTCAACAAGAAAAATGGTGTACGCAGGGATGAAATCCCCTCAGGAAAACAATGGGACAAAGTTGGACAGTCACCCAAGATGTCTCCTCAAAAATATCCCCGTGACCCTGCAAAGATATACCCTGAACAACCTGTTAACAAAGTTTTTGTCAACAAAAAATGACAGCCCAGACCATGAAATGAATAGGAGTAGATATGAGGCTACTACGGCCAATGAATCTGATGATCAGGCTGCAACTAGTGACTCTTCTGAGTCAGATTTACTTTGGCAACTTAATGCTCCCAAAGTTACCAATATTCCAAATGTGATGGGATCAAAACTTAAGAGACCTAGTCCAAGGCATGCAAAGAGTCCAGAAATAATGAGTTCAATTCTGTAACCTTCACCGTGGACACTATCCAATGGGGATGGTCGATGCACAAGACTGGAAGGCACTCAGTTTCTGATGATGGGAAGCGAAAAACAGGGAGTGGGAAGTGAGAAAATGTTGGGAAAGCAGCCAGTTTCTGTTGAAGGAATTTATTTTTTGAATTTTCTTTAGGTAGGGGAGAAAGAAAGAGGTTTTGACAAATGGAGTGGCAATAATTCTAGTTGCCAGTAGTCCAGTGTTGATGCTGCTATATCTGGTGTCCACTGACGAGTGTCCATTGTTTATATGGTGTAATTATTTGCTACTTATATTCTATTTTTAAATTTTTTTGTAAAGTAAGTGGTGGTAGATGCGAGACGAAGAGGGCGTAGGCCCTTGATTTTGAGAAAGCCTATGATAGGGTTAGTTGGAACTTTCTAGATAAGATCTTAGCTAGGTAAGGTTTTGGGGTTAAATGGAGATTGTGGATTAAGGGTTGTTTTTCTTCTTCTCATCTTTCTGTAGTTGTTTATGGAAAACGTAAATCTTGGTTCAAGGCATCTAGAAGTTTTAGACAAGGGGATCCACTTTCTCAATTTCTCTTTATTCTTGTGGTGGATGTTTTGAGTAGGATGATTTAGAAAAGCGAGTTGGAGGGTCTTGTTAGTGGTTATGTAGTTGGTTGAGATGAAGTTAGAGTTTCTCATCTACAGTTTGCAGATGATACCATTCTTTTTCTTGTTGAAGGAGTTGCAGGTTTTAAGAATGTCTTGTCACTTTTTCAAATTTTTGAGGCTATATCGGGTATGGAAATTAATCTTTCAAAGTGTAGTCTCACTGGTGTTAGTTAATATGGAGGAGGATGTTTTTGTTTATTATGATTCACTAGTTGGTGTGAAGTTGAGTCTTTACCTATAACGTATTGCTTTAGGTGGTAACCCGAGATTTCTGTCTTTGTAGTAGAGAGGGTAGGAGCCTTGATTGTTAGAAAGGTGCTTGCTTCTCTTTGGGAGGTAGAATTATTTAGACTTTAGCTAATATTTGTTTTTATAATTTCTCGTTCGTTGTTTAAAGTCCTGGAAGGGGTAGCAAAATCACTTGAACATATTATGTGCAAGTTTTTATGGGTTGGGGATAGTGAGGATAGGAAGGACCATTTGGTTGATTAGGATTTTTTGTGTTTTCCTAGAGAAGAAGGGGGTTTAGGTCTCGAGAACTTGGTGTCCAAAAATCGGTCTTTAGTGGGTAAATGGCTATGGCGTTGGCATCACCTGATTAAAAGCAAGTATGGTATTCATCAAAATGGATAGGACCTTAACCTTCTTATGTTATTTAAAATTATCTACCAAGATTGCACTTTCTTTCATTTTCTTGTTCGTCTCCAAATTTATAATGACATGAATATTTGGATTTGGGAGGATATTTGGATAAAAATGTTCCTCTTTCTTTAGTTGTTCCTCATTTTTTTACTTCTCGTCTGAGCATAATTCTCCCATTTCTAAATTCTTTACTTTTGGATGGAGATTCAATTTCTAGGATTTTAGTTTTTTTCGTAGTTTAAATGATAGAGAGACGGAGGAATTCTCTTTATTTATTCAACTTCTTAATTCAGCTTCTTTTTCTTAGTCCTTGGATATGCATGTTTGGTATTCTTCGGGAATCTTCTCGTGTCATTCTTTTTTCACTTACGTATTAGGTTGTCGTCCAATTCATTATTTTCCTCTAACCTCTTATATTTGCAAAGCAAAGACTCCCTAAAAAATTAAGGCTTTTATGTGGTCCTTAACTCTTGGTTGGCTTAACACTAATGACATGCGTCATTCGTCAAAAGACAGATGCCTTACAAATTTTTATCCCCAGATGTATGTGTTTGAAGGATAGTGATTCTCATTCTTATTTATTTCTTCACTATTCGATGGCTTGAGTACTTGACGGTTTGTTTAGTGTGATGGGTGAAAGTTGAATATGTCCCTCTTCGGCAGAAGATCTTTTACTATTCAAATTCAGGAGTTTTGGCCATTCGAGCGATAGAAGGATTCTTTGGAGATGTGCTTGTTTTGCTATTTTGTGGGGAATTTGGATTGAGAGGAATGCTAGAATTTTTTTGCAATCGGACTACAAATATTGAGTTGCTTTGGGATGGAATATTTTTCTTTGCTTTTTTTGGGCTCATGCAATGGGAGCTTTTGGAGGAATTTCTTTGTCCGATCTTCAAAGAGATTTAATATCAAGTTTTTCTACTCTTGTTTTCTTTAATTTGTTTTGAGAGGACTTCTTGTCCTTGTCATGCGTTGTAATTTTCTCTTCTAATCAATAAAATATTCTTCTTTTATCAAAAAAAAAAAAACACTAAGTCTCAAATAAGTAAATTAGACGAGTCTAAAGATTGCAAGCATCTGTGGGGTTAAGAAGAAAAGGACCAAGAGTCGAGAAGCAGAGAAGATGAGTGGAAGAGGAAATTACAGAAAACTGCAAATACTTTTCTCTAATTATTGTCAAATCTCAATTTCGTTTAGCTAATTTTATTGGAAGGCATAGATTCCTTCAAAGATAGGGCTTTTGTTTGGTAATTTGTCTTGATTAGCCTTACTACTGATGACATCAGACTTTTATGCCATGCAAATCATTGTCCCTAGTGGTGTCTGTGATGTGCATAAGTGATCGTGAGTCCCATGTGAACCTTTGCGTTCATTGCACAGTAGCATGTTAGCTTTGGTGTTCCATATTTGATGTTTTGGGAGATTATTGGGGTTCATCTGCCACTAAAGAGTTGCTTCTCATTTGCTTATGTGGGTTTAGAGCTGTTAGGGACGACAAGATCCCTGGATTTTTACATATTTTGTCTTCATTTGGTGTTTATGGATAGATAGGAATGTAAGCATCTTCTATGTGTTGTATATGGTTTTTTCTGCTTTGTGGGATAGGGTCTGCTTTTTTGCATACGGGGACTTGGGTGTAATCCTCCATATAGGATTTTGGGAGGGCCTCTTCTCCTCCGCCTTCTTTTGTATCTATATTCGTAATGAAATTTCTTCTTCAATTTAAAGAAAGTTACATACAAATTTTCATTATTATTAGAATGCAACTAAAATTACATTGACTAGAATCAGGTAAACATGTTGATCGAAAAGCAAATAGTAGTAAATATATGTGTAATTGACGATAAAAGACTAACTGTTTCCAGGGAATGATATGATATTCTTTAAGAACGAGTGTACAAAGTATGAGGAAAAGGGGAAATGTTGAAATAATTTTGCTGAATGCGCCCTGAAATAAACAAGAGAAGCAAACAAGTCTTCATAGAATCTTTACACTGTCTTTGTAATTTGGAAGTTCTCATCTTTACTTTTGATCCATGAAACTGTCTTTGATTATTTATTTTATCCTATAGTTCTTGTATAAGAAGAAAAAAGCTTTGCTCATATGTTTTTAATAATTTATACATCAAAATCTGCATTTTTGGTGACCTAACTTTATTTACAAATAGTATCACTTACATGGTGTAATCAATTAACCATTTCAAAGGCTTTGCGTCTCTTATCTTATAAGACTGTAAGCCAAGTAGAACTGCTTTTTTAAAATAGAGATGACAGGATAAATGAGCATTCAATTTAGAATATACTTGAATATCAGGTACCGACAGCTTCTTACATATGTATTACAGGATAGCTGAGTCTGCAATTTTCGAATTATGTAGATTATTTCCAGAGCAAATCAGTTGGGGGAAGATCCAATTGATTTAAGTAGACGTTATTGTGAAGAATTTCATCAGGATATGGCATATCTTCACTGCCTACCTCCTTCCGTGGAGCCTTGTGTCTCCGATCACATGCCACATATCATCGATATGATTAAACAGGTACTTGGTTGACCCACAATTTATTATTTTGGATAGTTATTAACGACCTGTTTGTCCTGTGCAAGCTGACGGCATGATGAAAACATGATTTTTGTATTGGGTTCACTAGTATGAATGTGTAAATAAATGAGTTTTGAGAAGGACAAGATTCTTTGCCTTTGCGGATATATAAGATTTGTCAATTTTTCTTTTGATGGGTAGATTGTATAAAAAGTACACCAAAAAATAAGGGGTGCTGCCATGTACACGCGAATATTAAAGTTGCTGTCATTATCATATATTGGATATTTTTCATATACAGATCACTGGTTCTTAACTCTTAAATAATAATTTGAACCGTCCTCGCTAACAATTGTGGAAACCACTAACATGATAGTGTTCTTAAAGTAAGCTAGTGGCACTTGGTATTGAAAATTTTTCATCAAATACAAGCTCATGCAATAACAATAAATTTTTTAGATAAAAAGAAGAATTTATCAATTAAATAGAGAAGAAGAAGTCCACTCTAAGAGTATTATGTGGAAAGTAAACATTAGGTACTCTAGAAGAGACAAATCCTAAACACAATTACCAATTTGAGAGAACGAGATGAGAATTAGAAGATAGAATTTAGGTGAGAGAATAATAGATTTGAGATGAGGAGAGCAAGAGGAAGAAGAGATGTGATAAGAATCACAACTTGTGAGCTCCTCATTCAAGTTTTTTCATATAATTTCATTCATAATCCTACCTGATACTGACTGGCCTTTTTGTTGTCCGTTTTATATACTAACAATACGCGCAAGTGCACACGGTCAATCAAGTAATATAGAAATAAGAAAGGATGTCGAACCCACAGCGAACAATTACTAACAATTACTCTAATTACCAAGTTTTTATCAATTTAATTCTACTTAAATAGTCACCTCAATTGATTTGTGAAATTAATAAAATAAAAGTAAAATTAATTAACCAACAAGTAGTGATCACCAGATGATTAAGACATAGGAATAGAATTTCTCTAATTGCTTTGCAATAATCTCCTTACCTCATTTCCACTTATTTAATCCAATGAATTGCTAACTAGAATTTCCTATCAATTTATTAACATTTTTCAATGATTAATAAAGACATATTTCAGTTATTTTGCTATTTTCATGTAAAACACTTAAAATAGATTCATTAAACACAAACTCCTACTATAGTTATATAAGTACTTTCGTCTCATACACTATTATGTTATCCTTAACAAGAATCAACAAATTCATGCGTTATTATATTCAGATCTAGTGTAAGATTTCCTCTTTCAATTTCATCAAATATATTAGATTAACTGTTGGCCAAACAATTATTTAATTAAACACATAATATAATAATTAACTCAATAGGATCAACAAGTGAGAATAATGATAATTTGAATTAAAGCATTGCAAAAGGTTCCATTGTATTCCTGATTAGAATTTAGTTCATCATACTTAAGAAAACTAGCATCATGCAATTAAAGCTACATTCCAAATACAGATAAAGAAGTAAGGAGAAGAAGAAAAACTATGTCGAGAATATCCAAACTCAGTAGCTCCAATCTTTGACTCTTCGTGTTACTCGATGCAAGCTCCAATCTCGGTAAGTCGGATCTCAAACAAAATTTATCAATCTCAAGTTCCCTCTAAGGATTAGAGTTCACCCAGATTGAATGAATACAACTGAATATCCAACATCTATTTATAGCCTACTGACACAAATCCAGTTTTTAAAAGAATTAAAAACATCAAAGTTCAATCCAATTCGACTTAGGATTCAATAAGGAAGATCTGGCAAAAATCCCGTTCGGGCGCAGCCGCGCCTGACCCCTTTGTTATTGAAGCGCTTCCGCGCTGCTCAAAATTCTCTGGCTCTGACTTTAGACAAGCGTTGCTGCTCGTGACTCCTTCATATTTGGGGCGCGGCCGTGCCTCAGCTGTTCTCTGCACAACCAGCCTCTTTGTATGCACCTAACAAGACTGAATATGTTCCTTTTAGCTATATTTGACATGGTCTTTACTCTTTAGACTGAATGAGACAGGGAGGGAGATGATTTTTAAGGCCTGGAACCTAAGACAACTGATTTTAGTTGGCCGATTAGTGGAGATCCAGAGTTTCTCTGTTTTCTTTTTGTGCCGTAATAAATTAAGATTTCTTTGATGGTTTTCTGAAATTTGGTTTTGGGACAAGGAGTTAGTTATTTTTTAAATATGTTTTTGTCCTAATTATCTCTTATATATATATATATATTATTTCAAGAGGAAACTTTGATTGGTTATCGAAATGTCAGTCTCCCTTCTGCATTTTTCATTGTTTTAAAATCATGACAAGCTTCTGCATATACTAGGGCTTTTGACTTCTTGATCTGCTTTGGTAACAGATACTTGATAATGGGTGTGCCTACAGAATTAATTCAGATGTGTACTTTGCTGTTGACAAATTTCCACTGTATGGACGATTGTCTGGGAGAAAGTTAGAAGATAATCGAGCTGGTGAGCGAGTTGCAGTCGACTCAAGGAAGAAAAACCCAGCTGATTTTGCTCTGTGGAAGGTAAGTGTTATTGAAAATAATGCCGATGTAAGCAATCCACACGTCGTATTAATCAAGAAACTTGCAACGCGATCTAATACCTGATCTGATCGAAAATAATCATACTTGGGAGTTTGTTGGGTTGAGCCGCATGTCTACTGGTCTATCTGGGCAGATGTGTGTTAGATGGTTTGTAGATTAACCAGATATGGAGTTTCAGATAAAAGTTGCGAGTCACTGGCACTCTTAAAATAAAAAGTCTCTATGTGAGGCTGTATATGCTTTTATTTATTTTGGATAAAAGAAAAAAAAAATTATAGAAAAGAGAGGATACGATAAATGGGACGACAAGAAGCGCACCCCCACAAGCCAGCCTGTTTAGCCTTCTTGATGCTGCTCCTACTGTGAGCCACTTGCTGGTTTTTGACAATTTGGGGTCTGGCACCCATGCTGAATCCATGTGGTGTAGTCTGTTGTGTTTTAGGTTGTTGTTTGTCTTTGTTTATGAAGTTTCTGTTAGAAGTTTGTTGTATGCTTTGTATCCACAAAAACTATGTACTGCTAAGTTTTATGTTTTGATGTAATGTTCTTGCTTTTTTTGCTGCAAAAAAATGAAATATATATATATATATATGCTTTTGCTGTCATGTTACCGGATGTGTATATATGGCTGCAAATGAACATTTATGGTTATAGCTACATAGTTCAAGATCATGTTACCATATTTTACTGGTATTGTACTAGATCATGATGATTTGGATCATGAAATGCTATACCTTAAGTTTAGCATCATCACTAGATATATTTATAACTTGTTTCTACCGTCTTAAAGTATGATAAATGACTTAAAATCTATTATTGTGTTTTGGTTGGTTATAGAGAAAATCAACCACAAGTACATGATGGATTAAAAAAACAATAAAAATTCAAGTTTAAGTGCATGGTAGCTAATTCATATAATAGTTAGTCAGTCCTGCATCTAATTGGATACTTTCTGATGTTGTAGCTTAGAACAGAGCCACTTATATAAACTTTATGAGTTTTCCCTGGCAGTACTGTGTCTATGATAGAAAGTAACTAGCATGCTACTTACTGTTATCTGATTCCCTCCTGTTCTATGTAGTGCTGAAATCCAAAATTGCAGGCAATCTAGGTATAGTGGAAAAGTATATAGAATATAATCAACTGCTGGTTAATAAGATAATGTTCGTCCTGAGATGTGTTGATGAGAGAGTCATGTTGTTTCATGTTAGGTGATTAGTGAAGATATATTATTTCATTATCTTCTTGCAAAGTTGATTCCATATTATCTATCACATAGGACATCTGTTGATATTTTTTGCAGTCTGCAAAGGAAGGAGAGCCCTTCTGGGAGAGTCCTTGGGGTCCAGGAAGACCTGGATGGCATATTGAGTGCAGTGCTATGAGTGCTGCCTATTTAGGTTACTCTTTTGACATACATGGTGGTGGGATGGACCTTATTTTTCCCCACCATGAAAATGAAATCGCTCAGAATTGTGCTGCATGTGACAAAAGCAACATTAGCTACTGGATACACAATGGATTTGTTACGATTGACTCGGAGAAAATGTCCAAGTCACTCGGAAACTTTTTTACAATTCGGCAGGTCAAGGGAATTTATATGAATTACTGCTATCCATTTTTCACATTGGCCACCTGATCATAGGATATTAGTATTACTCTGGAGTACTTCATTTTATAATCATTTTCCAGTTTGGCTTAAAAGTTGGGAATTCAAATATTAAGTGCTTGATATTTTTCTCAGGTTATTGATCTATATCATCCACTGTCTCTGCGACACTTTTTGATTGGGACACATTATCGATCTCCTATCAACTACTCGGATATACAGCTCGAGAGTGCATCTGACCGTGTCTTTTACATCTATCAGGTAACATGACCCTCAGCCTTTGAGTTTAGAAAAGAAGCTTCTTTAAACATATAAAAGCAAAAATACATTAAATTCCCCCATCTCTCCCACCCCCCACCCCACCCCTTCACTTGTTGAAGTTACTAGGACGACTGTAATTAACATAACATCCCCAAGAAGGAAATCAGTCACTTTGTTGAAGTTACTCCATTTTAGGAACAACTAGTACACGAAGGCCCTCTAGATCGATTTAGCAGCTATTGTCTTAGATATGCCCAAAAAAGAGGAATTTCCGTACCTATCCTTTAGCTTTAGTATACTGTTTCTTTCCCTAACATAAACATCAACTGATATCTCTTGTGTATATCATTTGATTTGATTTTTTATTTTTTTGTGTTTGTTGTAGACATTACATGACTGTAAAGATGTTGTGAGCCAGCATGATGAGGCAAGTCTGAAGGACAACATTCCACCACAAACTTCAAATTGCATCAACAAATTTCATGACATATTTTTGACAGCAATGTCAGACGACCTTCACACTCCTGTTGTTTTGGCTGCTTTGTCTGACCCATTGAAAACTGCCAATGATCTTCTACACACTCGCAAGGTATCTGATTTTCATTGAAATATCAGCCAGCTTTTTTTAATACATTGATTAAGCAGATGTATTATGATTATAATGTACTGATAGATTATTGGAAACAATTTGTGGGAACGTATTTTGTTATATTTTTTGTTTTTGGCGACTGCTGGGTTTAGATGGTCTTATTTGACAAATTTAGATCAGCTCTGGAACCAGAGCATCAATCAAAGTGCAGGTAAAGATTAGGTAATCATCAGCCAGAGACCGAAATAGACACCATACTAGTATCAATTTAATCCAACCTAGGTTGTTGTCTAAGAAAATTAGTACTCCGTCTGCGAGTAAATGAGAGTGTCCTACTTTGTATATTGATTTTGCCCTCCCAAATATTAAGGCTTGAATAGGACGCAGACAATTTATTTTTGGATGATTTTCTTTTTTTCATTATTAAACTTCAAATATTAACATTTATATTAGGAAATTTTTTTCTAGATATATATGTGCAAGGTGTGTCAAATGCAGACCTTGATATTCTATAAAAAGTTAATAAAAGAATTAGCGAGTAGTAATTATTTCATGTATTTGTTCATTACACGTTTGAATAATTCATTTATATCTTTTAGTTTTGCATTAAACTCTGTTCCTCTTTGTCGTTCCTAATGTGGAGCTAATTTTATATCTTTACAAGTTTTGACAAAATGCTCTATGCAGGGGAAGAAGGAAGCATTGCGAATAGAATCACTTGCTGCTTTAGAAAAGTCAATGAGAAATGCTCTGACGATATTAGGGCTCATGCCAACAGGTTACTTGGAGGTACTCAAGATCTGTTTGGTCTACAAATTATTCTTTTAATTATGATAATCTTCAGAATAGCTATATTATGTGCAACTGCCATACAAATAAGACGATATTAGGGCTCATGCCAACAGGTTACTTGGAGGTACTCAAGATCTGTTTGGTCTACAAATTATTCTTTTAACTATGATAATCTTCAGAATAGCTATATTATGTGCGACTGCCATACAAATTATCCTTCATATATTCTGAATCTACTCAAATAAGTCTACTCGACTCTAGCCTAGAGAAACGGGGAAGGGCTGCAGCATTTAGCACCTGATGATCCCAGTAGCATGGTCAGGGAACCTTTAGATGTTTCGAGTGCCTCCCTTATCTAAGATGCACTTGTTTCGCTCCCCCCAGCTTTGTTCTTTATTTTCCTCTCTGGCTCTCCCTCTGTTTACTCCTTTGTAGCTAATTTTGCGTTCCTAACTCTTTCACCATATCTTTTGTTTATTTATTTCGTCTTCCAATTTTTTGAGTTCTCCTTTTGTTCAGGACGAGTAATTCCATATGCACTAACTATGAACAAACCGTTGTGCTCAGATAGAAATATGGGCCCTACCATTAAATTATTGATAAGGTTTATTAACTTTTTACATCATTTTTTATTTACTTAATAAATGGAATTAAGTGGTTGTGCACAACTGTTTATGTATAGTTTGTGCACATGGGAATTGCTCATTCTGGATTAGCGCGTTTTGTTAAAGCTTGTTCTTCCTTTATTACCAGGCTTTGCAGCAACTGCGGGAGAAGGCTCTGAAGCGTGCAAAGTTGACTGAAGAAGATGTTCTCAACAAAATTCATGAAAGGACTAGTGCGAGAATAAACAAAGAATATGAAAAATCAGATGCAATCAGGAAAGAGTTAGCTGCTGTTGGTATTGCTCTCATGGACAGCCCAGACGGAACAAATTGGAGACCAGCTATTCCTCTTGCATTGCAAGAACAGCAGGTTGCAGCAACTTGAATGTTCCGGGTTTATCATTTTCAAATTATAGCAGCATGGGGCCATAAAAGATCAAGGGATTGACTATTTACTCGAACCAAATTAGGAAATTAGATTACGGAGTTTTAAAATGTTAGTTTCACCCTTTCTAGAGGGTTTGCATTGTAGAATTAATGCTAGGAAGAAAGTTGAGCAGAAGAGCATAACATGTGGTCATGTGATTATTTATTCCTTTGATATCAATTTACAAATTCCTTGCAACCAATTTTTGGTTAACGATGCATCTATTATGCATCAGAGATTTATTTTTAAATAATGGAATGAATATTGAAAGAGTTTGGGATCATTTTCTTTTATACACGTGATGTTTGAATCTCTTCATTTAAAATTAATTAAGGGACTGTTTGTTTAGGACTGAATGAGTTCAAATTTGAGCGAATAAGTTATTATGTTTGATTGCATCTTAATGCATCTGAATAGTATATCTCTTAATGCATTTTACCAGCTCACATGTTTGTATTAAGAGGTCATCTGAATAGTATAAACTTATATTTGTATCTTAATTATTCAGAGTACCTCTTAATACAAAAATGTGGGTTGTGGGTTGTTAAGATGCATGAGGTAGGCTGCTAAGATGCATTAAGATGTAATCAAACACTATCTAAGACTGTTTACAAGTTTTAAAATCTGAATGAAGCTGAATAGAACTGAGCGATTCTTTTAAAAAAAAATTGATTGAATCAGCTGAATAAGTTTGAGCAACATTTTTTTTACCCAAATAGTCATCGCCGCTCTCGTCTCCATCGCCATTGCTTCTCTACATTGACAGGTAACCTCATCTCTGCATCGCTGCTCCATCGCCCTAATTTGATCTCTGTTTTATCCTATATTTGGTGGGTATGTGATTTAGATTAATAGTTATGAAGGTGCTATTAGTTTTCATCTATTTCTTCCTGTATCTTGAATTTGATCGCTCCTCTGCTCCATCAGTTGTACATGGAAGTATTTCACAACTAATTCTTAACCTTTGGTCCTTGAGTTTTATTAGTAACAAAGAAAAAAAGAAAGGAATTTGATTTCTAATTAGTTTATGTATGCAGATATCATATATGCCTAAAATTTATTCTGGTACATTACTGCATACACTTAGAAGTGTGAATGATTGGATATTGACATTAGGTATATATAGTAATCATTAATAATTTTCAGTTGAATGGTTAGCTTTATGCATGCTCAGAGCTCTAATTAATTTTAATATCGGTTACAAGGGTTATTGATATGAATGTTAGCAATTTGTTGTTGCTGATGATTTTAAGATTTGGGTTTTCTTTTTGCTAAATCTTCTTTAGATTGTTAGTACGTGTGAATCCGACTCTTATAAGCTTAAAATGAGTTGATCTTGTGTTAATATGCAGAAAATTGGTAGCTTTGTTGTAACAACCGAATTTAATTCAACTTTAGTTGTATTTTATGGATTTTTCATAGGTCTTGCTGTAAGTTTATTGATGTTGTTGTAATTTTCTAAGGTTTTAACTGTAAATAAGTTTTACTGTGTTGTCTACATAGAGCTTAGGAGATAGTAAAGTGATAATATGAAATGGTGAATATGGGTTAGTTTGGATAGATTTGATTAATTTTATTTTAATGTAAATAATATCAATTTTAGTTTGTATATATATATATATATATATATGAAATGAATTTTTATGAAGAATTGTCTTGAGCATATATGTAAATATGTGTTATGCGATGTGTATTAAGTAAGTTAATTAATTATTTTTATTTTAAGTTGACTAAGGAATGAAAAGAAAAGCCTTGAGACCTATTTATAAATATTATAGGTATGATAATTAAATAACCTAAATGTTACATTTAATTGAGAGTCCAAGTATTTAATTATCTTCTAGTGGACTGGCTTAAAAGATTTAATTTAATATCTTAACCTATTTAATAGTTGGGTTATTTACACTTTCTAGTATATTTTAAAAAAAAATTACAATAAAAGTGCATTTAGAAAATATTTACAAAATTAATACATTTTTTAATATTTTATTTACAAAATTAGTTCATTTGGTATCCCTTTAATTTAGTTGGGTGTTTTAATGGGTTGCTGATGTGGCAAATCAGTTTTGTAATTATGTAACTGTTCCCGGTTGTTTCTCTCCGAT
The DNA here is from genome assembly GCA_020205605.1 of Panax ginseng. Taxonomy (NCBI): domain Eukaryota; kingdom Viridiplantae; phylum Streptophyta; class Magnoliopsida; order Apiales; family Araliaceae; genus Panax; species Panax ginseng. Next base: position 2,271,915 of record CM035144.1, on the reverse strand, counting down.
GTGACAATTTGAATTGCATGTCAAACCCGAATAGTCGTGTATTTTGTATATGGTGCAGTTGGTAACCAAACCTTCATACAAAGGTAACCATTTTAGTTTATGTGGGTAACAAAATAATCATAAAAAAATTCAGAACAGATACCAAGTGTTACATGTATTTGTTTTCTTTATCTTGTTAAACCATGATGAAATCAGAGAGTAGTCGTGTAATTTTCCTCTTATTTAATGTAAGAAGAAAAAAATGCAAAATATTATTCAATATTGTGTAACATAATCTCGGTTACCTTACATCAATAAAAAGGTGCAGTTAGTAGCCAAACATTCATACAAAGATAACCATTTTAGTTTTTGTGGGTAACCAAATAGTCATAAAAAAAATTCAGAACAATTACCAAGTTTTACATGTATTTGTTTTCTTTATTTTGTTAAACCGTGTGGAATCAGAGAGTAGTCGTTTGGTTTTCCTCTTACTTAATGTAAGAAAAAAAATGCAAAATATTATTCAATATTGTGTAACACAATCTCGGTTACCTTACATCAATAAAAAGGTACAGTTGGTAGCCAAACCTTCATACAAAGATAACTGTGATGCCCCCAAAATAGGTATACATCACCCATCTTGAGTCGCCAAATACATGGTACAGAATACAAATACAAACTTAATTATACAAACGTCGTGTAATATATAACAAACTATAGCTAAGAGTTTAAACAGGAATATTGCCTTCTAGACAATATCCACTCTCAAATAGAGTCCTCATTACATTTATTATTACACTATTTTATAGAATAGTGAGGACTACTATAACACCATCTCGGACCATCACTCCGTTCCTCGATTAGTCCCGGCTACGTTCTCATTTCTTGAAGAGAACAATGAAAGCAAAAGGGTGAGCTCAACTAGCCTAGTAAGAAATATTATGACTAAGATAATGCAGGATAAATTATCATTAGCCTTCAACAATGTTAAACTGATAAAATACAATAGATATCAAGTTTAACAACAGCGAAAAAAGTAATCCATTAGAAAAGTCAAGTAGAGCATAATATCTACTATCTTCTATGATTTAAAATGTTTTCATCAATTTTTATCGCTGAGACTCAGCTTAATAAATAAACCACATCATCGAGTCATTCCTACACTACAGGCCAATGATATTCATTAAATCATCAATGACCATAACTATACCGAATAATCCCTGGTCATAATCATACCAAAAACTGTCCATCAATGCACTACAGGTCACTGAGGACTTTTACCACATCATTAATAATATTACAGGTCATGATTATACCGAATGATCCCTGGACATAATCATACCAAGTCCATCTATGCACGTAAGCCAAAGATGATTTTCATCATAATATAAGTATGAGGATGATGACAATGACATAATAATTCAATAAAACAAGTTCAAGAATAAATTTTAAAGATTTATAAGTTAATTTATCCTGAAATCAATTACGTCCAAATTGTCAACATGATCTTTGCTTTGTGGAGTAAAATTCAAGAATGCTCGGAAGAATATTTCCTTGAAAAGATCTTTGGATGAAGCGCAAATATCCGGGATATTCTACTAATTTCATGGAGTATAGAAGCCAAAACTTTAACCGGCCGAGTATAATAGAATATATGAAAGCGCAAATGGATTTTAAATCGCCATGCGAAGAATCCACGAAATGATCATTTCCATAATTTAATAAGGAATGAATCGAAGGATCATTCACCATGCATCATGATAATCCATATACACAAAAGTTATTCCGATAGAATAATAAAGATTAGAATATCGGAAGAATTCACGGGCATGCGATAGGCCGCATCGCAGACAAGTTATTCCCAACGAGAATAATAAAGAATGGAACCGGGTCATGCGTAATCCATTACATGACGGGATATTCCAGCGAATAATAAAGAATTTACCATGTATCACGGTGCTTGATGCATAAGCGAGTTATTCTACGAGAATAATAAATAATGGAACCGAGGTCATGCGTGTAATACGCATGCAGACGGGATATTCCAATAGAATAATAAAGAATGGAATAACAATGAATTCACCATGTATGCGGTGCTTGGCATAGGCAAGTTATTCCAACGAGAATAATAAATAATGTAATTCGGTCATGCGTAATCGCATGCAGACGGGATATTCAAATGAATAATAAAGAATGAAATAATGAGAAGAATTTTACCATGTATGCGATACTTGGCATAGAGAGGTTATTCAACATAATAATAAAGAATAGAATAACTGAAGAATTTCACCATGTATGTGGTACTTCAGATGGATTAAAGTTATTCAACATAATAATAAAGAATGGAATAACAGAAGATTTTACCATGTATGCGGTACTTCACATAGACAGGTTATTCGAACATAATAATAAAGAATGGAATAACAGAAGCTCTCTTCATGAATACGAAAGAAATAATACCTCTTACCTTAGAAAGAAGAGTATTCCGACTGGTAGGGCGAGGATATTCTTGAAGAAAACTTGCACTATTTTCTACGCTCAAAGCTTTCTTAAACTCTAAAGAAATACGGTTAAGATTTTAGAAGAAGAATTCTCTGAACTTTTGGTGTGTTTTCAATTCTAACTAAGTATCCTATTTATAGGAGAATGAAAAGGATACTATGCAATAAAATATAATATATTCTATTTATAATATATATATATATATATATTTATATATTTTATTTAAAATCTAATAAAACAAATAACTTTATAAAAGTATTACATTTTATATAAAAAGATTTTACTATGCAAACACTACGCAGAGCACTACGATAATAAAATATAATATATTCTATTTATAATCTAATAAAATAAATAACTTTATAAAAAGTATTACATTTTATATAAAAGATTTTACTATGCAAATACTATGCAGAACTTATGCAAACATTATACATAATAAAATATATTATATTCTATTTATAATCAAATAAAATAAAACTTTATAAAAAGTATTCTATTTTTTATAAAAGTTTTACTGTTTTATTATATTTATAATAATAATAAAACAAAATTCATCATTATTATTATAATTCACACTATTAATCAAGCGAAGTCGTTTTCGTGAAAGAGGAGGCTTTCCAATAAGAATTTCTCCCTGATGGCGCAATTAGATGACCGAACCTCTCCGATGCAGAACTTACAGACATCGTTAATATTGCAAATAATAATATTAACAACTTTGTTATCTCAATTATTGATTTAATAATATATAAAATATCGACAATAATTGAATCAAATAACGTGAGATCTTATGCAACAATTCATGTAGCAATAATTGAACAAAAGCGAGTCAATCTGGTGTGTTTTACTATGCAACCACGACCACAGTATATTCTTTGTACTTTTAACACCGAGAGTGTTTCAACAGTTAACGATAAAACTTCCACCGTTATTTTCATAAAAATATTTTTGTCATTTTTTCAATCCGACAATAATTCCCTTGTGGGGTCCACCAATGATTGTGTCATCGTATGAATATTCCCTGTTAAAACGAATATTCCCCGACCAATCGAATATTATATAACAACTTGCGTACTTTGTAAAATTTATAAATTTTACCCACAACTATAATAATATATCAAATTCATTCCATAATATTCAAACATGATATTTATAAAAAAATTATCTTTATTCATAAAAGTTAGGGTCTTACAACCTCCCCTTCTTATGAAATTTTGCCCTCGAAATTAGGGTACGTACCTAGTTTGTCGAAGAGGTAAGGATACCTTGATTTCATTTCAGATTCTAACTCCCAGGTCATTTCCTCAACATCGTGGTTTCTCTACAAAACTTTGACATGAGGTATAACCTTGGAGCGTAGAATATGTTCCTTCTTATCCAAGATTTGAACAAGAACCTCTTCATACGTTAAATCTTCCGCTATTTCGTCCGGTTCTAACTCAATAATGCGGTTCGGGTCTTCCATATATTTACGTAACATGGATATATGAAAAACGTTATGAACACGAGACATACTTGGCGGTAAAGCGAGTCTATAGACCACAGTTCCTACTCGATCGAGGATTAAAAATGGGCCAATGAATCGAGGATTGAGCTTTCCTCTCTTTCCAAATCTCGTAACTCCTTTCCATGGAGCAACACGTAACAACACATGATCTCCAATATCTAATTCCACGTCCTTTCGATGAAGATCAACGTAACTCTTTTGTCGATCTTGTGAGGTTTTTATATGTTGCCGGATCGTTTGAATCTTTTCCGTAGTCATACGTACCAACTCCGGTCCCAACAACGCTGCTTCACCCACCTTATCCCAACATACTGGAGAACGACACTTTCTTCCATACAACGCTTCGAATGGAGCCATGCCAATACTTGCTTGATAGTTGTTGTTGTAGGAAAACTCCACCAACGGTAAGAACTTGTCCCAACTTCCCTTGAAGTCAAGGACACAGAGTCTTAATAAATCTTTAAGAGTTTGAATAGTCCTCTCGATTATCGTCGTCAAAATCGAGGATGATTTCAGAAGAACTAAATCGTAAAATGCGTGCCCATAGCTTTTTGTAAACTAACCCAAAATCTTGAAGTGAATCTTGGGTCTCAATTAGAAACTATGGATCTTTGGCATACCATGCAATCTTACAACCTCGTTTATGTACATACTGAGCAAGACGTTCAAGTGTATAAGTTTTCGTATAGGTAAGGCCGAAAGCGAGACTTGGTCAATCTATCAACAATGACCCAAATTGCATCTATGCCTTGAGAAACCTTGGGAAGACCAGTAACGAAATCCATGGTAATGTGCTCCCACTTCCATTCTGGAATTTCAAGTGGTTGCAATGGACCTTTTGGTACTTGATGCTCAGCCTTGACTCGTTGACAAGTTAGACACCTTGAGATAAACAACGCTATCTCTCTCTTCATATTACTCCACCAAAATGTATGATGAAGATCACGATACATTTTGGTACTCCCAAGATGGATTGCAAAAAGTGTGTTGTGCGCCTCCATTATGATTTTATACTTTAAATCAGGGTCGTTAGGAACACAAAGTCTGGAGTTGACTCGAAGTATTCCTTCTTCATCGATTCTTACTTCCAGCATAGCACCTTCTTGCACTTTCTTCCTCATACGCATAAGCTCCAGGTCTGTAGCTTGAACAACTTTAACTTTATCGATTAAAGTCGGTTCTACTCGTATATTTTGTGACGACCCCAAATCCAGGTACTTGAAACCCGAACTCGGTTCTCCACGATACCATTTCTTTAAGTTGAATAATACTAAAATAATAATACATTCGAACTTAATTTACATACATCAAAGTTTACTTCCCAGTGCGTGACCTTCAAATACATTCCTTATAATACTTGAATAGATACCAATACAACTATAACCATTAACTCATGATACACACTTATTCGATCGACTTTCCTTTTCCTTTGTTCGTGTTGAGCCTTGGTTGCTCATACATAATTGAAAACATTTAATTTAAGCAAGGATGAGCATTTGAGTGCCAAACAAGTAATAGCAATTATATATATAAAATTTGAAAGAATATAAGTATTCTCTTTACATAACACTTCTACAACGAATCGAAAGTTGTGAAGTAATATCATCTTGATAAAAAATTCACATAACAAATCTCTTCCAAATTATTTAAATTTGGCTCTGGCTCTACCATGAATAGGGTTTAAGAATCATACTATGAGCATTCTTTTCATTTTCAAAAGGTTTGGCGAAATCCATCCATAAACCGCTTTCTAGCTTACGAGCGCGGAGGGTGATCGACCAGATTGTACCTGTATTGATCAATACTACATAACTTGAGCGAAATTCATCACTCACTCTATCCGCCTTGAAGTAAAAAATCTTCCATATAGGGATGTTCATACATGCACGATTCCAAACCCGAAGGTTTTTTTAATCTTGCTCAACAATAATATGTAATTCAACATATATATATATATATACGGGTAATTGACAAAGGTGTATCAACATGTGAACAAATGCCATGATTATCCAAGTGGGGACACTTGTATAACCATTTAGAAATCAACAACAGAATATATATACGAGCTAACATGTTGATAATCAAAGCGCACGTAATGCATGCAAGAATAGAATAATTCGAAACTTCTTACTCATGTCCATTGCATAAAGAAAATGCAAAGTAGGATACTTGCACGATTCGCGATTACAAATCTCAACTTAGGTTTTATCTCTTTATCACTGACTTAGGAAATCTGAATTCCACAATTTGAATGACTTCACGCTAAAATTTAACTAAGGAGATCTTTATAAAAAGTTCTCCCACAACAAAGCCTTTCTCAAAAAATTGGAGGCCTTATTATTGGTGAATGAAACAAAGGCCAAGCCCTTCTATTTATAGGTTTAGAAAATGGTGAAGTTCTCAATTTAGTCGATGTGGGACTTGGTTTATACTAATTTTCAATAGTTCACTTTGCGATTTTCTAACGCATTGCTCATAACTCCGATTAATCTGATTTTTGGATATGTTATACATGGTATGTAAGACTATTTTTAAAAAATCTGAATTACCCAATTCGGGTTCATTAGGTAGCCCAAACAAAGTCGTCAAAAGTGGGCGTTCATAATGATTTTCAATCTCGTTTCAGCTTTACCTCTTTCGCTAAAACAGTCATAACTCTTTCATTTTAAAACATTTTTGAGCGATTCTTGAGCCCACCTTGAAGCTAACTTCTGGGGCTACAACTTTTATTCTTTGACCATTTCCAAATTCCGAACACATCAGCCCAGAAATTTCCTTCAAATGGACTGCACCGCACTTGTTGGGAAGTTTTGACACTACTACTTTGAAATATCATAACTCTCTCCTCCGATATCGGATTTAGTCCATTTTGAGTCTATGGAAAGATTATTTGGTGTAATATAACATACCAAAAGCCCAGAAGGTTTTGAAAATATTAACTGATCGAAACAGTGTCCCGAATAGCACATCCATTTGCTGACTTTAACTTTCGGTTTGACACATTTCCTTCCAATCACCGTAATTCCCTCATCAGAGGTCGGAATGAGGTCATTCCATAACCTATGGCTTCCTAACTCGATGCACTACAACATATCAAAAGTCCAGACCTTTTAAAGCACAAAAAGTGGGCGAGAATGCCTCCATTATAGGCGCCCAAAAATAGTTTATCATGATCGATTCGACCATGTTTGACCATCTATAACTTCTAATCTATACATGATATGGACTTGATTCTTTTTGCAGATTAAAGACCACATATCGGGCTACACATAACAACTTTTGAAGAACAAAACTCATGATCGAGCAAAGAGTTATGGCCTCGATATTTGGTGAAAAAATAATAGAATTCGGTTTTCAACTTGCTTAAATCTTCAAATTTCGTGCACTTTGATGTTATGGGTCTTTGATTTATCAACCCATATCATCAATTAACATTCTATTACACAACTTTAAACAATCAATTGTATCAAATAACATCGAATCAAAGGATTTCTAGGTTTAGTGTTCTTATACCCTTTTGCCAAAAATTCTTGATTCTTGCTTACGATTTATTATGGGTGATGGTTGGGCTTTTTTAAGAGTGTATGGGCAATCTTGTACAAGGCAATTAAATGTAATATTTAATCACTGGATTTAATTCTTATAATTTACCAATTAACTTCTATCCTTTGGTAAATTAAAACACTTATATAATAACATCGAAATTAAACATTAATTAAAATTAGGGTTTTTCAACGTCATCAATTAGGGTTTCTAATTGACCATTAGTGGTTCTTTAATTATCGTGTATATTACTAACACGATTCGTTCACGATTTCTAATTTCAATAGGTTGGGGTTATAATAATTAGGGTTTGTCCTAATTATCGATGTACAACGATAATTAGGGTTTCTTCTAATTACCGATATTCTTATTCACGGTAACTTCATATACACGATCACTACTCGGAAATACCTCATAATGAGTTTAATAATTAGGGTTTTCACAACGCGGTAATATGTTATGACCTAATTGGTCATTCTTTCGATATTATCTGTCATACATACCAGTACATAATTATAGTCTTTGTAAAATCATTATTTAAAAAATATAATATTATTATTCTCATCTCTTGATCACAATCCCAATCCGAGGTTTGGATCTCATATACGACTTATTCTTCGTACTTGACATCAATAATCGAGTTAAAATAATTAACTTAAATATTACGAACAATTCATATAATAAAATATTTATTATATAAATCTAATTATCACTTCATATATTATTTCCAATCATGTTTTCATGGAAAATAATTAATAAAAACATTTGGCTTACAGAAATTTATTACCATATAATTTGTGAAAATTAATAATTCCAAAATTATTTCTAATTTTTCAAGTAATAAATGTATTCGCATTTATCATTCACTTTACTTGACACTTAGTCTCGTCATTAAATAAAAAAAAAAAAAATTTATCATAAAATTTCTTATTTATTTTTATATAGAAAATCTCGGGTTATTACATTCACCCTCCCTTATAAGGATTCAGTCCCCGGAATCACCGCTTTAAAAACTCATATGCAGAAGGGTACATAACATATAATCATTGTACATAGATCTCGATCGTACTTGATCGAAGCCGATCTTTAATTATTCATCATAACACATCTGTCCGATTAAGCGAAATATAAGATATATAAGTTATTCAAATAGCACTTTTTGGAGTTTACATTTCGGTTGCCCCACCGTATCTGGACCGTCGTGTTGTAAACCCTCGGAGTTGCTTTTCGTTGGAGTTCTTGGTTGAGTTTGGTTACGAAATTGCTAACGTCCCTTGCTTCTCCCCGTGGTTACGTTCCTGCCTCCATTCTCTTACGTGGACAATTTCCTTACCTTATGCTCGATCGATCCACATATAAAACATCCCCGATCATCCTTGAGTTAGGGGCGGTTGGGAGATATGACCCTCTTGCACGCACTTGTAGCATACAAACTTGCCCTTGGACACTCGCCAGAGTGATTCTTCCATGATTCTTACCTTTGCACCTTACACCTTCTTTATACCTTCTGCTTTACTTGCATTTTCTCGGAAAAATTCCTCATTCTTTTCTCACCCCTATTCCCACTACTACTTTTCTATCTTTATTGTTCCTCTAACTTGCTTTTATTCTTCTTCTCCTTATGGTAGAGGCTCATGGCCTCACTTCCTGTCAAATAATAATAGCCTTCTCCATGAGTCTTTGCAAAAGTATTGATTTGTAGATCTTGACACCTTATTAATAGAGCCGAGGGTTTTAAGCCCACTCAAATCTCCTTGCCTTCTTAGCCTCTGTATCCACTTGATGTGGAGCAACCTAGCCAACTCATTAAATTTTTGCGGCATACTCATAGCGGTCATATTATCTGCTTTAACTCAGGAATCTCACCTTCATTCTAGGCGCATACTAACAGAGAGATAGTTTTGAAAAATAAATCCTTAAACCTATCCCAAGTAATTTCTTTTCTCTGCTTTCGAGTCTTATTTGCCTCCCACCAAAAGTTAGCTTCCCTTTCATCATATAAGTGGCAAAAGCGGTCTTTTGCCCTCATCTACTTTAGCGATTACGAATGCCTTCTCTATCTCGTTCACCCAAGTGCGGGCTTCATAGAATAGGGTCGGTGATCCTCTAAATTACGGTGGTCCTACTGACTTTGAAGTCTTTGAATTTTATGAGCGATTATGCGGTTGGTTTCCATATTTGGTGTTCCTATTTGCATGCTTTGAGCTACCATGTTTGCAAAGTTTTGCATCAGTTCTGGCTGTCGTTCCCCAGCATTAGTAGATTCTTCTATCCTTTGGTTTCGAGTTTGACGTCTTGGCGGCATTATCTGGTTAAATAAAACCATAAATTATACCCTTACATTTTAAACCTTATTGCATAAGATTAATGTATTAAACTCGTTTCATTTCTCAAACTTAGATTCATATTCATTTATCGAATATTTACATAGCACATCTTGTTTTAATCAACAGCTATCCCTTTGTGACTACGAAAGTCGGGATTTAAAATCTTGACCAACATAAAAGTTGAAAATAGTTCATTACTTATCACACATATTACATAACATAACCCATACTACTTATTTACCAAGCCTTTTTCTCGGACATTCATTCGCTCGATGTCCTTCCATCCCACAATTAAAACATCCACCTTTCTTATAGTCGGGCAACGAGCGAGGAGAGGTGTGTCCTTCCGGATGTGTCGCCGAGTCTCCATCTGGTTAATTTGGATTTTGAGCTTATCCTGCTCTTCCATTGTTTCCATTAACGCTTTGACGCATCAACTTTTCTATCTCCCACAACCTTTCAATGAAGAAACCTTGTTTTCCAAATCTCGCACCTCCGTTGATGCTTGGCGGCTTGACTTTAGTGTCGAATCACTATCTGTCAAATCCAACATTTACGGATCGATGCTACATTTTTCCACGATAGCCACCTCGTCAGATTTGGGTTCTAATGAGCTTCTATTTCATCTGTTGGCCTCGATATTAGCTCGGGGTGTGAATATGATCCTTCTTATTCCACATATCTTTCTCACCGGACATCTACATACATAAGTTACCACGATTAACATATAGTATATATACACGACAATCAAGAGTTCTATATCGTTGTCTCTTATTTTGATTGATGATAAATTTATTCAATTCTCATCAACACTTATATCTCTGTAGAAAGCGACTCCATCCACTCTGCATCGAATCGCATGAAGGTGATGACTAAAGCACTGGTCTAAGGTATATATCACGGTGTCTTTGGCTTCTATTTCAACCTTGTTGTCTTATCTGAATATCTCCATCTGCTCAACCTCCCTCATAACTTCGGCTAACTCTATCCGTCTTTACAACATTCACATATATCATCATATGCTACCCAATACACCTCTCACAAGAGTAAAAGTTTTCAAATTGTCTTTGAGGGGTCATATAGACCATGAACACATAGTTTTAACGGTATTCATACCATGAAACAAAACATTACGGTATGTTTACAATCACAAAGAAGGTAAACTACCATTAATAGTACTTTAGGTGATTAGCCTATTGTACCCCTACGTCATGCATAGCGTATTAATCATACCTAGCGAATATTTACGCTATTAGATTGGATTATTTATCCAAACAACATTGTTCACCTCGGTCTTTATCATAGGATTCGCACCAAACAATTTGGTTCGGAAATTTCTTTCGATGAACACTTAGAGTTTTCATAAACATTAGTCTGGTGATTCAAATAGCATAGACTCATATCAATAATTCAATTCAATCGAATTATTTAGATGTAGCCAAACCAGTTGGCAAATTAAACTTTTTAAAACATTTTCGAGAATGGCGTCATGATGTCGTCTTGTATTAACAATCCGTTGAGGATCTTAGTCATTGTATGACTTTGTCATAACACATCATACAATAGTGGAGCAATGACTTGGTCAAATTCACACTAAGTATTCACTGTATTTACAACTCCATCACATTTTATCATCTACGCACTTTTGAGTTACATGGTACATGAGTGATAATTAAAAACAAATTTTGATATTTCAAATCATTTGCGTCTAGCCAAAATAAAGTAGCATAGAATAGTACTTTAAACCGTTTCAAAAATGATTACGAGTCTACATTTTTGTTTTCAAAAGCACATAGTGCGTATTTAGCTTGATGTCAAAATTTTTGAAGTTTAGCATAGCTAGGAGTTTAGGAAAACCTAACACCTTCACTAAAAATCATTTACTTAACAATCTATCTGTTCCTGTTATCCATAATACTCCATTCACACAAAACTATACCCATTTCATCAAACCACACTTATGAGTTCATAAATTGCCACAATCATATGAGTTTAAGAACTTATCTAGTCGGACCTTTGGCGTCCATTTATTTGAGGGGTTCATAAACATTTCATATAATTATGAGTCAAGAATGTCTCATAGGTATGAGTTTTAAGAACTCGAACTTAATCTTATATTCTCTGTCTATGACCTATCTACTACTATATACACGAGAATGGAGTCATCCTCTTAATGTGCATATAACAAATAGCGCGACACGAGACATTTCAATGATTATCGGTGCGAAACTAAGTGGTTTTTACACCAAGTACAATTCGGCTCCCATACGAAGAATCATACAACTCAATTTGCCCGACATGAGTCCTCAATTGAATCCCCATCTAACACTAACCCCATTCTCCATATGAATTTAATTCGTATTTATAATTCTCTTACGGATGCATACCAATTGATAGTACAATTCATATACGACCAATCTTGTTGTAAACTTTCCAATCATCAGTTGATTCTTCCGGTATCATAGCCTTATCGGATCACGGGGTGATCTCATCATTATATATTACGATTTAGTTCTATATCTTGATCGTTTTATTTTACGATCTCTCATAATCGCACTTTTCGGTCTTTTAGACTCAATCTAATCCCCACTCTTTGTTTAACTTTATAATCGAGTTAGGGAACTTTGTGTCTTTACACTTTCATAGAGATTCATCTTTGAATCTTATCGACCAACTAACTCTATATGAGTTAATACTCATTCTAATCATTGCGGTTATTAGTCTCAGGTATTCCTACCTAAGCTTCATAACCAACAGCTTTGATACCAACCTGTGACGACCCCAAATCCAGGTACTTGAAACCCGAACTCGGTTCTCCACGATACCATTTCTTTAAGCTGAATAATACTAAAATAATAATACATTCGAAATTAATTTACATACATCAAAGTTTACTTCCCCAGGTACGTGACCTTCAAATACATTCCTTATAATACTTGAATAGATACCAATACAACTATAACCATTAACTCATGATACACACTTATTCGATCAGCTTTCCTTTTCCTTTGTTCGTGCCTGAGCCTTCAGGTTGCTCATACATACTTGAAAACATTTAATTTAAGCAAGGATGAGCATTTGAGTGCTTGACAAGTAATAGCAATTATATATATAATTTGAAAGAATATAAGTATTCTCTTTACATAACACTTCTACAACGAATCGAAAGTTGTGAAGTAATCTGTACTGATAAAAAATTCACATAACAAATCTCTTCCAAATTATTTAAATTTGGCTCTGGCTCTACCATGAATAGGGTTTAAGAATCATACTATGAACATTCTTTTCATTTTCAAAAAGGTTTGGCGAAATCCATCCATAAACCGCTCTAGCTTACTGAGCACGGAGGTGATCGACCCAGATTGTACCTGTATTGATCAATACTACATAACTTGAGCGAAATTCATCGCTCACTCTATCCGCCTTGGCAAAAATCTTCTATATAGGGATGTTCATACATGCACGATTCCAAACTTAGAAGGTTTTTTTTTAATCTTGCTCAACAATAATATGTAATTCAACATATATATATACGGGTAATTGACAAAGGTGTATCAACATGTGAACAAATGCCATGATTATCCAAGTGGGGACACTTGTATAACCATTTAGAAATCAACTTAACAGAATATATATATGAGCTAACATGTTGATAATCAAAGCGTACGTAATCTGTACAAGAATAGAATAATTCTGAAACTTCTTACTCATGTCCATTGCATAAAGAAAATGCAAAGGTAGGATACTTGCACGATTCATTTGATTACAAATCTCAACTTAGGTTTTATCTCTTTATCACTGAGGAAATCTGAATTCCTGAGCCATGAATCGACTTCCACGCAAAATTTAACTAAGGAGATCTTTATAAAAGTTCTCCCACAACAAAGCCTTTCTCAAAAAATTGAGGCCTTTATGTTGGTGAATGAAACAAAGGCCAAGCCCTTCTATTTATAGGTTTAGAAAATGGTGAAGTTCTCAATTTAGTCGATGTGGGACTTGGTTTATACTAATTTTCAATAGTTCACTTTGCGATTTTCTAACGCATTGCTCATAACTCGATTAATCTGATTTTTGGATATGTTATACATGGTATGTAAGACTATTTTTAAAAAATATGAATTACCCAATTCGGGTTCATTAGGTAGCCCAAGCGAGTCGTCAAAAGTGGGCGTTCATAATGATTTTCAATCTCGTTTCAGCTTTACCCTCTTCCGCTAAAAAACAGTCATAACTCTTTCATTTTAAAACATTTTGAGCGATTCTTGAGCCCACTTGAAGCTAACTTCTGGGGCTACAACTTTTATTCTTTGACCATTTCCAAATTCCGAACACATCAGCCCAGAAATTCCGTTCAAATGGACTGCACCGCACTTGTTGGGAAGTTTTGACACTACTACTTTGAAATGTCATAACTCTCTCCTCCGATATCGGATTTAGTCCGTTTGGAGTCTATGGAAAACTTATTCGGTGTACTATAACATATCAAAAGCCCAGAAGGTTTTGAAAACATTAACTGATCGAAACAGTGTCCCGAATAGCACATCCGCTGCTAACTTTCGGTTTTGAGAAACATTTCCTTCCAATCATAGTAATTCCCTCATCCGAGGTCGGAATGAGGTCATTCCATAACCTATGGCTTCCTAACTCGATTGCACTACAACATATCAAAAGTCCAGACCTTTTAAAGCACAAAATTGGACGAGAATGCCCCCATTACAATTTGCCCAAAAATAGTTTATCATGATCGATCGACCATGTTTGACCATCTATAACTTCTAATCTATACATGATATGGACTTGATTCTTTTTGCAGATTAAAGACCACATATCGGGCTACACATAACAACTTTTGAAGAATAAAACTCATGATGGAGCAAAGAGTTATGGCCTCGACATTTGGTGAAAAAATAACGAAATTCGGTTTTTCAACTTGCTTAAATCTTCAAATTTTTGCACTTTGATGTTATGGGTCTTTGATTTATCAACCCATATCATCAATTAACATTCTATTACACAACTTTAAACAATCAATTGTATCAAATAACATCGAATCAAAGGATTTCTAGGTTTAGTGTTCTTATACCCTTTTGCCAAAAATTCTTGATTCTTGCTTACGATTTGTTATGGGTGATGGTTGGGCTTTGTTTAAGAGTGTATGGGCGATCTTGTACAAGGCAATTAAATGTAATATTTAATCACTAGATTTAATTCTTATAATTTACCAATTAACTTCTATCCTTTGGTAAATTAAAACACTTATATAATAACATCGAAATTAAACCGGTAATTAAAATTAAAATTAGGGTTTCAGCGTCATCAATTAGGGTTTCTAATTGACCATTAGTGGTTCTTTAATTATCGTGTATGTTACTAACACGATCGTTACGATTTCTAATTTCAATAGGTTAGGGTTATAATAATTAGGGTTTGTCTAATTATCGATGTGTCAACATTAATTAGGGTTTCTTCTAATTACCGATATTCTTATTCACGGTAACTTCATATATACGATCACTACTCGAAATACCTCATAAGCGAGTTTAATAATTAGGGTTTCTGACGCGGTAATATGTTATGACCTAATTGGTAGGCTATCGTCGTTGCTTCGATTATATCTGTCACTAGCATACCCGAGTACATAATTATGGTCTTGTAAAATCATTATATAAATAATATAATATTATTATTCTCATCTCTTGATCACAATCCCAATCCGGGGTTTGGATCTCATATGTCGACTTATTCTTCGTACCTACGGCATCAATAATCAAGTTAAAATAATTAACTTAAATATTACGAACAATTCATATAATAAAATATTTATTATATAAATCTAATTATCACTTCATATATTATTTCCAATCATGTTTTCATGGAAAATAATTAATAAAAACATTTAAACTACGAAATTTATTACCATATAATTTGTGGAAATTAATAATTCAAAATTATTTCTAATTTTTCAAGTAATAAATGTATTCGCATTTATCATTCACTTTACTTGACACTTAGTCTCGTCATTAAATAAAAAAAAAATTTATACGCAAAATTTCTTATTTATCTTATATAGAAAATCTTGGGTTATTACATATTTGCCATCATCACATGGGTCCCTGGAGTCTTTAACTCTATCTCCATCCTTTGTAAGTCATACAAAATGGGCCTTTGCGTTGACAATATTGCACTCGTACCCGCATATGATCTTCTACTCAATGCCTCAGCTACTATATTCGCTTTTCCAGGATGGTATTGAATGGTATGATCATAATCTTTCAACAGTTCAAGCCAATGTCGTTGTCGCATGTTGAGTTCTTTTTGAGTGAAGAAATATTTGAGGCTTTTATGATCCGTAAAGATCTCCACTTTCTCCCCATACAAGTAATGCCTCCAAATCTTTAGTGCAAAAACGACTGCTGCCAACTCTAGATCATGAGTGAGATAATTCCTCTCATATTCTTTGAGTTGTCATGAGGCATAGGCTATGACTTTCCCATGTTGCATGAGAACACATCCTAACCCTTTGCCCGAAGCATCACTGTAGATGACAAATCCCTCCGAGCCAGACGGTATTGTTAGAACAGGTGCTGTAATGAGTCTCCTCTTGAGTTCTTGAAAACTCTTCTCACATTCTTTGCTCCAACCGAACTTTGTATCTTTCCAAGTCAGCTGAGTTAATGGAGTAGCGATTCGAGAAAACCCTTCTACAAATCTCCGATAATAACCCAATGGTTTAGAAAGCTTCGTACTTGATCACTAATTTAGGTTGCTCCCAGCTTTGAATAGCTTCAATCTTTGTTGGGTCAACAGATATTCCATGACTTGATACTACGTGCCCAAGGAATGCTACTTCCTCAAGCCAGAACTCACATTTCTTCAACTTGGCATAAAGCTTGTTTTCACGAAGCTTTTGAAGTATCAGTCTCAAGTGTTGCTCATGATCTTCACGGCTTTTGGAATAAATAAGGATGTCATCAATAAAGACGACCACAAAGTGATCCAAATATTCCTTGAATACTCAGTTCATCATATCCATGAAGGCAACAGGAGCATTAGTCGATCCAAAAGACATGACTAGAATTCATAATGCCCGCATCGGAGTTACGAAAGTCGTCTTTGGAATGTCGCCGGTTCTAATCTTCAATTGGTGATATCCGGAACGAAGATCGATCTTTGAAAAGAATTTGACGCCTTGCAATTGGTCAAATAGGTCATCAATACGTGGCAATGGGTACCTATTTTTGATGTTGACATGATTCAACTCCGATAATCAATACAAAGTCACATACTTCCATCTTTCTTCTTCACGAATAGTAAGCAGGGAGCACCCCAAGGAGGCGTCTTAGGGCGAATGAAGGCGATGTCTAACAATTCCTGTAGTTGGGTTTTTAACTCTTGAAGTTCAATAGGAGCCATTCGATATGGGGCTTTGGAAATGAGTTTTGTACCTGATTCAAGGTCGATACAAAATTCAATTTCACGCTCTGGGGTAGGCTAGGAAGTTCTTCAGGGAATACGTCAAGAAATTTATTAACAATAGAAATATTATTCAAATCTGACGTATTTTTATTTAAATCCGTGACATAGGATAAGAAAGCTTGACATCCATTTTTCAATAAACGAATAGCTTTATGACTTGATATGACAGTGATTGATTTTAGTGGTTTGGTTGCTTGAATTCGCATAATAGGTTGGTTAGGAATATGAAAGCTAACAACCTTACGAAAACAATCGATTTTAGCATGATGAGTAGTTAAACAATCAATCCCTAAAATCACATCATGTCCAAGTATTTTCTAGAAAATAAGATCGATAGGTAACGTGCGGTTACCGATTTGAATCAAACAAGACTTATAAACCGTGGATGTAATGAAGGTTTCTCCCAACGGAGTTTCAACAGATAAGTCAAAGTTTAATTTCTCCGGAGTCAACAACCAATCGAATATTATATAACAACTTGCGTACTTTGTAAAATTTATAAATATTACCCGCAACTATAACATTATATCAAATTCATTCCATAATATTCAAACATGATATTTATAGAAAAATCATCTTTATTCATAAAAGTTGGGGTCTTACAGTAACCATTTTAGTTGTTGTGGGTAACACAATCTCGATTACCTTATATCAATAAAAAGGTCTTACGCTTCTTCTCATCCTGCTTGTTCTCGTGAAACTTTCGGCGCTTACTTTCTTGTATAATTCCAGCCCTCATTACTTTTCTCCTAAACATATTCAGAAGCTTCTCTTCCGGCTCGTTATCATCCACAATCACATGAACATTGTACCCCGATCGGAAGAAAAGGGTATTTGCATATGCCAAGGATGGGCACACTACGAGCATCAATTCCGTTAAATCATATGAAGAGGGGGAATTGATGTTATTAGAGGAGGAGGCGATGATTGGGGCATATTCATCTCTGGATTTTGAAGATAAAGAAGAAGATGGAGGTGAATAATCGGAGGAGAAAGGAAGATGAGATGGTTGGATTTTGGGTGGTGGTGGTGCTTTTGATGGTATGAAGAGAGAGAAAGTTGGCAAGAGATGAGGAAGCCATGATTGGACTGAAGAGCTCCGCGGCGGGGGAGGATGATGAAGAGGAAGAGAGAGGAGGCGGTGAGGGAGATGAAGAGAATGGGTGGATGAGAGATCTAGGGTTTAATATGTTTGGTTATTGTGTTGCACTATTTTTATAATTATTTTGTGAATGCACTAATCTTGTAATTACTTTCTAATTGTTGTATAGTAATGTAAAGAATCCATAATAGTTTAACCTATTTTATAGCAAGTCTAATTGGGTTATATTATTAAACCAATGTGGGTAATTAATTAAAGTTCAATATAATGTAAGTGGACTAGTAACCCTAATTAAATAAAAAGGGTAATGTGATTTATGTGTTGAGCCTATGTTAGTTTATGTGGCCCAAAACAATGTAAATGGTAGTCCAAAGGAATAAATTGATTGGTCCAAACTTTGACCCAAATTGTGATGGACTTTTTAAAAGATTAAATAAGCATTAAATCATTAATTGAAAAGTCAACAAATTTGGGAAAATTAGAGAGGGGGCTACCGAAAATTTGAAGGGCACGTGGAGTATTAAATGCTTCATTTCATTTTTTCAAAGTAGTTCACCAACTATGCTAGCCTTTGTTCCCTAAAATAGCTTGCTAAATAAATTAGAAATCCTTAAATCATGGGATAACAAATAAAAGAGAAAATATGTCATGAATGAATGAATATATATATATATATATATATATATATATATATATATATATATAATGTATATATTTTTGAGGTATAAATAGGGTGCTTCTCAAGAGCTAGAAAATGTTTAGCTTAATTTCTTTTCCTAAGTTTTTAAAGAGCTAGAGAGCAGAAAATATTTGAGAGTAAGAGAGAGGGGGGCTGCCAAACACTAAGAGGGGGAAAGGAGATTTTGTGGACGTCTTCAATTTTTATCACATACCATGGAAGGAGAAGAAAGTGTGCATCCAAAACTAGAAGGTTTAAAAGTTTCCTAATCTCAACCCTAAATAGTTTATTGTGTATTTATATGGTTGTTTTGGAAATAAATGAAGAGTTCATATTTTAAACCATATGGTAGTATATCTATATTTTAGATGATGTTTTATGGTTAGATGTGTTCATTATATGTGTTGATGAGCATTGATGATAAATATGAACAATAAATATTTTTACTCAAAAACCCTTAAAATTTCAGTTCACTTTGGACAATCACCATTTTCGAACCATAGCTTATTTTTGAGATCTGTCAAAGCCTTAACTTAGATTTATGAGTTAACTTAAAGAACCCCACTGGAATCACTGAAAAATATTGAACGAGCCGACCATAGCGCGATTTCTACCAAAACAGGTTTCTGCTGGAAAACCCAAAAACCTTTCCGGTCATATTTTTCCATGGACTGTTTGGGCTAGTTAGTGAGCTTTAAAAATTTTGTTCTTCTGGGATATGAAAATATATGAAGTTATCTAGCTACTGTCCAAAAATGTGATTATTTCAACTTTGTGAGACAGAGTTATGGTCCGTTAAAGATTTTGCGATTTTTAAAAGAAACTGCTATAACTCGAGATCCATACCTCAGAAAATTATAAATTTTTAATGGAGTCGGTGTATGATGATATGAGACTACTGTGTAAATTTAGAAATTTTTGGATAAAAGGATAATATTTAATAAATATTGTAGTTTCGGACAAATATGACTTATTTAAAAATAGGAAGTGAACTTGGTAAATTATAAGAAAATTATTTTGTGACTTAAATAAAATATATTAAAGTTTTCCATGAAGATATAAAAATAATAAGTTAAGTAAGTATGTTTAATTCATATGAATAAGTTAAGAATAATTAAAGGAATTAAGTTAATATAAGTCATAAAATTCTATAATGTAATTTTATTGATTAATATTCATTAGAAAGATGTATTAAGACCTGAATAAGGGTAATTTTGTCATTTTTACTAACATTTTATAAGAATGGCATATTTTGGTTGTTAAATGATTTAAATAATAAAGAGATAAACAATTAAATTAAATTGTTTATAAAATGAATAAAATATTATTAAATGATTAATAATATTAGTAATTAAATAAAATATTATTAAATGATTAATAATATTAGTAAATGATTAAAATATTAATAAATGATTAATAATATTAGTAAAATATTAAAATATTATTAAATGATTAATAATATTAGGAAGTGAATAAAATATTATTAAATGATTAATAATATTTGACGAGAGTTTAAGATGATTATTAAGTGATTGAAATATTATCAAAGGATGATAATATTACTAATGGTTTAAGGTATTATCTAATGTTTACTTATGTGATTAAAGGTTAGATAATTTGTTATAGAGTAGTAGTACTATGAATCAAAATGTGTTAGGGTTAAATATTTTTTTGGTCACTGTACTATAGGTCAACTTACAAATGCATAACTGAATTTTTTTTCTTACAGTTAACTAACTGTACTTGACTTTTTTAACAAAAACTTAAAAAAATCGTTAAGTCCATTGACTTTAAACGGAACAATACACCTAAGCTGCTGAGATGTTAAAAAAACACTGATGTGGTAGGGATTATAGGACGTGGCCATAATATGTGGATCCGGAGGAAAATACTCCCTCCCAAACAGCACACATGTACACATGTATTCATTGAAACCCAAATCATTTCATCTGATACAATTGTTTGTGTAAGAAAATCGAAAAAGGAGAAACCCTCGCACTTGATCAAATCGATCCAACAATTGAGAGTATTGACCCTAAAGTAGTTCGATCCTTATCTGAAGACGAAATCGATCCTCACTGTTGATAATTTATGGATAAATTTCGAGTGTTGGTTGATTGAAACTAATGGTCGACAGGTATGGCCCTTTTGTCCCCTCTTCTGTCTTTGATCAATATTTATTGTTATATAGTTGTAGTATTGTCCCTTTTTCAAAAATCCTAGGTTAAAGATTCTCTTCCTTTTCAGATTTTTAAAACCCTTATTTATGATAAGCACTACTACATATATATTATACATATACAGACACACACACACACACACACACACTCTCTCTCTCTCTATATATATATATATATATATACTTCATGCATGCTTTGTTTGATATTTACAAATACATACATATACATATTATATATGTTGATTATATTTGTATATTATATATATATATATATATATATATACACACACACACATACATACATACATACCCCTTGTATGCTGTTTTTCACTATTTTTTATATTTGTTTACATATGGATAATATTGTGCAATTAAATGTACACTATGGTGGGAAGTTCCTCAATGTTCCTTTTTGTGACTATGTGGGAGGTAATGTTCATCACTTTCAACGCTTGGATCCTGACTATATATGTATGGGTGCAATAGATGACTTAGCTATTCAACTTAGTTATCACCCTAAGTCATATGTTTACTTTAAAACTGATGGAGTAGAACTTGATGATGCTAGTATAAGAGACATGGTTAGTGTTTGCTTGTCAATTGGTGCCATTGATCTCTATGTAGACCATGTATTATCATATAATACTGACCAAATCTCCATATTGGATGAACAAACTAGTATTGATAAAGTTGATAATGTGGTTGAAAATGTGGATGAAACTGATGAAACTGTGGCTGCTAATGTTGTTGCTAATGTGGTTCAAAATGTGGGTGATAATGTTGTTGAAAATGTGGGTGAGGCTGATAATGAAGGTGATAAAGAGGGAGATATAGTGGGTAAAAATGTGGACAGTGCGGCTGGGGATAATATGAGTGAAAGAAAAAGGACTACAAAACAAAGAATGCTAAAAAGAAGTCCAAAAGGGGTACTGTTGAGGAATGTGCTGAGACAGATGATAACTCTAATAGTGATGTTGATGCAGACTGCAGTGATGAAGAATTAGTAGAAGTTAGGAGGAGATGTGGGGAGTATAAGAGGGAGATGAAAAAGAACAGAGATTTGGAGGATGTAGGAGATAATGAGGGAGAGGAGGCAGGAAATGATGGAGATGAAGGAGAAAATTAGCAACATGAAGGGAATGATGGAAATGAAGAAGGTGAGAATGAGCTTGTAAATGAGGACAATGATGGAAATGAAGAGGGAAAACATGATAGGAAAGATGGTGAGGGCAATGAAAATTATGACGAGGACAGTGAATATAAGAACAGTGATTCAGATGATACATCATGGCAAAGTGAATATGATAACAGTGATCATCTTAGGTCTCTTTATGAAACTAATGAAGAAGATGAAGATGCTTGCTATGTAGAACCTCCCCCTAGTAAAGCAAAAAAAAATACAGTTGAGATATACAATAGTAACATAGCAGAGGGGAGGTGAATAGGGTGTCAAAGAAAGGGAGGAAGATGCACTGCACCATTTGTAAGGGAGAGGGTCATAATCGACTTAGGTGTCCAAAACACCCAACCTTGCCTGGACATTACCTGCACAACCATGGGCTCAATTCTCCGAGGCAAAAAAGAAGAGGGGAAAACCAATCTAATCCACCACCTACTGAAGATGTCCATGTAAGTTATTTTACATATATGTACCTATTTTCATTTAAGTGCTTTTGTATTGACTATTTGTATTTTATTCCATAGGGTATTGAAATTTCACAAAGGCCTGACAATGCAAGTGAAACTGGAAAAGGGAAAGACAAAATTACCTTTGTAAGTAATTGTTGAGTAATGTAAATCTAATTTACATTACCTGTTACCTATATTTTTCCTTTGCTAGCAGTTTTAGTATTATTGATAAGTGGTAAATCTAATTTACATGACATGTTGTGTATTACTAATTAGATGCCAATTCCAACTCTGGTGATGATGAAAAAGACCTCAGAAACAACTGTGGAATGCTGCACTCCACCAGCTTTTACACCACCAAACCAAGGTAATACTAGGAAAAGACAAGCAAATACTTGTAGGTCACAATCTTCAACATCCAGACCATTTAAAACACCAAGGCAAAAGGGTGGAAGTAACACCAAACAGTAGCATATACTGGAATTAATTACTAGTACTAGCAGTAGTATATTTATGTTATATATTTTGGGTATAGCTTAACATCTCTTTTGCATAGACTTTTGGTATGTCATAGTGTTTTGGTATATCTGATTATGTATGTATGGGATAGTTGGTGATGCTCTTTTGGTATATCTTCTGAATTGGTATGGATGTATGTATGGGATAACTGGTAATACTATTTTTGCTAAATTGTACCAACTGATGGAAGGAATTCTAGATAATTTATTGTAATGGTACACATGGTTAATGTTATATGATTGATAGTTATCAATGTTATTGACTAATTACTAATTGTTTTCAGTTTTGTATGGTTATTGTGACTCCCCCAAAACAAGTATACATCACTCATCTTAAGTCACCAAATACATGGTACAAAATTCAAATACAACTTAATTATACAACAGTCGTGTAAAATACGACAAAACATAATCTAAGAGTTTTAATAAGAATATTGTCATCTAGACAATATCCACACTCAATGAAGTCCCCATTACATTTAGTGTCACACTATTTAACAGAATAGTGAGGACTACTAATGCTATCATCTGGGCCGTCACTCCGTTCCCCGACTAGTCCCGGCTACGTTCTCATTTCTTGAAGAGAACAATGAAAGAAAGGGTGAGCTCAACTAGCCTAATAAGAAATATTATGACTAAGATAATGAAGAATAAATTATCATTAGCCTTCAACAATGTTAAACTGATAGAATATAATCGACAACAAGTTTAACTGCAGCGGAACAAGCAACCCATTAGAAGAGTCAAGTAGAGCATAAAATCTACTATCTTCTATGATTTAAAATTTTTTTATCAACTTTATCGCTGAGACTCAGCTTAATAAATAAAATCGAATCATCCCTGCATCACGGCCAAGGATATTCATGTAATCATCAATGGTCATGACTATACCGAATAATCTCTGGTCATAATCACACCAACAACTGTCCATCAATGAACTACAGGCCAATGAAGACTTTTACCACATCATTCGTCACATTACGGTTATAATTATACCGAATAATCCCTGGTCATAATCATACCAAGTCCATCTATGCACGTAAGCCAAAGATAACTTTCATCACAATATAAGCATGAGGATGATGACAATGACATAATAATTCAATAAAACAAGTTCAAGGATAAATTTTAAAGATTTATAATTTTAATTTATCCAGAAATCAATAACGTCCAAATTGTCAACATGATACTTATTTATGGAGTAAAGTTCAAGAATGCTCAGAAGAATATTTTCATGAAAAGATACTGGATGAAGCGCAAATATCAAGGATATTCCAACAGAATAATAAAGAATGGAATAACAGAAGAATTCACGGCGATGCGTGCGTAATTTGCTTGGAGACGGATATTCAACAGAATAATAAAGAATAGAACCGGTCATGCGTAATCAAGATGAATAAGATATTCTAACAGAATAATAAAAAGAATGGAACCAGTCATGCGTAATCGCACCAGACGGGATGTTCCAAATGTAAATCTGAGAATAATAAAGAATGGAACCGGGTCATGCGCGAATCCGCATAGACATGATGTTCCAAACAGAATAATAAAGAATGGAATAACAACAGAATTCACCGTGCATGCGATAGGCCGCATGCAGATGAGTTATTCCAAGCAGAATAATAAAGAATTGAATAATGAAGAATTTCACCATGTATGCGGTACCAGATGTAGGCAGTTATTCTAACATAATAATAAATAATGGAATAACAACTCTTACGAGTATTGAAAGAAAATAACTCTCTTCATGAATACGAAAGAATAATACCCCTTACCTTAGAAGAGACTGGATATTAGAATAGTGAGGTAGCAGACTTCTCTTCTTCTTTCTCTCTATAATTTCTCTCTATAATAATTGCTTTAAAACTTTAGTGAATTGGTGAGAAAGGAAGGAAGAGTGAACTTCTATTTATAGAAAAATATAGTTTTGATAATTGCACGTTTTGGGGCTCGAAATATTACAGTATAATACCTTCCCCTTTTTCTTCATTTTTAATTTAGTCCTGCAAGTATTATCAAACTTGCACCACCTCCCCTAATAGTAAATAATGTGAATCAATAGTTCAATCATGTGAATCAATAGTTATAATCATGTGAATTAATAGCAATTAATTGCTCATTTATTCTATTAATTACCTGACTGGTCAGTATAACTTCTAGACATCAATTAATATTGAAATAAATGTCAATTTCCATTAACACTAATAATTCCAACACAATGGAACTATCAATTTCATCTTTAATCAACACGAACTTATTCATCATTAATATTATAACTCACAATATTTAACAATTAGGTCGTTCCCAGGAAAGAGGGGGCTTTCCGATAAGGATTTCTCCTTATTGGCGCGCAATTAGGTGACCAAACATCTCCTTGACAGAACTTCTAGACATTTTAAATATTGCAATTTAATAATATGAATAACTTTGTCGTCTCAATTATTGATTTAATAATATATCATATTATGCAGATGATCTTGTGACAATAATCGAATCAATAATATGAGAGATATGATCGCAAACAATTATTGTAGTAATAATTGAGTATAACCGAGTGACTTCTTACGTAAGCATCAATAATCAATACTGGTGTGCTTCTTATGCAACCACGCGTACATCGTATTTTTACTAAGGGTAGTTCAACAGTTTAATGGTAAAACTTCCGCCGTTATTTTTATAAAAAGATAATTCTGTCGTTTTCTAATTACGACAATACTTCCGTTGTGGGGTCCACCAATGATTGTGCCGTCGTATGAATATTTTCCGACAAAAAGAATATTCCCCGACCAATCGAATATTATATAACAACTTGCTTACTTTGTAAAATTTATAAATATTACCCACAACTATAACATTATATCAAATCCACACCATAATATTAAAAAAAATATTTCGAGAAATTTAAATCTTTATTCATAAAATTTGGGGTCTCACAGTTATCAATTTATTTCAGTTTGGTTGTGACATTTATTGCTAGGTTAATTATAAGGAATTTTCATAATTTTAGTGCAGTTGGGGAAATTATGTTGCAGTCATGTTTGTTGTTTTTTCGTTGCATTCATACTCTGTTTCATAGTACTAACTAAGAAATGTAATACCGAATTTCTCTGTTTTTCCAAAAGAGCAGCTACACCAAAAGAGCAAAATACTCTGTTTTTCCATTTCATTCATTAAAATCATAAACATCAAACACCAAATTTCTTCAAAATTTTATCTGTTTTTCCAAAAGAGCAACTACACCAAAAGAGTATTTAAAATACTATGTTTTTCCATTTCATTCATTAAAATCATAAACATCAAACACCAAATTTCTTCAAAATACAATGTTGTTTAACAATCAAACACCAAACTTCAACTTTTACAATCAAAAACATCAACCATCCCAATGTTGTTTTACACCATTATTACTAATATAAATTAAAAACATCATCCATGAACAAATTACAACAATCCACATCCTTGTGAGTGTTTTTGTTTTTTGGGCATTTTTCCTCTTCAATTCTTTGACCACAATTGATTCACTTCCATTCTCAAAGAATTTCAGCCTTTGTATTTCTTTGTTCGTAGTGTAAAGTTCATCCCTCAATTTTTTTTTATCACTTCCCTTGATCTTTCAGTGAATGGAGGGTCACACCACTTGAAAAATCGACAATACATTTTTGGCTCCTGCTCAAAAGATACAATAGAGGAAGATTTGTGACTAAAAAACCCCCTTTTTCATGCCAAAAATTTCAAATAAATAAAAAAAATCACATACCTTGTACCTGCTACAACCAACAAATCTTCTACCTGGATCTAGGGTTCCATCTTTCCATACTTCCCACATATGTGCAATGATTCCACAGCCGCATACGATGGGATTGAATTTGGCAGAGTCGCACTCAGAATCTGCACACTTGCTTACCATTTTCCTTCTATACGAGCTCTCTACCCCACTTGAGGTACTCATCATTTCTAAATCCACCTATGTATTGGATTCTCAGTTTTAATTACTTCAAATCATTTGCTTTTTGATGTCTGATCTTTGCTTGTAAACGAAGAACCCTAAACTTTTCCCCTTTTGATGTCTGATTCCTTATTTAACATGGATGAAATTCGTTGGGTCGGTTCGGGCGGGCATGGGTAATTGTTTTTGATGGGTGGGTTATACCTAATGTTTAAAATGTTGTTAACTATATTTTCCAGCTAGGATTCTGTAAATACGTGGCATTGCCACGTAATTATTTCGTTAAAAAACTTAACCCCGATGACGAAAATTCAACTTTTTGTTAGAAAAGTCGAGTATAGTTAGTTGACTGTAAGAAAAAAAATTCAGTTATCCATTTGTAAGTTGACCTATAGTACAGTGACCAAAAAAACATTTAACCCAAATGTGTTATGCTAATTGAAAGATCAATTTTATTAATGATACGTCTTTTCATAAGAAGTTAATTTAGATCGTTTAGCAGTAAACATGCAAGTTTCCTAATTCAAACTTGGGTTATTATGTTTCAAGCATGTTAGTGGATTAATCATTATCAATTATTCCACCTCAATTATAATTATTGATATTCGCACTTAGTGAAAGTTTCCTGAGCTTTTAAAGAATGCTTTTATATTATTTTTTCGCTTCACTACAAAAGAGTCTCTTTATGTTCTACAAGAGTCATTAAAATTTAATGATAGTAATATAAATTGACACAATTGTGAAAAATAGGATGGGGGTAATATATTGATTATTATTTGGCCAAATTTAAGATTTCAATTTAACTGAATTGGACCAATTGAAATTGTAGTTATATAGATCTATTGTGGTGCTTTGGTAGTTCAAATCAATCTCTATATCTAGTACAACATCTAATAAAATTTTAATTTTAAAACTTAGTTGATTATGTGGGTACATGAATTCACTCATTCATAATGGTACACGGACTTTGATAAGCTAGATAACACTTTTACCATTCATGAAATCCTTATCTAAGGGGGAAAAAAGGGTTCAAAACTCTATAAAACATAAAATCACATGCTCAAATCGGCCTTCTTCTACGCAAGATTGATTAGGGATACTTCTAACTCTTTAAACATTTGACAATTAAATATGGTTTATTATAAATTTTAATAAAAAAATATTCACAATGTTTAAATCTAATAATGTCAAAATATATTAATATATGGTGAGAACCTTCATATTATTCATAAATTTTGTGGTCAATGTATGAATTTATTAATTAATAATATATAGTACACATGTTTTAAAATTTACCATGATAATATTTTGATAAATTTACATATTAATATTCATACAACTCGCTTACTAGTGTAACTAATCTCATATATGAACCTGCATCTAAATTTTAATATCTTTTACTGTAAGGTTAAAAAATAGAAATCTCGAAAAAAATGATATGTATTGTGAATGTTTATGTCAAAATTTAGATTATTTTATTATAACAGAGTGCAATGGAATGCAGCTTATGAAATATGGAGTGCATTTTCTTTCTAAACCAGTATGAAACTTAATATTAACCGTGTTAGAAATGTCACATTTGAATGTAATTCATAGGAAATAACTGTCATAAACTTCAAAAAATAATTTGAGAAAACAGTGTGGAAAGGGCCATACACGTACTATAACAATCTTTCTATAGGCTATAGCCTATATCAACTCAACACCTTTTATCCCAAAGTATTTTCCTTTTTTTTTTAGAACCCCATTTTGAGAGTACAATATAATTTTAGAAGAAATAAATTCACAAGCAAGCATCCTCTGTACAATATTATTTCTGAAGAAATAAGGAGAAAACTCACATAAGTAGTAAGTCTCACCTAAGGGGAGGAAATACATTTCTCAAAAAAAAAATCTCAGAACCTGAGACCTAAAGTTCGCAAGACTGACTTGGCTAGGACCTCATTGGCTATTCCAAAGTAATTAAATGAGCTGAAAAAAATTCATGAAAGTATATTATTAATATTTTTCCTTATATACACATATTTTGACTAGAGTGCCCTGTATTTTCTTTTGTTATATATACACGCACAGAAAATTAACAGCCAAAAAAAATACATGCAAAGTATATGGTTTTTTTGTGTTGAAGCATGAAACTGACAATTTTTCAACATATAACACTCTTGCCTGGAAAATCTACAAAAATATTTTAGGAAAAAAATAAGGTATAGGGATCGAGTTGCATCCTTCAGCCTGTAAACTCGCAACCAGGTGAAATCATGTGGTTTTTGTTAGAGATATTGCCGAAATTTGAATCATCTGTCAGCCAAGACAGATGCACTCCATGAAAGGATGGCATCCCGAGCAACTGATGGAAAGCCTGTAAGTATCACAAGTACCACCATATTATTCAACAGGGGATGCAATGATACGGGTACGAATTCTATTGCCATTGTGCCTGTTTGGCATGGCAAGTCAAAGCACTTTTACTATTTCATATAAAATTGTACAATGTTTGGCAAGTAATTTCACAGAGTACGTTTTCGAGTTTAGATACAAATGTACTTCAAAGAGTAATTTCAGTCTAAATCAGCAAAAAATAAAAAGAAAAAAAAAAGAGTATTTTTTTTATAGCTTTAACCTAAAAAGTGATTTTGCATCAGAAAACCATATTGTTATAAAGTACTTTTCGATATTACCAACAACTCTTCTATGCAATGTTAAGAATTGAAAATGTTCTTAGTCTACTGCACTGCTCCAGCAAATGAGCACTTAAAATTTTACCTCGAGCTACCTCCAATGCCACTGTTGGTATATCTATTTGGTCTTCAATCAGTTTATATACGTCAATGAGCTCCTCAATGTGAAGCTTTGAGTCTTCAGTAAAAGCAAGAAGAAGCTGTCTTCGGATCCCTTCATCAACTAGGAAAAGACGAGCTCCGTCCTTGATAGTGTCTGTTAGGTCCAATTTCTTCTGAACCTGCATCTCTCTGGATCTTTGCCTGGTGAAACAAATGTCAGAATGAATGTATAGGTCCTTGGAACATTCAGTCAAAATACTCCCTCCGTTCCAATATAAGATCAACCTACTAAAAATGTAAGAATTAAGGAGATAGCTTATCCTGTTGATAGATGAAGTATTCACATGTATATTTATAATTTGAAAAGTCATCTTGATCTTCTATTTTAGAATGAAACTAAAAATCATTTTGATCTTATAATTTGGAATAGATAGTAAAACATATGGATTATTAGGAATCTTCAACAAAGAGGGAAATAATTGGGCAATGGAGTCGAGAACGAGTACATACATTTCCTTCCCTTGCAATGCAGGGTTGCTGCTCATTTTTGTCACATTTTCCTTTGCCAGCACAATTAGGTTTTCAAGCCGTTTCCACTGGAAAAGACCATCTTTAAACAGAACCTAAAACATGAAGCAGATCTGTTACAATGAAGCAGATCTGTTACAACATTAATTACAGAAAAATGAATTCTGCTATTGCAAACTGGAATTTCCAATCAATTCAATTTCATGGTCCAATGTGAAAAATAAGAGATTTGATGATAAACCATCCTATCAGACCAGGTTCTTAAATCTTATCCAAGTGAATTTCCTTATATAAAATATGCTGCAAGACATTAGAATAGGCATCTAAAAGTAATTTGAATATATTAATTTTAATAATGTAACTCCAAAAAAATAACAATCATGTAAAAAACAAAAGGAACATCAATATTAGAATTAAGATATGGATTAACATCTAAGAACGTTTTAACAAACCTGTATAAGACGTTCACGTAATGCAGGATTAGGATCTGTCAGGAGGCGTTTTGCAACATATGGATATGCAACCTGTTATAATGATTGCTATTAATAGACGAATAAATATACAGTGAAAAAATTAGCATGAGTTAAATGTTTGAGAATGCTACTACTATCCTAGGTCAAGGCAGAAAAATTCCTCAGCTAATAAATTCAGGCAGCTCTTGAAAAATGCAATCAGTGCCTATTGTACCTCGTCCAATACAAGACTTCTAAAAATTATATCAGCGCTATACATATCATGATCCAAATATAAGATGAAATATTTACTATTGCCTTATTTATGCTTTTTATTTTTCTTAGAACTGTGGTGTACATAAAATATGTGGTGTGACAGTTATAAAATATATTTTCCACAATATCTTAAGCTTTTATGGCCGCATATTGCTTTGACTTTCAGTCTCCTCGAAAAAGGTAATTTTAATAAGTAAAGATCTTTGCTAGTTTAGCCTAAGCATCACACTTCAAGATTGCTAAAGGATTTAAGTTTAATTTGAATAGTAACATTTGCTACATGGAATAAATTCATTTCTTTTGATTTTATATGTCCATATTTCTGAGCGCCTCTTGCAGATTAAGCGAGGTTTGAGATGATGAACAAGTAAAACCAAGTTGTTTTCATCTCCTTGCAGGTAATCAGTGTAATAAAAGTGATGAGATAAACTCTAACGCATATGCTCTTAATCTCCTCCTTTTATCTTTTCTTCTTTTATTTATTTTTGTTTTTTTAATACTCTTATTATTATTTTGCATTTATTTCCTCTTACAACTGTCACTACTCACTCTACTTTTGCTTTTCTTTAAATTGACACAAAGTTAACAGCTACAGATTTTGAAAACAGTAAAGATTAGCTGTTCCGACTGTTGCCCAAGTAAACACAATAAAAATATTATTCCTCCTGTCCCTTTACAGGATATGAGAACTTCACCCTTCTGATGTATTCAACTTGATTTTTAGCCAAAGCACGAGAACATAACCAAGTGACTTATTTTAAACATTCAAAAAGTATGCACAAGACATTAGAAGTTACAGTCAATATGAAAGGATAATGAGATTTTACCTCAAGAAATTTGAAATCTGGCTTCAATGTGAAACAGATGCCTTCTTGAGTCAATAAAGAACGAATAACAAGCGAAAATCTCTCAGGGATACGAATAGGGTATTGGTAAACCAGTTGATTGAACTTTCCTGCAGCATATGAAATCAGGTCATAACTGAATGGGCATTATATTGTAAACTGTTTAATGTACACAAATAGAATCTGACTGTTCTAGGTTCTAAGGCATTACAAATCAAAATTTTGATTCATGATAAAGTACTGTGAGGGCACATAACTTCGATCTATTTCCCATCCATTTATGCATCTGGTACTGAACCCCAACTAAAGAGGAGGATTGTACTAGGTAGCTGATAAGGAAGTGTAAATCCATCCTTAACTCTACAATATTGCTTAGAAGTTCAAAAAGCATATTTCAAAATTGTGTTTTCACAAAAGAGGCAAGGAACTCAATCTAATAAATACTTCAATAATGGGAGCGAAGAATAATTTCTCTAAGCACTGTCATAGTGATTGGTGGAAGTGTGAAACGAACTATGGATTCATTACATTATGTACTAGGTGGAAGTTTTTTGTCCTCCTTTCTCAGAGTTGTTAGCTCTATGGCACTAATAAAGAAAACATGTACATTTCTATTCTATAATTGAGTTTGTTTCTTCATCGTCTTTTGTTACTAGTTTTTATAAAGAAAAATATATAAGAAAAAGCACCACGGGGGTGCCTCCCATACATAGAGACCTACAAAAAGACAAACAACCACGACCAAAAAAGAAGACCAACAGAATGTCAGAAGACTGAATTTTGACAGAAAATCTACAAAAGCAACAGCTACGAGCCAGAAGAAAAAAAAAACCAAAATAGTCCGCATTCTCCCCTCATAGTATCTGCCAATTGGGCAAAGCAGAGCTTTTTTGGATTAAGCTTTTGGCAAGCACCTCCATGCCATTGAATTTCCGAAGTTAATTCAATTTCCTGAGAAAAGTTGTTACTCATAAACTAGGACTTCATCAAATATTACCTTCATAAGCAGATTCCTCCTCATATGTTGTATTGCATTCATATTGCCCTTCTAGGTTTTCATGAAATAAAATTCTGAAGGAGACCCTAATTCATCCTCAAGCTTGCCACACAGATTTTCAAATGCCTCACTTCATTTCTTTCTTTCAAACTCTTCATGTAAGAAATTTCTAAGGATTCCTAGTCCTAAATCAGCTTCTTTTAATCCAGTTGAATTTCTGAATCTCAGTGAGTCACTCGCAGCTCCTATTCTGTCCTTCTCAGTATGCTTAGGATCTCTGAACAAGCCCTCACCCTTGCTTTTAGATCTTCCACCAATTGGGTTTAGGAAATCATCTGAATCACTGTAATTCCTTGACTGTACTGCGTCATTGTCATCATTTGTTCTTCTCCCTTCATTTTCATCGTTTTGTCTTTCCTATTTTGGCATTCATCACCTTCTTGACTAATTTTCCATTCTCTTTCAGCATGTAGAGGATTCCTGAAGAGTTCCCTTCCATTGGCATCTCTTTTTCTGCCCAAGGGGTTGGTGTACTCATCTTTATCACACCCACTAAGTAGGACCATTCACATCATTCTAGGAATGTCTCTACTCTCTCATATTTTGTTCAATTCTATCCTGTATTTGCAAGAATTTCTCTTGTAAAAACTGTCTTAAGGGTCAAAAAGTCTTCAATTTGAAGAACCTGCCATTCTGTGGCTCGCACCCAGCTGAATATAGTATTAATGTGTTCAAAATTGACATGTAGAACAATTCAACCTAATGGCTAAACAAACTGACCAAATTAGTAACAATACTAATCTGTTTTTAAGAGTAAGTGAGCTTGACTAGCTATTTAAGTAGAGAAATGGAGCACTCAAGGTCAAGGTGAGTCCCCAAAGCTTTTGAATTCCAAAACTCACCTTGATGATAGATTACATGAATTTTGTGGAGTAATTGAGCACAAAACAGTAGCTAAGAACATACATTAAGTTACACAGATTAAACAATGAATATACAAGGCATTAATCCACTGGTTTGAGCCGTAGCATGTTTAAAAATGGATTGAAAATAAGACATAAAAGAGATCTTGCTATTCTAATGTCTTCCATGCTTGAAACAGGATCAAATTACTCTCAGATAGATATTTTAATCAGGAACAAACAGCAATTATGAGGATTAAAAAAATGATTCAAAGAACTACGAGGAAGATGAAATTTCCAGCAGAATATGGGTTCTGATACCAACTTGTCAGGATCAAACCTAGATCCTGACTTGATAAAAATCCCAAATGGAAGTCTCTACTAACGATTGAATTTTGTTGATGATAATGAAGCGAAAATAGTGAATTGGAGGAATATTAGGCAGAAAATAGATCGAATTTGAGGGGGGGGGGGGAAATAATAATAATAAAAAAATATATATATATATATATATATAGAGAGAGAGAGAGAGAGAATGGAATAAGGCATTTCTTCATTCATAAAAGTTTTGATTAAAATGTCATATTTGCCTCCTACTATTTATACCAATAGAAGACATAAGGCTAACATGGGTCACTAACATTGTCTAGGCTAACTTACTACCTAACTAACTAATCACATTCATGTAATTCATGGTATATCTAGAACCATCCTAAATATCTCACTGAATCCTTCAACTCTCATTTCATTCAGTAAGGCCTTTGGCCTTACAAAAGATACATAGATAAAGTATGAATTTTGTGTTTCTTTCTTGTAAACTACAAGGTAAACTTTTTTCCCACTTAAAATTATGTATGGTAAACGAATTTATCAGAGGATATAGTTTTGTCAGCAGAAGCTAGAACTTGAATTTTCATATTGTAATGCATAGGACATGAAGGTCGAAGATGAGACATTATAATAATAAAAATTACAATCTGGCTGTATAACACATGGCTATGAATCATAAGATAGGCACTGAAAGCTTAGGTAACCCAGAAACAAACCTGTAACACTTCTAAAATTGAAATCAGCAAGTCCTTTCCCAGAAGAGTTCTGCCAGATTGCTTCCAAGGCTGGGACGATGGGAGTGACATCTGTCCCACTGGCAAGAAAACCAAGCCTAGTGAAATCATAAGCCATTTCTCCATAATCCTCATTTACAGCATGGACGACAGCATCAATCAAAATCTGTTTATTTTGCTGAAATAAAAAAGAAAAGCAAATGGGTACATAATTCATATTCATCTTAGAGATCTGCGTGACTGAGAACAGATAATTTTAGTAACAAACATAGAAGAACAAGCAAAAGATATAATTATATAAACAGGGCTGTAGATTGAGGACGCACAAACATAGAGAGGGAGAGAGAGATACTTGAATCCCTGCATGTTGAGTTAGCTAATGAAATGAATCAAAAGAACTGAATATCCTTGACCTTAATTACAAATGAATAATGCTAAAGATACTCAATTTGGGGTCGCAAATGAGGGTCACGAATGGCGTGTCATGAATTTTTTAATACACATTATTACATGACCAATCCCAAGTGATGCAATCAACCATCTATTACTATATCTAAAAGCACAACATTTAATCAATGCACCAACTGAGTTAATTCGGTGAGTTGACTCTGTTGGTACATGGATTGACTCGGATAGTTAATTTACTATATCTAAAAGCAAAACATTTAATCCATGTATGTTCGTTTTTCAAGTTATCCTATAACCTTTTCAATTCAATTAGTGTGTGTGTATATATATAATTTAACAAACTTGCACTCAATACAAAATAAAAATTTATTATTATTATCACTTAAATTAATATGAAATGCTGGAAATTGATATGCT
Source organism: Panax ginseng (assembly GCA_020205605.1). NCBI lineage: Eukaryota > Viridiplantae > Streptophyta > Magnoliopsida > Apiales > Araliaceae > Panax > Panax ginseng. The sequence goes on along the minus strand of CM035144.1, from coordinate 2,235,856 downwards.
TGAACAATTACTATTATATATATATATTACACATGTTTTAAAAATAACAATTATAAGATAAATTTTACATACTAATATTCAAACAGGCCCGTGCTTCGCACAGGTTATCTATTTATATATTGCACATGTTTTAAAAATTACAATTATAAGATAAATTTTACCTTCCCACGGGTTTACTCACTATTTTTAATAATGACACATCATTTGATACCAACAAATTTTAGATTTCTAGCATTAATCATTCGCAAAACAGGAGATAAAACTAAATTGCCCAAACTAGTGACAAAGAACAGATTGGGTGCCCAATAAGGCCTTGTCTACTCTGTTGACTAGTTGGTCACCTGGCCAAGGAACTCTATTGGCTTTCCAAATAATTACGCTACAGGGCCCAGGTAGGGCCCTAAAACCATCACTATTCTTTATGCTAACACTCCTCAAACTAGAGCATAAAAATAAGACGCCCAACTTGTTACAAACCATATTACATAGGATTTCCTATAACAAGAAAGGTTTGCTTCTACCCAGTGCGGCTCGTCATAAAGACTTGGAATGTATCTGTCAGTCAATAATATATCTTCACATGACTATTGAAAATCCTTCTATGCAGCTTTTCTTAAATGACATGTCTATCAAACTTAATATGCTTAGTTCGCTCATGAAAGAGTGGGTTTAATGCAATATGTAATGCAGCTTAATTAGCGTTTAAAGTATATTTTGTGTATTTATTCTGGTGATTCATAGGGAAATCGGCCAGTCCAGTAGGAGAGCATCCAGAAGGCCTTGAAAAGCCACCAACTGATCTCCTCTAGGGGTACAACTAGTCAACAGAAATGGATTCTTGACTACAAGGGAACCAGCGACTCATCATAGAGTTTCGGCCGTTAATGCAGGTCTACAAGGTTTCTTGTCCTTTGATACTTTTAATGTTTGAGGGTAAGTATATTGGATTGACTATTTAGTATGCTCGAAATTCATCATAGACTTAATATAAAGTCTGTTCTAAGACTCTTTCTCTCTTCTTCATCAATTTAGATGGTATCAGTCGCAGCATTGTTGACTCATTCTTAATTGCTTTCTCCCCTCTCACTCCTCATCTGTAACAAAGGACTTATAAAGTCCTTTGTATATGATCCAGAATCTCCATAACTTAATGGAGCTCTTGAAGCCTTGAACCACCCATGTTTTGAGACTTCTAGACAAGTTGTGTATGGTGCGAGTGCTATCTAATAAATTATGAACCACTGAGTTGCAGTCCACTGTGTTGATTGTTGAGAGTCACAAGCCAGCAGCGAGCACTCTATTGGTACGTTTTGTTTATTAGGTAAGTTTAATAGAGCATCTACACCCAATAGAAAAATCAAAAGTTCATGTCAGAAATCACATCACATCCACAAGAATGAGTGAGAACAATCCAGTATAGAAGGCAGTTCAAAGTTCAAACTACCTACACTGGCGTAAAGCTAAATTTGAAGAGTCGAGGGAAAGCAAGACTACTTAACTTCTGATCTCCTCATCAAGGAGAGAGAATAGAAGATATGGATCATGGAAGATGCAAGATTTTTTGGACAACTATTGAATTTTCATAGAGGCTATTGTAGCAGCATTTGTTACCCATTATGAGACTGACAGATTCGTCAAATTACTTGAGTAACTATATTCAAGACGGAACAATTTGGCCAGAATCTATAATTTTACAAGAGATATGTAAGGTTGTAAAGTAGAATTATACAGTCACAATAATTTTTAATTCTAATTTGATGTATGAAAAATAGTATTCCCTCCTCCCAATTGCAGTTTATGAGCAAAAGATACAGAGTTAGAGAGAACAGCTAGTTGTAATGATTTAATTGAATGGTCATGGTCTCAGATTTTAGGAGACACCTAAGTGGCTTGATGCGAACTGCGTATCAAACTATCAAAGACATTGGAATTCCTCTATTTTTCATATATTAAGGTTGATTTGTTATGCAATTACATTTAGGGTTAAATATGATCTCTTGGATGTAATTTTAGATTTATTGGTGATTATTGGAAGTCGAGGTTACTTAAGTATGTTTGGCATCTACTTTTCTAGAATCAATTCCACTATGATTATTTGGTATCCAGGTCTTAGTTTTTCTATATGAGAATCATAATCACCCTAAATTGTAGAAAGTTGAATATTTTTTCTGAGCTTTGTACTTTGATAGCCTGAGGGTTTTTCCAATTCCTTGTGAGGAAGCAGCAAAACAGCTTTGTTCTGCATCATTGTTTCTTCAAGAGATACCTTTGCTGGGGTTCTGCAGGGGCAGACAGAGTACCGACTTCAGGTGAATTAAACCATGTGAGAAGCCACGCGGAATCCATCTGTATGAGACCCGTAACTCAGAGCTTTTCTTACAGTCTTTGAAGATGTTTGAAGACATTTAATACTCACCATGTTTGAAGACGTTTAATACTCAATTCATGCCATTTTTAGACCATAATTAATAACTTTCATCTATGTAAGTAGTTGGAACTACTTTATTGCTTTATACTAATCATTCATGTGTACATAGATATAATATCCGACCCGTGTGGTTTAGACTCTTCCATGGATGTGAATGCCACAACAGATCCAAACAAATATAAGGCATTAAAGTTTTCTGGTTGGGTGCTCCTTCAGATTCTTCCAAAATGTAAATATCAGTTCTACAATCAAAAGAACCTGTTGGAACAATCTACTGGCTCAAAATTCTTTGGGGAGACCTCTCACCATATACGGCTCATCTAAATCATAAAAATATGGGTGCAAGCAATTACTGTTACGCAGATTCCAGATCAGTTATAAATGACTTTCTAAATTCTTGTTAAAGAAGAAAAGCCAAGGAAAAGAACAAGTAATGAGTGGATTTGGATACTATTGGACTTGGATTGTTGTTTATTTCCATGATTTTGTGTTGCATTTCATACGTTTTGTGTGTTTTTGTAGGACATGTGCATGAGAACTGGACTGGAAACAAATGGATGGAAGCTTCAAAGAATGCAAAAATTGGGACCAGCGCTGCCGTGCCCAAAATGAACTGCAAAGCAGCGCGGCCGCGCCACTCTGAAACTCCAGAAACTGCACTCTGCCACTTGAGTGCGGCCACGCCCAATTCTAAGCTATTTCCAGCTCGGCCGCGCGGATTTGGCCAGACTTTACTTTTTCATTAAACGCTGCAATTGAGTTGTAATTTAACTTGGGATTTATAATTTGACTAGGATTTCAGATAGAAGCTATATATAGTTGTCTTTAGTCAGTTTTAAAGATTCATTCAATCTATTAGCCAAATCATAGTTTGAATGTCAACTTTGGAGAATTGAAGAAATTTGGATAACAAGAAGGATTCATCACTGGAGCTTAGGAGAGACTCGAAGATTGCGACATCAATTTTTATTCTAAACTTTATCTTCTACTTTTGTATCTTGAATGCTTATTCAATTGTGGATTATGGTTTTTAATTCAATGACAATGAATTAAATTCTATTTTATCTTATTGCGTAACTTTGACTGATATGCTTCCTTGTTAATTATTATTAACTATCATCGAATTGTCTATTATGGTTTGTGTTTAGTTGCTTAATTGTGTGATTAGTAATTATCGTGATAATCTATATGAACCCGAGAGATGGATTATAGGTGTAGATCTGATCATAATAGCATGTGATTGTGTTTTCTGTATGATGAAACGATTTGTGTCTAGGATAGAGATATACCTATACACCGCAAGTAATTTGATAGGGAACCTGTGCTTAAAATCCTCTTTAATTGTAATTCACATAGATATATAATGAATTAGTTAACTAGGGTGTTCGCCTTAATTCTATCATTTGTGGATTTAAGTTGATTCGTTTATGGTATAAAAAAATGGTCATAAATATTGATGAGTTCTCGATTAACAATTCAGAATAGTTAGCAATCTTAACAGGAAGTGTATTGATCTAAGTGAAGCAGTAAGTAAAGTTGTAGTCTTAAGTCTCCATAATCTGTTTTCAACCTTGTGGTAGTTAGTTTTAGTTTAATTAATTATTTATTTTTACAAAATTCACAATCTTAAGCAATTGTTTAGTAAAATCGGGTTAGTACAAAATTGGTAGTTGTTAGTATAAATTGTAATTTTTTTTCCGTGAGAACGATACTCTACTTATCATTATATTACTTGTGGATTGCAGATATGCTTGTAATTTTGCTAGTATGTAATTAGGCAAACAACAAGAAACGAGGAAATACTAAGAATTCACATAATGATTGCTAGAATCAACACTCGGTACCATGACAACAAGAGATTGAGATTTAATTAGAACAGATACACGCTGAGTACTTGAATTACCTAATAAAAAAGTATCATAGCAAACCTTATATACTTGACCCAAACTCCTAAAACATGACAAAAGATTAAATTCCAAACTACTACTGTAGCACCGATCACCACTCAAGCCCTATCAATAATTTGCGATTTGGCCAAATTTTGACTTTTCATTAAACAACGTGAATTGAGTTGTAATTTAACTTGGGATTTATAATTTGACTAGGATTTAAGATAGAAGCTATATATAGTTGTCTTTAGTCAGTTTTAAGGATTCATTCAATCTATTAGCCAAATCATAGTTTGAATGTCAACTTTGGAGAATTGAAGCAATTTGGATAACAAGAAGGATTCATCACTGGAGCTTAGGAGAGACTCGAAGATTGCGACATCAATTTTTATTCTAAACTTTATCTTCTACTTTTGTATCTTGAATGCTTATTCAATTGTGGATTATGGTTTTTAATTCAATGACAATAAATTAAATTCTATTTTATCTTATTGCGTAACTTTGACTGATATGCTTCCTTGTTAATTATTATTAACTATCTTCGAATTGTCTATTATGGTTTGTGTTTAGTTGCTTAATTGTGTGGCCAATAATTATCGTGATAATCTATATAAACCCGAGAGATGGATTATAGGTGTAGATCTGATCATAATAGCATGTGATTGTGTTTTCTGTATGATGATGAAACGATTTATGTCTAGGATAGAGATATACCTATACACCGCATGTAATCTGATAGGGAACCTGTGCTTAAAATCCTCTTTAATTGTAATTCATATAGAGATATAATGAATTAGTTAACTAGGGTGTTCGCCTTAATTCTATCATTTGTGGATTTAAGTTGATTCGTTTATGGTATAAAGAAATGGTCATAAATATTGATGAGTTCTCGATTAACAATTTAGAATAGTTAGCAATCTTAACAGGAAGTGTATTGATCTAAGTGAAGCAGTAAGTGAAGTTGTACTCTTAAGTCTCCATAATCTGTTTTCAACTTTGTGGTAGTTAGTTTTAGTTTAATTAATTATTTATTTTACAAAATTCACAATCTTAAGCAATTGTTTAGTAAAATCAAGTTAGTACAAAATTGGTAGTTGTTAGTATAAATTGTAATTTTTTTCTCCGTGAGAACGATACTCTACTTATCATTATATTACTTGTGGACTGCGTATACTTGCGTATTTTGCTAGTATAGAATTAGGCAAACAACAAGAAACGAGGAAATACTAAGAATTCACACAATGATTGCTAGAATCAACACTCTGGTATCATGACAACAGAGATTGAGATTTAATTAGAACAGATACACGTTGAGTACTTGAATTACCTAATAAAAAAGTATCATAGCAAACCTTATATACTTGACCCAAACTCCTAAAACATGACAAAAGATTAAATTCCCAAACTAGTACAGAAGCACCAGTCAGCTGCCCAAGCCCTATCAATAATTTGCGTATTTGGCCAGACTTTGACTTTTTCATTAAACGCTGCAATTGAGTTGTAATTTAACTTGGGATTTATAATTTGACTAGGATTTAAGATAGAAGCTATATATAGTTGTCTTTAGTCAGTTTTAAGGATTCATTCAATCTATTAGCCAAATCATAGTTTGAATGTCAAATTTGGAGAATTGAAGCAATTTGGATAACAAGAAGGATTCATCACTGGAGCTTAGGAGAGACTCGAAGATTGCGACATCAATTTTTATTCTAAACTTTATCTTCTACTTTTGTATCTTGAATGCTTATTCAAATGTGGATTATGGTTTTTAATTCAATGACAATGAATTAAATTCTATTTTATCTTATCACAGTAACTCGATCGATATGCTTCCTTGTTAATTATTATTAACTATCATCGAATTGTCTATTATGGTTTGTGTTAAGTTGCTTAATTGTGTGGCCAATAATTATCGTGATAATCTATATGAACCCGAGAGATGGATTATAGGTGTAGATCTGATCATAATAGCATGTGATTGTGTTTTCTGTATGATGATGAAACGATTTGTGTCTAGGATAGAGATATACCTATACACCGCATGTAATCTGATAGGGAATCTGTGCTTAAAATCCTCTTTAATTGTAATTCACATAGACATAATGAATTAGTTAACTAGGGTGTTCGCCTTAATTCTATCATTTGTGGATTTAAGTTGATTCGTTTATGGTATAAAGAAATGGTCATAAATATTGATGAGTTCTCGATTAACAATTTAGAATAGTTAGCAATCTTAACAGGAAGTGTATTGATCTAAGTGAAGCAGTAAGTGAAGTTGTACTCTTAAGTCTCCATAATCTGTTTTCAACTTTGTGGTAGTTAGTTTTAGTTTAATTAATTATTTATTTTTACAAAATTCACAATCTTAAGCAATTGTTTAGTAAAATTGGGTTAGTACAAAATTGGTAGTTGTTAGTATAAATTGTAATTTTTTCTCCGTGAGAACGATACTCTACTTATCATTATATTACTTGTGGACTGCGTATACTTGCGTATTTTGCTAGTATAGAATTAGGCAAACAACAAGAAACGAGGAAATACTAAGAATTCACATAATGATTGCTAGAATCAACACTCTCTGGTATCATGACAACAGTAGATTGAGATTTAATTAGAACGATATACGTTGAGTACTTGAATTACCTAATAAAAAGTATCATAGCAAACCTTATATACTTGACCCAAACTCCTAAAACATGACAAAAGATTAAATTCCCAAACTAGTACAGAAGCACCAGTCAGCTGCCCAAGCCCTATCAATAATTTGCGTATTTGGCCAGACTTTGACTTTTTCATTAAACGCTGCAATTGAGTTGTAATTTAACTTGGGATTTATAATTTGACTAGGATTTAAGATAGAAGCTATATATAGTTGTCTTTAGTCAGTTTTAAGGATTCATTCAATCTATTAGCCAAATCATAGTTTGAATGTCAAATTTGGAGAATTGAAGCAATTTGGATAACAAGAAGGATTCATCATTTGGAGCTTAGGAGAGACTCAAGATCATGACATCAATTTTTATTCTAAACTTTATCTTCTACTTTTGTATCTTGAATGCTTATTCAAATGTGGATTATGGTTTTTAATTCAATGACAATGAATTAAATTCTATTTTATCTTATTGCGTAACTTTGACTGATATGCTTCCTTGTTAATTATTATTAACTATCATCGAATTGTCTATTATGGTTTGTGTTAAGTTGCTTAATTGTGTGGCCAATAATTATCGTGATAATCTATATGAACCCGAGAGATGGATTATAGGTGTAGATCTGATCATAATAGCATGTGATTGTGTTTTCTGTATGATGATGAAACGATTTGTGTCTAGGATAGAGATATACCTATACACCGCATGTAATCTGATAGGGAATCTGTGCTTAAAATCCTCTTTAATTGTAATTCACATAGACATAATGAATTAGTTAACTAGGGTGTTCGCCTTAATTCTATCATTTGTGGATTTAAGTTGATTCGTTTATGGTATAAAGAAATGGTCATAAATATTGATGAGTTCTCGATTAACAATTCAGAATAGTTAGCAATCTTAACAGGAAGTGTATTGATCTAAGTCAAGCAGTAAGTGACGTTGTAGTCTTAAGTCTCCATAATCTGTTTTCAACCTTGTGGTAGTTAGTTTTAGTTTAATTAATTATTTATTTTTACAAAATTCACAATCTTAAGCAATTGTTTAGTAAAATCGGGTTAGTACAAAATTGGTAGTTGTTAGTATAGATTGTAATTTTTTTTCCGTGAGAACGATACTCTACTTATCATTATATTACTTGTGGACTGCGTATACTTGCGTATTTTGCTAGTATAGAATTAGGCAAACAACAAGAAACGAGGAAATACTAAGAATTCACACAATGATTGCTAGAATCAACACTCTGGTACCATGACAACAGAGATTGAGATTTAATTAGAACAGATACACGTTGAGTACTTGAATTACCTAATAAAAAAGTATCATAGCAAACCTTATATACTTGACCCAAACTCCTAAAACATGACAAAAGATTAAATTCCCAAACTACTGCTGTAAGCACCAAATACCGCCCAAGCCCTATCAATAATTTGCAACCTAGAGTTATGCTGATCTACCGAAATAATTTCTATAGTAGAAGAATTAGGTAAATAAATTTACAAATGCAAATATAGGCATTTTATTTGAGAAATTAATCTAATTTTGGTGTTAATTTAAGAATCATCAGAAGAAAAAGTTTAGTTATATGTCAAAGTTGACACATATTAGGGCAAACATTACCTGACTAAAAAAAGGAGAAAACAAAGGAAAATTAAATTGGGACCTTCTTCTCTTATTTGATATCAAATATGATGAAGTATATATCTTACCTGACTCAGCTGAGCAACATTCCCAAAGTCCACATATGCAATACGTCCATCACGCATGGCAAAGATATTTCCTGGGTGTGGATCTCCATGAAACAATCCAAATTCTAGCAACTGCCGCAAAGCAGCACTCACTCCAACAGTCAAGAATCCATTTACATCAAGTCCTGCATCCTTAATAGCCTGAGTCACAGAGGAGAATAGATTAGTGTAAAGGGGATATTTCCCAATTTTCTTACAGATAGAGTTATGGCATCAGACCTGTGGATCAGTGCACCGTATTCCGTCAATCCATTCCATTACTAGAACACGTGAACCAGAAAGCTGTTTATAAACCCGAGGAATTTTCACAGTAGGATCACCTTTGAAGTTCTCCAAAAAATCTTCAATATTACGAGCTTCCTGAAAATTCAGAATGAATATCAAAAATTTATCAAGACAAAAATAGAAGAAAAAAAGTACATCAAAATTATCACAATTTTATTATTATTATTATTTTATATTATTTTCCTGCAAGTTATGTATCATAAATTCTTTCAGCATAGACAGAATCCATTTCTGAACAATACCAACGTATAATCAAGCTCCTCCAAAAGCTTCTCGCCAAATTCATCAACTATAAGTTCTGCATTGCAACCTAGTTTCTGTAAACTGATGCCGTTCAGGAAGGATGCAAGAGTTCGGAAAAGAAAAAGATCCCGATAGATAATAGGCTCTATCTCGGGCCTTTGCACCTGTAAGTAAGCAAAACATCTACCAATGTCAGAAAATAGCAACTTATATTTGCTGAGGGATTGTCCAAAGTTCGCACAATACTAAAGAGAACCCAGTATAGAAATGATAAACACATGAGTCTCATTAACAATTAGTTCAGTTAAGATAAAAGTTACTGCCTCTAATGCCTGCGGAAAAAAAATCAGGGCTAGCAAAATTTCACTCAAGTCTTGCACATGCAAAGGACAACTTGGTATTGTTGCTTATTGAAAGTGTCAATGTAAGCAAGCATTATCTTGCAAAATATAACAGCCTATTTAGCTAGTCATTCTCACAGCAAGCAACTAGATCCAAGATGGGTTCACAATATGCTTCGGTTATCGATAATTCTTCTCTAAACTATCCACGAAATGGTCACTTAAGCTGCTTCGAGTATTACCGGATGTAGCCATATCAGTGAAATAGCTCAACTTAACTCAGCCAATTCTCTTCTATTGTATTGGGGTTGGTTACAGCTATCCTGTTTTGCCCTATAATATTTATAATGCCATAATTTCTGCTAACACAAAGTTATTACATGTAAGACAATTTTTTAATCTAAATCAAGCATAACTGTCAAAAATGCAAAACCCAATAATAAAACACGTTGAAACTTCCAAAAGAAAAAACTGAAAACTGAAAGCTAGTATACCTTACCAGGATGGCAGTTTTCTCTCTTAACCAAAAAATAAGAAAGACAAAAGAACGATGTACATATAAAATTATTCATCCAAAACCAAAACAACACATTGAAACTTCAAAAATGCTATTTCAAAGTGTTCATAATAAAGCTAATAACTGATACATTCCTAAGCAATGTCTCTTGTTCCATTTTATCAACCTTGAACGTGAAGGCTTAAAAACTTGAAGTTTAAGTTGTAGATATTAAATTTCTTTTCACCAATTCTTTGCTTCTTATGAGTTGAAGGTTGACAAGTATAAAGTACAAACTTTCTGCACCTATTCCCCGTACATTATAACATCAAAAATTAAGGACTGCAGCCCCTTGAAGAATTTCATGTTATAATGAAAACTCCAAAATTCAGAAACAAGCTTGCTTCTGCATTTAGTCTCTAACAAGTTCACAAGCTACTTATCAAAAATAAAAAGTCACAAGGTATAAGATTATCTTTTATGAATGTTCTGCCTATGTATTCCTTCTGGAAGATTCATGCATCAATGTACTAATAATAGATAACAGAAGATCACCATATGGTAATGAACAATATTAGCTCATTCGAAATCTTTATCACTAGAAGTATTAACTGTGAAGTCTATATGTGTGCATATATATATATATATATATATATATATATATATATATATATATATATATATATATATATATATAACCTATTATACATTTCAAAGAAGAATATATTTTAATGAAGAAATAGGATATGGATGATGCTGGAGTAAAACAATAACAATGAAATATTGCAAAGCCACATTATCATGAACAACCAAATATTACATATTAATAAATTTTTAAGTGTTTATAAAATATTAAAAATTTCTTCCAATCTCTACACTTGGCCTTTGGGGCCAAGCTTACCAACTCCCAGAAAATATAAAAAAATATTTCCAAAAGGTAGAAAAAGAAAAAAGAAATATAATAGAAACACAGTAGGAGAGATGTGTTAGATGGACATGAAAACAAAACATTTATCAGCAGTCATCATCATTGTTCTGTTTTGAAAATAAATAAGAAGAGAAAGGAAATATAACTGGCCATCCTTTAGGAAGTGTTAAAGTTATAGTGGTTCTGTGCTACTAATAATTCTACCGAGATGTCGATTTCTCAAAACTAAGGCATATCAGAATGCATAAGAGTATCCATTAAGTATTATCTCAAAACAAATAATTCTTTTGTTCCTAATATTGCATATCCATCTAGGAGACGTCAACATGCATTTATGAGCATCTGAAGTGATGCAGTTTCTATTTCAAGGTATCATTACACAATTGATGTAACAATGGAGGTGTCTAAAAACTTGTTTGTTTAGGGAGCTTTATTTCTACTGGACTCAGTTCTCTAAACTAAATCTTACTTAAAAAAAAGAAGAAAAAAAAATACGAGACAGCCTAATATAAATTCTCTAAAAGTCAATTCAACATGGAACTAATTCCAAAATAAAGAAATGATAAATGCCAACTTATTAATGCTAGAATAATATTGTCACCAAAAGAATTTCATACAACCTTAATTGCCACGTCTTCTCCTGTGGCGTGTAGAGTAGCTCGGTATACTTGACCCAAGCTGGCAGCTGCTATTGTCCTCGATGAAATTTTGCTGAAAACAGCTTCAAGTGGTTGACCCAATTCCTCTTCTATAATGTTGAAAGCAACCTAAACCATCGTTAACCACTCACTTCTTAAAGGAAAAGAGTTCTATTTTAGAAAGAAATAAGATAGTTGTTCATTGCATGGACCAAAGGTATCAGTGTAGTACCTTATTGGGGAAAGGAGGGACATCATCTTGAAGAATGCAAAGCTCATTCATATAATCTTCTCTAATAATATCAGGTCTATTTGCAAGAACCTGTCAAAACAATAATAAGAATAATAATGTAATAATACAATAATAATAGTAATAGTAATGCTCCATTCCATTTTATAAAGCAAAATTTGACCTTTATGATCAAATTGACCATTTTTAGAATTAAAAATTAAGCATACTTATTTATATTTTGAAATCACAAACCTAGGAGCTAGTAGCAAATTATATGTAGTTTATGAAGGTTTTTGGACGGATGTAGTAGTAGTAGTAGATATAATATAAGGAAAAAAGGAATCTTAGGCATGCCTTAACCGAATTTGGCTAAAATCTCTTTAAAAACGAAAATTTTAAGTGTTTTCTTAAAAATCTAATTGTACTGATGATAGAGCATGATAAAATAAGAGGCTCCGTAAATTTATAACGAATTTAATAATGTAAAACCCTCTTACCCAAAATCAAGAAAATGAGTAAATCTATGCAAAATATAATGAAATTTCGGTGCATAGAGTAAAGGGTTTCACTTCACACTACACATTATTACATAAAAATTGTCACTCTTATTTTGTCATCCTCTTATCATCTACATTGTTGGATTTTTAAAAAAGGCTGAAAAGTATCATTTTAAAAGTGCTTTCAAGCTTGGCTAATATATAATAAGGAGAACAACAAAAAAAGTTGGCTGAGTTAACTGGGTTTCTTTGGTTGGTCATGCATGAGTTGACTCAGTTAGTAATTATTTTTATTTTTATATTTAGTGAAAGGATATATACCTACTACTTATCAGTTATCAGATATATATTATCTTTTTCAAGTTGGTACTGTAATTATTACCTTTTGTTTTCTATTTAGATGACTACATTTGCAATATTATCTCTTTACATGATTACTTTACCGAATTTAATTTTATGATTACTCAATTTTTTAACATTTGTAGATTTTTAGTTTTCTGGCTTTAACTTTATTTTATCTGACTTTTTCATATTTCTTCCATACTAAAAAAAGACTGTTTTTTATTGAGCTTATTTTTTTAATATTAAATGTTGCATACGATGTGTATTAACAAAAATAAATCAACAACTGTTTTTACTAGTAAAATTTAATAGTAGAAGAAAAAGATATATCGAATAAGTATGACATATGTTCCACAAATAATTAACATGTGAAAAATTAGGATTAAGTTTTCATCTTTAGGAGTATGAACATCAGGATAATTTTTTTGACTATGCTTGTGATTAGGATATGAAATGGTATGATTTACTTTCAGAAAAATATTTTAAAAAATAAAACATACTAAGAATTTGTGGTTATTTGTAATGATTGTTTATTTGAAAAAAAAAAAGAAAATCTACAAAGCTATCTCAACATTTTAATAAAATTATCTATCATAACATTTTTTTAAATTAGTTTATTAGATTATAAGAATTAGCCCCTGCCTTGCAGGGGCATCCATATAATAACAAGAATAATACTAATAAAGAAACCGTCAAACATTGTTTCAATAGAAAATGTTCTCAAGACTCATGCATGTCCTTGACATTTCAAACACAAAGGAGCTTTAACTGAAAGGTCAAACAATCAGCAGAGCCACAAACTCTTGAGTAGACTCTATTAAGCCATTTAAAGTTAGAAAGTATAGGATGCTAAATACAGATATCAAATATGGTGATTTTCAGAGAATGATTACTCTCAATTGTTTCAAAATAGCAAGAGTGGTCCCTTTTGAAGATTGAAAGTAGTTGATACATTATAAAACATTGTCAAAATTGAATTCAAATCTCAATTTTGTCACATATTTATAGTTTATTTAGGCGCCAAGCTCCAATTGCTATAGCAAAGAGCTACTTATAGTCTCTTCTTTCGTCTAAATTGTCAACCGTTTTGCGATTAAGAGTAACATTGTCTCAATTTATGAAGAGAAACAACTTTATGTGAGAGGGAGGGGGGGGGGGGGGGAAGGATCAGAAACTGAGCATCTGTGCGAGTTAACTTAACTTGTATAAAATTTGGAAACAGATTGTTTACGATTATTTTTGCATAACCCATACAGTAGAAGATGGAAAATTTGTGTTGAAGTTTAGTAACCCTACTGAAGAAAATAAAAAGTAACCCCTCCCGATGTGTAAAAATTAAAAACAACATTGTTCCTTAACTTGAAGAAAATTTGAAACTAAAGTACTTGTAAATAATCACATACTCAAATTTTCCTGCTTTTTTCATCTTTTTTGCTACAATACATAATATTTTGACGCCTGAACAGTGAAAGCAGGGCCACAATATTGAAGAAAACCCCGGGGCCAAGACTCAATTGATGGTTCTACTAGTCAAATTATAGACAAAGTACTCCCTGCATCCGAATTTAAGTAGCCTTCTTTTATTTGGGATGTCAGAATAAGTGAGCATATCCCACATATCAATACATTAATTGTTTAATTTGACTATGATCACTATAATACCCTTGGATGTGAGAGAGAAAGATAAAATTTGAACTCTGTGGACCCCATTCCATATATCAATCCATTACTATAAGGGTATAATGGGAAGTAAAATCAAACTCTAGACAAGATGCTCTTTTTCAAATTACGTACCAAGTCAAGAATTTTACTAACTCGAAAGGGAGGGACTACTTTATAATGCCAATAGAAAAGATCTTATTTTATTTAGAGATTATGAACTTTGTTGTGCAGTTTGTGGGAGTTTTTTTTTTTTTTTTCACTTCAGTAGCCTAGTTTTAATTCTCTTTTTGGTGGCTTGTGTATAGGGTGGAATTAGCCTTGACACCTTGTTGGGGCATAAGGTGTACGTTTTGTTTCCCCTATGATTTCTATATTGTGTTTACTTGGATTTGCTGCTTTTGATGCTTATGTGTAGTGAGCTTTATTTATGTATCAAAGACGAAATTCAGAATTTCAAACCTGGTCACGAAACCTACTTATTGTCTTCTAATAACAATTTGCAAGTATCTGTTCACGTGTTCACATAAATTTCTTTAACTAACAACTTCCCTAGGGGTGAATTAAAAGGCAAGGGTTTGTGAAATAACATTACGGTCCCTCTTCCAACAACCTCATTTGGGGATAAAGCATACATATCCCCCAAAAAAAATTTAAAAAAATACAACCAGTTTGTGCAAAATTTACATTCAAGCTCACCAAAAACTCTCATTTTTATTTTAAAATTTTCTCATCATTTTTGGTGATTACCCTCCATGGTATTATTGTGATCATTCATTACGTGGTACATGAATAACTCTTCCTCTTCTTGCTCATATAGACACAATAGTAATATCTAATAGAATAATGCTAGAGACACAAATTATTCTACAAATATTTTACAAACTGTTGATGTGGTCTTCACCTCATCATATTGTGTGGGGCCGAAGACTACATTGAAACAATTTGTTAATCAATATGCTGATTTGGAGTCACGTCAGCGGTTTGTAAAATAGTTTGTGTCTGTAGCATTACTCAATCTAATATACTCCTTCCATCTCAAATTGGAAGTCCTATTTGACTTTTTTGTTCCGTATGCGCATATTAAAGTTTGTTATGACGTAGACACAATTAGATATTTTATACAAATAAATAAATAATCGGTATCTTTTAAATTAATAAATTTAAGAAGAAAAAGATTTAAAATTTCCCATCACAGATTGACTTCTAACTTAAGATATGAAAGCTCATAGAGAATTATTGCACACAATATTCATTTTCTAATCTGGAATGCTCTTTAATTGCATCCTCGGTGGATGAAAATCCTGTTTCTGCCACTATGCAACCAAAAATGAACAATTTTTAGATGCGGGAAATTATTACTCTGGTCAGTCTGGTGTAATACAAGTGTCAATGTTCTCTCAAGGGTATTGTTAAAAATCTTTCTTAGTTTGGGCGCATTTGGTGACATTATTTAGGACAGAGGGTGTACAAGTAACAAGGAGAATAAAACCAAAATCAAAATGACAAAACAATAAAAGGTGAAATGTGGCGAAAATTAACCTGGCCGGCTTTGATAAATGAAGGGCCTAAATCACACAAGAGATTCCTCAGCTGCCGAGCACGAAAAGGAACAACTTCTTCATCTCTACCCACCAAGAAATCATACACTAAAGCAGACCAGTAGAGTCCCAAGCTCCAGACAATCTCAACCCCTCGTCCAATCAATGACAAAATTGCACCTTGAGATTCTAATACCTTATTCCTCACCTAACAAACACAAACCCCGATATCACAGCCCATAAATTAAACTTTAAACAATTCAAATCAATTATACTCTCTCAGTTCCAAAATTACTTCAACTTTTTTACATTAATTTGCAAAATCTTAAAATTCAAAATCAATTCGAACTCATTATATTTCAATATAAACAAATATAGTTAGGGAATTTATATTTCCACCAGAAAAAATGATAGTTCCACGAAACTCCTCGCACATGAATAATAGATGGGTCCACAATCATGTGAGAGATCTTGAATTTTATTTGAGGAAATATCAGTTCCCTATATAGTTATACCACTGAAAAATACTACTAAGTACAATATTTGTTCCCTGCAAACTTAAATCAAATCATATCAATAATAAATTTTAGAATTTCATTTCAAAAAGTCAAAATACATTTCTAATTTTAGAACAAACTGAGTAATCCAACCACTTTAAACACACAAAAAGTTAGAAAATATACCGTCTCAGGAGTATATTTTCGGAACGGAATACAAACACCGCGCTCGAAATCGAGCTGCTCTAAAGCACTACTGCTCAACTTCGATGGCGCCGTTCGATTAACAGACGCATTTGATATCCTTGCCGCCTTTGACTTTGCTGTTGCCGGAAGTTTCTTCGTCGGTTGATGTACAGTTCGACTGAAGAAAGCTGATTTATGTAGACCATTTGTGCCTATTATTAGTTCCATTTTTTGGTCTGACAAAGGTCCCAGCCCTAGAAAAATTGGGAGAGGTAGCAGAATTTTGGGTTGAGTTTAGTGAGAGGGGAGAGAGAAAGGGGAGGAGGGAGAAACAGAAGTGGTGGGTGGAATCAGTTAATTAGTTAAAAAGGAGAACAAGTTGGAAAGTAGGTAAAGTATTTCATCACACATTTAAAAGAATCCTTAAACTGCGATTTGTGATTTTGGAGGGATGAAATAGAAAGAAAAAATATACTAGAGAAATGGATTGTAGTTTTTTTTTTTTTTTTAATCATGTTTGTGACTTTTACAAAAGGAAAAGAATGAAAGGGAAGAGAAGAGAATGGAAGGGATGGGAAGGGAAGAGATTTTAAGGAATATAAATGTTCCACTAACTATTACACCAATAAATAATTAATTATATAATATGTTGATTTATAAGTGTGTATAGTACTTCATTCGTCTCATAATAAACGTCTTAATTTGATTTTCATGGTCAAATTACACAATTTTAAAATTATATTTATATAGATTTTTCAAATTCCAAAACTTGACACTAATAGTAAATTCTCTGTAGTTTATCACTTGACGTGTATTTTGTTTTTTTTTAAAAAAATTATTAATTTAAAAAATGATCAATTTAACTATAAAAATTAAATTAAAACGTTTATTATGGAACGAACGGAGTATTCTCTAAACACTACAAATTGAATATGTACATAGTAATATGTGAAACAATAGCAACCTATGAAAATAGTGTGGTTGTAAATGAGCTGATTCAAGATGAGTTTTGACTTTTCAAACTCAAATTTGATTAGAAATTAAAAGAGTCAATCTGAATTTTAAATAAGTCTGACTTTGATGTTCAAAATCAATTTTTTTATAAACAAGTCGAGTTTGAGATTAATAAGCAAGTCTAGTTGAGTTCGAGTCAAGTTAAGTTAAACCAAATTTAAATAATTATTATTTTTATATTATATAAATTAATTACTTTAAGTAATTAAATATTAAACAAGTCAAGTTTAGACGAACAAACTTAAACGAGGTATTCTCGAGTCGGACACATTATAATTCAAACTCGAGTCAATTAATTAAACAAATTTTATCCCTTATTCGAGCTCGACTCAATAAACAAATTCGAATTAATTTTGTTCGCGACAAGTAGGGGTGAGCCCGAATAACTGAACTGAACCGATTTTTTTAATCAAAATATTTTAGTTATTCGATTATTTTATATATTTTAATTATAACCGTTTTATTATTCGTTGAAATTTTGTTATTCGGTTAACCGAATAATCGAATTAAATATTTAAAAAATAAATAATAAAAATTAAGACTTACAGAGTTAAGAGTAGTTAGTACAGACTAAGCAGCCAGCTCCATTTCAAGGTAAGATTGTTCAGGAGGTGGTGTTTATGATATTGGAGCCAATTTATGAAGTATAGTTTTCACACAATTCGATTGCTTTTAGACCCGGGCGGAGTTGTTCTCATAATTTAGATAATTGTTTGGATATTTAAATCAAGTTCGAATCGAATTAAATTTATCTAAATAAGGTCTTAAACTACTGACTCAATGATATTTTTTGGGTCATCTTAGTCCACCACAGGGTCATTCAAAAAGTCATGACTGAAGGTATTATTATTAATAATTTAATTCATTATACACATACAAATTTTTTCCATATATTTTAATATGGAAATGTAAGATGTTATGTTAGGACTTGTGACTCATAATTGAGAAGTTTCTGAAAAAAGCCGAGTGCGGAGCGTAGCAGAGCGCAACAAAGTGAGTGAGTGAAGTTTCTGGAGGATCAGCGTGGATCGTGCCAGTCCAGACTTATGAGTAGCGCGGGGCGCGAACAAGATTCTGGAGCACTGGCACGAGGCACGCTAGTGACAGTTTAAACATGGTGCGGAGAACGTCGGATAGAGGCTAGCAATTTTAATGATTTGTTATTTGAAAGATATTATGAGTATTTATTTATTAAAAGTCCCTTATGTATTCAATAACAATTAATAGATTTATTGATAGGATTGCAAAATGCTAGTAAAAAAAAGGAAAATTTAAAAACATTTTTTTTTGTTTATTTGAAGGTTTAAACACTGTTAACGCTACTGCCGTAAATTTTATACAAACTTTATTAATATTTTGTAATCAGGTCTGAGGTGTTTGAGGCAGTTGTTAGAATGAAGGCGTCACATGGTGGGTTGCGTGGAAGAATTTCAATGGTTCAAGAATGACCATGTAATCTATATATGTATGGTGGCTGCACTTGTGACCTTTTACTAACTTAATTTTGTTTATATTTTGTTGTGTGGTGGGGAGTAAATATAAGCATTCTAAAGATCATGGTGCTGACTAGAAGTGTTGGTATTTTGGAAACTCGAATACTTAAGAAATGTCAACGGAGTAAACTTATAAAATTGATATTTTCATATAGAGATGATACCTATTTACTATTTATATAAGAGGGATCATGTTAAAATATTAATTTTTTTATGTGAAAATATTAATTTTCTAAACTTATCGATAGTATAATTGTGTAAGTAATTAATTTATATCCCTATATATAATTTGAATAAAATACAAATGTGACCACTAAATTTTAGGTATTTTTGGTATTGAATCCATTTCTTTTGGTCAACGCAAATCAAACCTATTTCTATTCAAAAATTTATACGTGGCAAACGTGGCAGCGCTGATGTCAAACTTTCATCAAATTAATTTCTAAAAAATGTCACTACTAAGATTTGATTCCAAAACCTAAAGTTTGAGGTTTTGGCCAAGAGACCACCAAAGCTACATAAGCTTACCTGTGACGCCCCCAAAACAGGTATACATCACCCATCTTGAGTCGCCAAATACATGGTACAAAATTCAAATACAGCTTAATAATACAACTGTCGTATAAAATACGACAAAACATAAACTGAGAGTTTTAATACGAATATTGTCTTCTAGACACTATTCAACTCAAAAGGAGTCCTCAATACATTTATTATCACACTATTTCATAGAATAGTGAATACTACTAATGCTATCATCTGGACCGTCACTTCGTTCCCCGACTAGTTCCGGCTACGTTCTCATTTCCTGAAGAGAACAATGAAAGCAAAAGGGTGAGCTCAACTAGCCCAGTAAGAAATATTATGACTAATATAATACAGAATAATTTATCGTTAGCCTTCAACAGTGTTAAACTGATAAAATATAACATCAAGTTTAACTACAGCGGAACAAGCAATCCATTAGAAAAGTCAAGTAGAGCATAAAATCTACTATCTTCTAAGATTTAAAAGGTTTTTCATCACTTTTATCGCTGAGACTCAGCTTAATAAATAATTCACATCATCGAATCATCTCTGCACTACGGGTCAAGGATATTTTTTAGTATCACGACCACGAATTATCTTTGCACTGCGGGCCAAAGATATTCGTGTTTTCATCAACTGTCATAATAATGCCATAAAACAATTCATCTTTGCACCCTTGGCCGAAGAGAATCCATGACCATAATCATACCAAAAACTGTTCATTAATGCACTACGGGCCAATGAGGACTTTTATCACATAATTTATGACATTACAGTCATGATTATACCGATTAATCCCTGGTCATAATCATACCAAGTCCATCTATGCACTACGGGCCAAAGATGACTTTCATAACAATATAAGCATGAGGATGATGGCAATGACATAATAATTCAATAAAACAAGTTCAAGGATAAATTTTAAAGATTTATAATTTAATTTATCCAGAATTCAATAACGTTCAAATTGTCAACATGATACTGCTTTGTGGAGTAAAATTCAAGAATAATATTGTACCAAAAATGATTTGAATGAAAAGCGAATCAATTTTATCATGAATAGTACCCCGGGTGAATAGTACCCCGTGAATAGTACTTCATGAATAGTAACCCGTGAATAGTACTCCAGCATGAATAACACTACTAGAAAATCAGCCTATAGCGACGATCGACGACCGTCGCTATAGGCCAAAAGACCGTCGCTAAAAGTTTTAGCGGAGATCCACCAACAAATCGCCATAGAACCCGTTGGTAAAGCCTATAATGACGGTCTTTTGGCTTTATAAGCGACGATCACCGAACCCTAGCTATAGGTCATGACAAAATCGATGTATTTGCTCTTTTACTAATCGGTCATTTGAGAGTATTGCTACTACGGTGATATTTGTAGCTATAAATGTCTATAGCGACGCTAGGTGACCGTCGTTATAGAGATGTGTTTTATAGAACACTATAGCTACGATCGATGATAAAATCGCTATAGCCTTTTTATATTTAAAAAATAATAATTAATAATGCACATTTATTCAACAAACACAAATACAATATAAAATAAAATATAAAAAATATTATATACATCATTTAAAATCATTCACACTACAACATTACAATATAAGAAGAGATATTTTACAACATTACAATCATTGATCACAATACAATCTTTCACAATACAAATGTTCCATCAACCCTCCATATTTCTTCTTCTTCTCAGTATGACCACTGCCGTACTTTCAGTGCCACGTCCATACATAAAAGGAATTGTAACACAGTTTCTTAACCATATCATCCAGTTCTGCAACCTTCCTTTGTAAATTGGTCTTGTTCACCTGTAGGAAACATAAAAGGAATTTTAACACAAGACCTTGATAGAAAATTAAGGAAACATTTGACTCACTAGAAGATGAAATAAAATCAAACATACAGATTAAGAAAAATAACAAGAAATGAACAGATTCAAACAAGTTAAGACCTTCAACATTTCATTTTGTGCAGTCAGCAACTGATCCCGCTTGTATTTTTTCAACAGTCATCTGAATGGCAAATAAATCCACTTCTCTTCTATTTAATTCTAAAATGCATCTACAAAAGCATAAAATTCATAAAGACATAAATGATATATTATGAGATCCAAATGTTAGTCATGTTGTCAGTCAATATATTTATTCAGGAATTCAGCAATGTCATACATCTAGGTCAAGGAATGCTCCTGCAACATATCGATTATGCTAGCACAGCATAATCGATATAATTCCTAAAGAAATTATATAATTCCTGGCGAGGACCTGCCAGAATTATATAGATTCCTAAAGGAGGTCTAGATAAGTTTAAGAAATTAATTTTATGGAAAACTTATTTTGAGAGTTGATTGTCCTCTGCAATGAGCAAATAAACTTTTCTCACCATTCACCTCCTCGACCAATAATATGATATATATATATATATATATATATATATATCAGCTTATCACAGCTTATAGAAGATTAAAACTTCTATGTATATCCCAAAAGGAAACCAACAGGAATACTACAGAAAGCTGGTTAACAAGGATAAATAGTCCTTGAAGATTCGAAAAATATAGATTTTTATGTTAGGACTGCTGCTAGTGAAAGAGCAATTAGATAAAACCAATTTCCTCACTCTGAGAAGGTTAAATCATTAAAAAAAGAAAAAAATGAATTACCACAGAAAGATATCTTAATGTTTATACATATTAGTGCCAGACTATTTCGAAACCACATTCCTCTATCTAACAAATTATATGTCTTATTTTGACATAATGTAACAGGAGGACTAGTGGAAGCAAATATATTTTACAAGTCAGATGATATTTAGGGATCTATTCTTAAACTGCAAATTTAAATATCATTACTCAATCATATTCATTGGCTGGCACGGGATTCGTAATTAAAATGAGCTGCTTGGGCACCTTGCCAATGCAATTTAGCTGAAACAGCCAAGTTTTTTTTTTAAAAATCATGATGTAAGTAGTTGTTAAGGTACCCAAACACAACACCACCACCAACAATGATAATAAATTTAATTCATGCAATCTAACATTTTTTTATCGCATATCAGTTAATGATGTTCTAAATTGGATTCAATTCAACTAACAAATTTGAATCAAACCCGAACTTACAAGGGATTCATTTCCTTCCGAAATGATACGCAAACCTTTCTGATTCAATAGCAAACCACCATCTTGAAATGTTCCACTAGCAGTCCTGCAATTTAACAAAATTCATATTACGTGTCTGCAAATATACCGATTGTAAGCTAAAAGAAAATAGGGATTAGTTAACCAATTTAAAGGCAAGTTCGATAACAACTTCAATTGAAAGAGTAAGAAAAATAGCCGAAATAGAGATGCACAAATTTGGGGGAAAGATAAAGAGTGCTTACAAGAAACTAGTGATATTGTCTTCTTGTTCAGCTCTAAGGAATCAACTCGAGTAAACTTCTGATTTTCCACCATTTTGATTTCCAATACCTAAACATTCACCAATACCATACCCCCATCAGAATTTTCGGCATAATAAAAATAACAGGAAAGCAACAATATCAAATAAAACTAAACAATATCAAACTTCTGACCTTGACAATTTTTCGGAAACTAAAAAGAACACCATTACAGAAATGAGCTCAAAACACCCATAAGCAATGTTTGATCAATTTAAACAGTAAACAAGTAGGAAATTTACCAAAATTCACATAATCAATAAATGAGCTAAACCAAAAGAAATTGTTTTTCACGTAATTAACACATTACAGAGAAAATGCAACAACAATAATACCCAAAAAGCAAAACAAGCATACCCATAAAATTGAGCTCATAAACTAAGCAAGAAATACAATTAATCCACAGCTCAATATATATTTCATAGGTTAATACAAGAGAGATAATATTGGGAAGCATGGATGTCTAACTGATGAAGTTAACAATCCCACCCCAAAGCATTCCCCTCTTCTCAGTTTAATACAATGGACAGAGTTAACAATTGCAAGAGAAATTAATACAGAAGGTCAATACCTCAGACAAAGCACATGTAGCCTCGCCAAGGAATTGTTGTTCCTCAACCTTAAGCATCTGCATGAAATTTAACCTTCTTTATGGATTAATCATCAAAAAGTAACTTGCAGGAAGCAGTAGACTCATATTCATAATGTATCCGGATCATATTTTGGAATGCAACCATTTAATAAAAACGGAAGAAGAAGTAGAAGAAACAAACAAACAACCAATGCCTCCCTTACTTACTATAGTACAAAGGCCAAACCAAATTTAGAATTTTCAATTCATTCAAGTAATGTTTCATAGGTAAACTAAATTCTAGCGCAATTGGACTCCAAAAATACAGTATAACTACTCTGCATACAATTTTTTTTAGAGTAGTTACAGTTGAGATCAGCGAAAACATGTATCTAAATACTGAAATCAAAACCTCATGCCTACGAAATTTGGTGCACCACATGTCATGTTGGTTCGTGAACGCATTGAGAATTTGCTTCTAGGTGTAGGAACCTGGATGGATCCGTATAAGCATGATTTCAGCTTAAGCTAGGTTTTAGAAGTTTGAGCTACCATCATTTGGAGATTCGAACAGAAAAGGTTAAATACTTGCTCAAGTGCAACACAACATAATAATTTAACAGCACAAAATTGCCAAATTACACAAAAATAAACAAAATCCCAGGAACAAAGATTACTAACTTCTTATTAAAATTTAACAAAAAAATGGATTAGCTAGCATATAAAGTAACACCTACAGTTCAAATCATCAACCCACCATTCAATTCAAATTCAGTGGGAAAAAAAAGACAAACTAAATTTAGGCATTATATACATACATAAAGATACTCACTTCTCGTCGAGCTTCTTGGGCTCATCGTCGATATTAGCACGCATCGAATCGAGAATCTTATGATCCAATTTCAGCACGGAACTCGAGGCTAGGGTTTCGTACAATAGGGCCATATCTGTAACCAAAAATTGCAATTTCAAAAACCCTGAATTCAAAACAGGTGCAAATCAATAAATCAGAACAGACAATTGTGAAAATAATACCGTCAGCTACGACGGCCGCTAAGACTTCATCACAGAGGCCAACTTTCTCGATATCATCAACATCGGGCTGAGTTAGCAGGAATAGCTTGTGGGCTAACACTAGATGTGCTTGCTATTTGCCATCTTCCCCGTCCATGGCTGCTTTATCTCTTAAAGTAGTTTTTCAAGTTTGGCTCTGGATTTGTTAGCTTGCAAGAAGGAGAAACAGAGCTAAACCTTGGTCTGGGTGGAGAAGATGTTGCAAGAGCACCATCTCGGCGTGGTCCTGGGTGGAGAGGAGGAAAATGATTCGGGGGAAAAGTGAAATGATTTGGGGCAAAATGGGAGGGTTTTTTCTTAAAAAATCATCTATACCGACGGCCAGACGATAACCGTCACTATATATACCCTATAGCGAGGGTTCCGTCTCGACCGTCGCTATAGGTTAAATTTCTAGTAGTGTAAATTAAACTTTATCAAGAATGCTTAGAATAATATTTCTATGAAAAGATACTGAATGAAACGCAAATATCAAGGATATTCTACTAATTTCACGGAATATAGAAGCCAAAACTTTAACCAAATGAATATAGAATGAAGATCAAAATATGGATACAATGAAAGATAATAACCATAATAGACATCTGGGATGAAAAAGAGAAAATTTTATTTTTTAGGTGAATAGTCTTAGTATTAAATGAATAATCAGATATACATGAATAGTGTCATATCGTGAATAGTAACCCCGACACAAAAGGTAAAAATTCAACAATAAAATTCATATCAATATTTTAAGATAATGATATTGAAGAAAATAATATTATTTACGAAGAAAATAACATCTCTTACCTCAAAATAATGATGAGTTTCGATCGGAATATCGGATGTAAAAGTTCAAGGAAACTTGCCTTTGAATAACAACTCTCAAAGTATCTAAATATTCACAAAGATACGATTGATAATATAGAGAGAAAGAAAACTTGTTTCTGGTGTGATTTTCAATTCTAACCTAAGCGCCTATTTATAGAAAAATACTAGAACGCCATAGGAGACTAAATAATAAAATAATAATATTATTATTTCTATGCATGCATGCTTTGAATAAAAATTCAGCCACCACAAGTGGGGCCCACCAGAAATCAGCCATCTTCCCCAACAACCAAAAGTGAGGCCCACCCATAAAATAAAAATATTTTAATTTTTGAAACTTAAACAATTCATAATAAATAGCCCTTTTATCAAAAAAAATACGAATGTTATATTCATTCCACATGAAACTGAATTCTCTATAACTTTGCAGAAGAAAATTTTTCCAAATTCCAAACAAAAAATATCCGAAATCTACAAACGGACGATTTTTAATACCTCTTAAAATTTATAACAAATCATACGTTAATTTTTAACGGTTTCAAATTTGTGGACTTATACTCAACTTATATATGCATAACATATCCAAAAATCACAACGATCCAACAGTCGGATTAAAATTACAACTCACGTAATAGATCTTTAAGAACACCGATTTGAGTTTTTAATACCTCCAATCCGACAAAATACTAATAAAATACCTCAACATTAATTCCTTCGATTATAACCACATAAAATAATTATTTTCCTATCTATCATTTATGTCCACATAAAATAAATATTTCCTTATCATATAAATCAATAATTAATTATTCACAAATAATATTACAGAATCACAATAATGACAAACGAATAGTTCCGGGAAAGAGGGGGCTTTTCGATAAGGATTTCTCCTTCTTGAGTGCGTGATTAGGTGACCAAACCTCTCCTTGACAGAACTTTCTAGACATTGTCAATAATGCTATCTAATAATATTATTCAAATAATATGAATTATTGATTTGATAATGGGAAATACTGTGTAGTGACAATTATTGAAACAACAATAATATAAAATATCAATGTAACAATTATTGAATCAATAAAATAAAATATTGAATAGTAATTACTATAACAATTATTGAGTAAAAGCGAGTGACTTCTCACGTAAGCACCAATAATCAATACCGTGTCTTCTTATCAACCACGCCGTATTCTTGTCTTTTTACTACTGGGTAGTTCGGCGATTAACGGTAAAACTTCCGCAGTTATTTTCATAAAAAGATATTTCTGTCGTTTTCTCATTTCGACAATAATTTCGTTGTGGGGTCCACCAATGATTGTGCCATCGTACGGATATTCCCCGATAAAAAGAATATTCTCCGACCAATCGAATATTTTATAACCACTTGCTTACTTTTCAAAATTTATAAATATTACCCACAACTATAACATTATC
Organism: Panax ginseng; assembly: GCA_020205605.1. Taxonomy (NCBI): domain Eukaryota; kingdom Viridiplantae; phylum Streptophyta; class Magnoliopsida; order Apiales; family Araliaceae; genus Panax; species Panax ginseng. The sequence continues at coordinate 2,208,878 of CM035144.1, read as the reverse complement.
TCAAATCCACACCATAACATAAAAAAAATATTTCGAGAAAATTAAATATTTATTTATAAATTTGGGGTCTCACATTACCTATTAAATTATCCAAAGAATATTAGTATATACTAAATCAATTCATAACAACTAAATAAAACAAACAGAGATAACGAACATAGAGGATGAGAATTATATTGATAAATATTTTATTTTGTTTATAAATTATATATTGTTTACTATAATTTAGTTTTATATATTTATTTTTAGTAATGAGATTATTTTTTTTATAATAATAATAATAAATCATAATAATAATAATAATAACAATAATAGTAATAATAACAATAATAATAATATTAATAATAGTAATAATAATAATAATAATAATAGTAATAAATAATAATAATAAAAATAATAATAATAAATAATAATAATAATAATAATAATAACAATAATAATATTAAGTAATAAATAATAATAATATCAATAATAATAATAATAATAAAAAATAATTATTATAATTATAATAAATTTAATAATAATAATAACAATAATAATAATAATAAATAACAATAATAATAATTATAATTATAATTATATTATTAATAATAACAATAAATAATAATAATAATAATAATGATAATAATAATAATAATAATTATTATTATTGTTTATTACTATTACTATTACTATTACTATTACTATTACTATTATTATCATTATCAATATTTAGTACAAACTTATTTCTTGGGTACGATCGGTAGTACAAAGCTTTCTCCATCTCTTTGATTCATGTCTGTGCCACGATAGGATTGGTAGTACCCGCAAATTCTAGAGGTCCTACGCTCCTAAAGTCTTTAAAGTTCGTATCTGGAATTGGTTGAGGGTTGGGTGGTACTGGTTCGTTGTTTTCCCCCCACAGGGCCTCTCCTAGCAAATCTACTAGCCGTTGGATAGGGTCTACTTGTTCTCTCTCGTTATTGACCGATTCTTCCGGTGCTGTTAGTCTACGTCTGGGCGGCATTTTCTGCATCACAAAATTTCATTTTTATTATCTAATTATATTACTTAAGTATTTCTTCATGGTAAAAGGGAAACAAAATTTTATAACACATTCTCTAAAATAAGAACATTTATATTCATATGCCAAATCATTACATTGATATGATCATTCCTAGCATACTTCTATAAATGTTAACCTTAATCCCCTAATATCACAAAAGGTGGAAAAACACTAATATACTAGCTACCCCTTCTAACAAGAACCTACTCGGGGTTTACATAACTATCCCAAATCTCACACAAAAGATTGGGATTACATATAAAATATACACATCATGCCTATACTACTAGACACCTAACCAACAAACTATCCCAATATCTCGCATCATCAGCTGACTTTCTTGTAATTCGACACATGTTGTGTCGTGAGCCATCATTTCTCTACTCAAAGTGTATGGAATTGCTTGCTTCTTCGGGTGGGATAATGGTACATTCCATCAATCAATCTTTTCATAGCTGTGCGAGCATAGCCCATCTTGTTCATCTTCCTCCTCTTACATCTCACTTCCTCTTGCAGGTCTTCAGCCCTATCATTGACTTCTTCCCACTTCTCCTCGAAGTGGATCCTATCCATAACCACCATCTCCAGCTGTGCACGAAGAACCTCCTTCTCATCTTTCTCGTTTAGCTCCCTCTGCTCAGACTCCTCTAGCTTGTCTGTCAATTCTACATTCCTGGCTATCGAACGGTGAAAAAGGGTTCCCATTTGTACGCTTGTTTCCTTGCGATATGAAAGTTCTACCTCCAACTACTGCATCTTCAGCTTCCTCTTATGGTCTTCATTGTGACGCCCCCAAAATAGGTATACATCACCCATCTTGAGTCGCCAAATACATGGTACAAAATTTAAATACAACTTAATTATACAACAGTCGTGTAAAGTACGACAAAATACAAGCTGTGAGTTTTAATACAAATATTGTCTTCTAGACAATATCCACTCTTAGAAAATGTCCTCATTATATTTATTATCACACTATTTTATAGAATAGTGAGGACTACTAAGACACCATCTCGGACCATCACTCTCAAGTCCCCACTAGTTCCAAATTTACATTCTCATTTCTGAAGAGAACGGTGAAAGAAAGGTGAGCTCAACTAGCCCAATGAAGAAATATTATGACTAAGATAATGCAGAATAAATTATCATTAGCCTTCAACAATGTTAAACCGATAAAATACAATAGACATCAAGTTTAGCTGCGACGATGGATCAAGCGATCCATTAAAAGAGTCAAGTAGAATAAAATCTACTATCTTTTATGTTTTTATAAGGTTTTTCATTACTTTTATCATTTGGGACTCGACAATAAATAATCCACATCATCCACCATACTACGACCAAGGATATTCATTAGAATACGCGACCACAAATTCCATGCACTACGGGCGAGGATATTTGTGTATTCATCAATGGTCATGATCATGCCAACAAGCGTCCATCGATGCACTACGGGCCAATGAGGACTTTTACCACATCATTTATAACATTACGGTCATGATTACCAAGAATAATCCACGGTCATAATCATACCAAGTCCATCCATGCTTTACTGAGGCCACGAGATGACTTTAAAAAAATATAAACATGAGGATGATGACAATGATATAAGAATTCAATAAAACAAGTTCAAGAATTAAGTTATTCGAGGAACTAATAACGTCCAAATTATCAACATGATATTGCTTTATAGAGTAAAATTCAAGAATGCTCATAAGAATATTTCCATGAAAAATCTTTGGATGAAGCCTTGAAATATCGAGGATATTCCACTAATTTCATGGAGTATAGAAGTCAAAATTTTAACCAATTTGAGTATAATAAAGAATGGAATAACAAAAGAAATCATCGGGCATGCGATAGGCGCATGCAGACGAGTTATTCAAATATAATAATAAATAACGGAACCGGTCGGGGTGAAATACAACAAGCGTGATGTTCCAGCAGAATAATAAAGAATGGAATAACAACGAAATCACCATGCGTGCGGTACTTGGCATGAGGCAGGTTATTCAACGAGAATAATAAATCTGAGAATAATAAAAGGCGAAACGGTTAGGTGTAAAACACATGAGCAGGATATTCCAACAAAATAATAAAGAGCGGAACCGGTCCCGGCGTAAAACCTGAACATGATGTTCCAGCGAAATAATAAAGACGAGAATAATAGAAGAATGTCACCAAGTATAGGGTATTACAGCGTATCTGAGTTATTCAAATGAATAATAAAGAAATGGAATAATGATGAAGTTCTCTTCTTGAATACAAAAGAGTAATATCCACTACAGTAAAAAAAGCTGGATAAAGGAAAAGAAAGTTAGCAGATTTCTCTTATTATTTCTCTATAACTTTTCTCTACAGAGTTCGGTGAATTCGTAAAGAAAATAATGAAGGAATGAGCTTTATTTATGAAGAATGGACTGCATAAGTAACTAATTCATGAGCGGTCCAGATTGATTTACTTTTAATCGGACGGTCCATATTTAAAGCAAAATCTTTTAAATAAAATATATTATATATATTATATATATAAAATATATATATATAATGATAACAATAATACTCCCTCCGTATAAACCAAAAATCAAAACCTCCTACCCATTCAATTTTTAAATCGTGGGCCCCACATGTTCCCATCCCCCCATCATGTCATAATCACGGGGTCCCATTATATTTAAATAACTTTCTATCAATAATGTTGAAAAATAGGTAAATGAGGGTCTAAATAATCGTCAAATTTACAACAACTACCTCATAAAAATCCTTTCAATATTTTTAACAACATTTGTCATCATTATTATAATTCATAATATTAATCGACTGGTCGTTCCCGGAAAGAGGGCTTTCAATAAGGATTTCTCCCTATTGCGCCTTGATTAGGTGACCAAACCTCTCCTTGGCAGAACTTCTAGACATCGTTAATATTGCAATTTATAATATTACTAACTCTGTCATTTCAATTATTGATTTAATAATATATAAAATATCGACAATAATTGAATCAAATAACGTGAGATACTATGCAACAATTAATATAGCAATAATTGAATAAAATTGAGTGACTTCTCACGTAAGCATTAATAATCAATACTGCAAGTGTACTCTTATGCCACGACCAGCGTATTCTTTGTACTTTTACTAAGAGTAGTTCAGCGGTATTAGCGGTAAAACTTCCGTCGTTATTTTTATAAAAATATTTTTGTCGTTTTCTCAATCAAATGCAATAATTACATTGTAAGGTCCACTGATAATTGTCTTGAGTAAATACGAATATTCCCGAAACTGAAAGAATATTCTCGATTAATCGAATATAATATAACAACTTGCATACTTTGAAAAATTTATAAATATTACCCACAATTATAACATTATATCAAATTCACACCATAATATAAAAATATTTCGAGAAAAATATTTATTCATAAAATCTGGGTCTCTGATCTCCCTTCTTAAGAAATTTCGCCCTCGAAATTAGGGTACGTACCTGGTATGTCAAAGAGATAAGGATACCTTGATTTCATTTCAGATTCTAACTCCCAGGTCATTTCCTCAACATCGTGGTTCCTCCATAAAACTTTGACTTGAATTATAACCTTAGAGCGTAAAATATGTTCCTTCTTATCCAAGATTTGAATAGGCACCTCTTCATACGTTAAGTCTTCCGCTATTTCGTCCGGTTCTAACTCAATAATGTGGTTTAGATCTTTCACATATTTACGTAACATGGATATGTGAAAAACGTTATGAACACGAGACATACTTGGCGGTAAAGCGAGTCTATAGGCCACAGTTCCTACTCGATCGAGGATTAAAAATGGGCCAATGAATCGAGGATTGAGATTTCCTCTCTTTCCAAATCTCGTAACCCCTTTCCATGGAGCAACACGTAACAACACATGATCTCCTATATCGAATTTCATGTCCTTTCGATGAAGATCAGCATAACTCTTTTGTCGATCTTGTGAGGTTTTTATACGTTGTCGGATCGTTTGAATCTTTTCCGTAGTCATACGTACTAACTCCGGTCCCAACAACCTTGTTTCACCCACCTCATCCCAGCATACTGGAGACCGACACTTTCTTCCATACAATGCCTCGAATGGAGCCATGCCAATGCTTGTTTGATAACTATTGTTGTAGGAAAACTCCACCAACGGTAAGAACTTGTCCCAACTTCCCTTGAAATCAAGGACACAGAGTCTTAATAAATCTTCCAGAGTTTGAATAGTCCTCTCTGATTGTCCGTCCGTTTGAGGATGATATGCCGAACTAAATTGTAAATCCGTGCCCATAGCTTTTTGCAAACTAACCCAAAATCGTGAAGTGAATCTTGGGTCACGATCAGAAACTATGGATACTGGCATACCATGCAGTCTTATAATCTCATTTATGTACATGCGAACAAGACGTTCAAGTGTATAAGTTTCTCGTATTGGTAAGAAATGAAGCGGACTTGGTCAATCTATCAACAATGACCCAAATTACATCTATGCCTTGAGAAACCTTGGGAAGACCCGATGAATGAAATCCATGGTAATGTGCTCCTACTTGCATTACGGAATTTCAAGTGGTTCTGATGGACCTTTTGGTACTTGATGCTCACCTTGACTCGTTGACAAGTTAGACACCTTGAGATAAACAACGCTATCTCTCTCTTCATATTGCTCCACCAAAATGTATGGCGAAGATCACGATACATTTTGGTACTCCCGAGATGGATTGCAAGCGGTGTGTTGTGAGCCTCCATCATGATTTTATACTTTAAATCGGTCGTTAGGAACACAAAGTCCTGGAGTTGACTCAAGTATTCCCTCTTCATCGATTCTTGCCTCCGTAAGATAGCACCTTCTTGCACTTTCTTCCTCATACCCATCAGCTCTAGGTCTATAGTTTGAGCAGCTTTAACTTTATCAATTAAAGTCGGTTCTACTCGTATATTCGCCATCATCACATGGGTCCCTGGAGTCTTTATCTATATCTCCATCCTTTGCGAGTCACACAAAATAGGCCTTTGCATTGACAATATCGCTTTTCGACACCGCATATGATCTTCTACTTTCGTCGTTAGCTACCACGTTCGCTTTTTCAGGATGGTATTGGATGGTATGATCATAATCTTTCAATAGTTCAAGCCAACGTCACTTTATCGCATGTTGAGTTCCTTTTGAGTGAAGAAATATTTGAGGCTTTTATGATCCGTAAAGATCTCCACTTTCTCCCCATACAAGTAATGCCTCCAAATCTTTAGTGCGAAGACAACAATTTGCTTAACTCTAGATCATGAGTAGGATAATTCCTCTCATATTCTTTGAGTTGTCGTGAGGCATAGGCTATGACTTTCCCATGTTGCATGAGAACACATCCTAAACCTTTGCCCGAAACATCATCGTAGATGACAAATCCTCCGAACCGGATGGTATTTGCCGAGAAGAGTCTTGAAATGAGTCTCTCTTGAGTTCTTGAAAACTCTTCTCACGTTCAGCGCTCCAACCGAACTTTGTATCTTTCAAAAGGTCGGTGAGTTAGTGGAGTAGCGATTCGAGAAAATCCTTCCACGAATCTCCGATAATAACCAAATTAAACCGAGAAAGCTACATACTTTGATTCTTGATTTAAGTTGCTCCCGGCTTTGAATAGCTTCAATCTTTGCTTTGGGTCAACAGATATTCCATGACTTGATACCACGTGCCCAAGGAATGCTACTTCCTCAAGCCAGAACTCGCATTTTTTCAACTTGGCATAAAGCTTATATTCACGAAGCTTTTGGAATATCAGCCTCAAGTGTTGCTCATGATCTTCACGGGTTTTGGAATATATGAGGATGTCATCAATAAAGACGACCACAAAGTGATCCAAATATTCCTTGAATACTCGGTTCATCATATCCATGAAGGCAAGAAAGTGCATTAGTCAATCCAAAAGACATGACTAGAATTCATAATGCCCGTATCGAGTTCGAAGCCGTCTTTGGAATGTCATCGGTTCTAATCTTCAATTGGTGATATCGAGCGAAGATCAATTTTGAAAAGAATTTGGCGCCTTAATGTTGGTCAAACAGTCATCAATACGTGGCAATGGGTACCTATTTTGATGGTGACATGATTCAACTCCCGATAATCAATACAAAGTCGCATACTCCCATCTTTCTTCTTCACAAATAGAGCAGGAGCACCCCAAGGAGAAGTACTAGGGACGAATAAAGCCAATGTCTAACAATTCCTGCGATTGGGTCTTTAACTCACGAAGTTCAATAGAGCTATTCGATATGGGGCTTTGAAAATGGGTTTTGTCTAGGGTTCAAGGTCGATACAAAATTCAATTTCACGCCGGGGTAGGCCGAGGAAGTTCTTCGGGAATCGTCGGAAATTCATTAACAATAGGAATATCATTCAAAAGCGGCGTATTTTTGTTTAGATCCGTGACATGAGCTAAGAAAGCTTGACATCCATTTTTCAATAAACGAATAGCTTTATGGCTTGAGATGACAGTGATTAATTTTAATGGTTTGGTTGCTTGAATTCGCATAATAGGTTGGTTAAGAATATGAAAGTTAACAACCCTACGAAAACAATCAATTTTTGCATGATGTGTAGTTGACCAATCAATCCCTAGAATTACATCAAATGCAAGTATTTTCAATAAAATAAGATCGACAGGTAACGTGCTGGTGCCGATTTGAACTAAACAAGACTTATAAACCGTGGATGTAATGAAGGTTTCTCCCAATGGAGTTTCAACAGATAAGTCAAAGTCTAATTTCTTCGGAATCAAATTTAAACGTTGAGCGCAAGTAGGAGAAATGAAAGAGTGGGTAGAACCAGTATCAAATAAAGTATAAACTTCGCTAGAGTTTATGATTAGCTTACCCGTGATGACCTCATTCGGGTTCCTTGCTTCTACGGGAGGTCACAACAAACGCTTCTCCCCTTGACTCTCTGGTTTTGACTTTTCTCGGGACGACCTTTTGCTACCTCCGTCCTAGTCGTGAACTTGTCTTTGGTGAGCGACAAAATCGGGCCGGTGACTTTCTCTTCCACAGTTATATAACACTTTTGATGGCATCGCACAGTTGGGACCGATGTGTCCTCTCTCCACACTTGAAGCATATGATAGGTGGTCGATTCTCCTTCCTTAACGACAGTCTTGATGTTGACGTCTTTCCATCATTGTTGAATCTCCTCTTTTTGAAATGTCCATTCTTATTATTTTGGCCATGATTACCACCAAGTGGTTACCATTTCGCCCTGTTGATTCCTCCACGCTTGTTGTCACATGACCGATGGTATTTTCCTTTGGTATTATCATTTTGCTTACTCTCTCTTGGTTGGGTTGACTCATTATCACACTCCAATAAGCGAGCCCTATTAACAACATCTGAATACAAACATAGTTTATGAGATATAAGATATTGACGTATCTCAGGTTTTAAACCTCTTAAGAAAATTTGTGTCATTCTCTCCTCATTATCAACCAAATGAGACGCAAATAGGGACAACTCGGCAAACTTGGCTTCCGTCTTTGCGACACACGGTCATGTTATTTTGCTCCAACTTGATGAACTCTACCTCTTTCATGTGAGCGAATACTTTCGGGAAAGTACTTGTCGTTGAGCGAGTTCTGAAACTTCTCCTAAGACATCTTCGGTCTTTGGCGGAGTTGAGTACGTTTCTGATTCCCACCGATGTCTGCCTCTCTGCACGCAACATGAAGGTGGCAAAGGGAACTTTTGCTCTCGGAGCATCCCAAGTTATCAAATATCTTGTTGATCTTTTAATCACGTTTACGCGCTTAAGTGGTTTTGGCTCTCCAAAGAACTCCGGTGGTCCAGTTCCTTAAAGCGCTTGGCGGTGACCATCCGAGAGTTGCCAGTGTTTCCACCTGCATTTTGGACAGGAGCCGCTCTCGCCTGATGTTGCATAAATTGCATGAAGCCTCAGAACATTCCATCATTCATCATTTGGTCAGTGTTGTTGTTTGCCTGAGGATTGTCGCTTTCCTGATGCACATTATCCTGACTATTGATCTGTGGAGACTCAATGGTCTCCTGTGCTCCATTGATGTTCTCAACGTTCTCGGATGCCATTTTCAGATACTGCCACAAAACAAGGGTTAATAAACGTATCACATATTATCCCTATACTCTGACCAACCAATTAAATAACAAATAAACTTAGGTAGGTCATAATTACACCGAATAATCCCTGGTCATAATCATACCAAGTCCATCCATGCTCTACAGGCCACATATGACTTTAAAAAAATATAAACATGAGGATGATGACAATGATATAAGAATTCAATAAAACAAGTTCAAGAATTAAGTTATTCAGGAACTAATAACGTCCAAATTGTCAACATGATATTGCTTTGTAGAGTAAAATTCAAGAATTCTCATAAGAATATTTCCATGAAAAATACTGGATGAAGCGTTTAAATATCAATGATATTCCACTAATTTCATGGAGTATAGAAGTCAAAATTTTAACCAATTGAGTATAATAAAGAATGGAATAACAAAAGAAATCACCGGGCACGCGATAGAGCCGCATGCATGAGTTATTCCAACATAATAATAAATAACGGAACTCAGTCAGCGTAATACATGGCAGCGAGGATGTTCCAATGTAATAATAAAGAATGGAATAACAATGAAATCACCATGCATGCGGTACTTGCAGACAGACAAAGTTATTCCAACAGAATAATAAATCTGAGAATAATAAAGAGGCGGAACCGTGTAGGTGTAAAACACATGCATGAGAGGATATTCAACGAGTAATAATAAAGCGGAACTAGGTCCTGCCAGAAAGCACGTACGAACATGATGTTCTAAACGGAATAATAAAGACAGAATAATAGAAGAATGTCACCAAGTATAGGGTATTAAGCGTATACGAGTTATTCCAATGAGAATAATAAAGAAATGGAATAATGAAGTTCTCTTCTTGAATACAAAAGAGTAATATCCCTTCACCAGTAAAAGAAAGCTGGATAAAGGAAAAGAAAGTTAGCGAGACTTTCTTCTTATTTCTCTCTATAACTTTCTCTCTACAGAGTTCGGTGAATTCGTAGTAAGAAAATAATGAAGGAATGAGCTTTATTTATAGAAGAATGGACCCAGATATAGTAACTAATTCATGAACGGTCCAAATTGATTTACTTTTAATCTGGACGATCCATATTTAAAGCAAAATCTTTTAAATAAAATATATTATATATATTATATATATAAAATATATATATATAATGATAACAATAATACTCCTCTCAGATAAACCAAAAATCAAAACCTCCCACCCATTCAATTTTCAATAAGTAGGCCCCACATGTTCCCTCCCCCAACATGCATAATCACGTTCAGGGTCCCATTATATTTAAATAACTTTCTATCAATAATGTTGAAAAATAGGTAAATGAGGGTCTAAATAATACGTCAAATTTACAACAACTACCTCATAAAAAATCCTTTCAATATTTTTAACAACATTTGTTATCATTATTATAATTCATAATATTAATCGACCGTGTCGTTCCGAGAAAGAGGGCTTTCAATAAGGATTTCTCCCTATCATGCGCAATTAGGTGATCAAACCTCTCATTGGCGAGAACTTCTAGACATCGTTAATATTGCAATTTATAATATTACTAACTCTACATCATTTCAATTATTGATTTAATAATATATAAAATATCGACAATAATTGAATCAAATAACGTGAGATACTATGCAACAATTAATATAGCAATAATTGAACAAAATTGAGTGACTTCTCACGTAAGCATTAATAATCAATACTGGTATTGCTACTATGCAACCACGCCAGACATCGTATTTTTTACTTTACCGAGAGTAGTTCAACAAGATTAACAGTAAAACTTAGTCGTTATTTTTATAAAAATATTTTTGTCGTTTTCTCAATCAAATAATAATTTCGTTTATAGGATCCACTAATGATTGTCTTGTCGTCATTGAATATTCCACGACAAAAAGAATATTCACACTAATCGAATATAATATAACAACTTGCATACTTTGCAAAATTTATAAATATTACCCACAACTATAACATTATATCAAATTCACACCATAATATAAAATATTTCGAGAAAAATATTTATTCATAAAATCTGGGGTCTCACATTCATCCCTCAGCTTCTGCATCTCAGTTTCTCTCTGCTGAGCCTAGGTCTCTAGTTCCTCAACCTGACAATCAAGTTCCAGAATCCGTTCCTCGTATTCCCCCAAATGTAGCCTCGTCGGAGTCTTCCACGAGCTCATCCTCCATAGGATCTTCCTCGGGATCTGACTATACGGAAAATGGTTTCATCTCTTCCTCCTCATCCTCGTCATCTATAGGGGCTATTACCAAAATGGGCTCCGCTATTAGAGGTGACTCATACACTACGTGTATGTCACATGGCTCCTATTGTACTAGTCTATTGGGTCCTCCCAAGTCCGACATCCTACAACCACAAACACAAGATGTGACGCCCCCAAAAACAGGTATACATCACCCATCTTGAGTCGCCAAATACATGGTACAAAATCAAATACAAACTTAATTATACAACTGTCGTGTACAATACGACAAAACATAGCTGAGAGTTTAAACAAGAATATTGTCATCTAGACAATATCCACACCCAATGGTGTCCTCATTACAATTATTATCATATTATTCTGTAGAATAGTGAGGACTACTAAAGCCATTTATCCTGGACCATCACTCCATTTCTCGACTCGTCCTAGCTATATTCTCATTTCCTGAAGAGAACAATGAAAGAAAGGGTGAGCTCAACTAGCCCATTAAGAAATATTATGACTAAGATAATGTAGAATAAATTATCCTTAGCCTTCAACAGTATAACAACTGATACAATACAATAGACAACAAGTTTTAGATCAACAACTGCAGCGGAAATAAGCAATCCATTAGAAGAATCAAGTAGAGCATAAAATCTACTATCTTCTATGATTTAAAAAGTTTTCATCAATTTTTATCGCTGAGACTCAGCTTAATAAATAAACCATATCATCGAATCTTCCCTGCACTACGGGCCAAAGATATTCATTAAATCATCAATGGTCATGACTATACCGAATAATCCCTGGTCATAATCATACCAAAAAATGTCCATCAATACACTACAGGCCACTGAGGACTTTCACCACATCATTCGTCACATTACGGTCATGATTATACCGAATAATCCCTGGTCATAATCATACCCCAAGTCCATCTATGCACGTAAGCCAAAGATGACTTACATCTCAATATAAGCATGAGGATGATGACAATGACATAATAATTCAATAAAACAAGTTCAAGGATAAATTTTAAAGATTTATAATTTAATTTATCCAGAAATCAATAACGTCCAAATTGTCAACATGATACTGCTTTGTAGAGTAAAATTCAAGAATAATATTCATGTACCAAAAATAATTTGGATGAGAAAAGAAATATATTTTTTGAAGTGAATAAGACCCGTGAATAAGTACTTGAATAAGAATAGTACCTAAAAACGAAAAGTGTCCAGAATACCCGAGTGAATGATACTAGAGTGAATAGTAATCGGGTGAATTGTAACTCGTGAATAGTACTTACGCACGAAAAAGTGCCAAGAATACCCGAAGTGAATAATACTAGAGTGAATAAGAATCGGGTGAATAGTAACTCGTGAAAAGTAACTCGTAAAAAAAAATACCAAAGAAAATGATATTCCATAGCAGTACAAAAGAAATGATATCTTGAGCGAGTATAATAGAATATACTGGCTCATGCAAATGGATTTTCACGTACGTGCAGAATCCACGTAGACATATTATTTCTACAATTTAATAAAGAATGAATACGAAGGATCATTCACCATGCATGCAGTAATCACATAGACATGTTATTCCAATGAATAATAAAGAATGGAATAATAGAAGAATTCACCGGGCATGCGATAGATCACATGTGATGAGTTATTCCATGTAATAATAAAGATTGGAACCAGGTCATGCGTAATCCGCACAAACAAGATATTTTAACAGAATAATAAAGAACGAAACCAGGTCATGCGTAATCCGCACAGATAGGATATTCCAACATAATAATAAAGAATGGAATAACAATAGAATTCACCAGGCATGTGATAGACCGCACAGATAGGATATTCCAACAGAATAATAAAGAATGAAATAACAACAGAATTCACCAGGTATGCGATAAACCGCAAAGACAGGTTATTCCAACAGAATAATAAAGAATGTAAAAATAGAAGAATTTCACCATGTATGCGGTACTTCTCATAGACAGGTTATTCCAACATAATAATAAAGAATGGAATAACAACCCTTACGAGTATTAAAAGAAAATAACTCTCTTCATGAATACGAAAGAATAATACCCCTTACTTTAGAAGAAAACTGGATACTAGAATATTGAGGTAGCAGACTTCTCTTCTTTTTTCTCTCTATAATTTCTCTCTATAATAATTGCTCTATAGCTTTAGTGAATTAGTGAAAAATAATGAAGGAATGAGCTTCTATTTATAGGAAAATATAGTTTCGATAATTACACGTTTTGGGGCTCAAAATATTACAGTATAATACCTTCCTCTTTTCCTTCATTTTTTAATTTAGTCCTGCAAGTATTATCAAATTTGCACCACCTCCCTTAATAGTAAATCATGTGAATCAATAGTTCTAAACATGTGAAAAAATGAATTACAGTATAGTACCGCCGTCTATACCTCTATTTTTAACTTAGTCATACAAGTATTATCAATCTTGCACCAACTCCCCTAATAGTAAATGAATGTGAATCAATAGTACACACATGTGAACAAATAGTTATTATCATGTGAATTAATAACAATTAATTGCTCATTTATCCGGTTAATTACCCGATTGCTCAATATAGCCTCCAGATATCAATTATTATCGAAATAAATGTCAATTTTTCACTAATACTAATAATTCCAACACAATGGAACTATCAATTTCATCTTTAATCAACACGAACTTATTCATCAATATTATTATAATTCACAATATTTAACAACCAGATCATTCCCAGGAAAGAGGGGGCTTTCCGATAAGGATTTCTCCCTATTGGCGCCCAATTAGATAACCAAACCTCTCCTTGACAGAACTTCTAGACATTGTCAATATTGTAAATAATAATATGAATGACTTTGTTGTCTCAATTATTGATTTAATAATATAATATATTATACAGATGATACTGTGACAATAATTAAATCAATAATATGAGAGATATGATTCGACAATTATTATAGCAATAATTGAATATAACTGAGTGACTTTTTACGTAAGCATCAATAATCAATACCGTGTGCTACTATGCAACCACGCGTATTACTGTACTTTTACTACCGATTATTTTATGACAATTGTTTACTTTGAAAAATTTTTACATATCACCCTTAACTTTAAACTTTTATCAATTTAACTATTTACCAAAATAGAAAACTTGAATACTTTCATTTCATAAAATTCGGGGTCTTACAATCTCCCCTCCTTATGAAATTTCTCCCTCAAAATTTACGTACCTGATAGTTTGAAGAGATGAGAATACCTTCCTTTCTTTTCGGATTGTACCTTCCCGGTTATTTCCTCTCTATCATGATTTTCCCATTTCTCATCTCATGTATTTCAGATATCATTCTAGAATATAGTTTCAAAATAAGGGTTAATTAACATGCAACGTATTATCCCTATACTCTGACCGACCAATTAAATACCAAATAAACTTAAGTAGGTCATACTAGCGAAGGAATTACCCATCTCTCCCCTCCTAGTTCTAGTCTCACATCTCAGCAAGGGATCATATCCCAAGCTTTGATACCAACTGTGACGCCCCCAAAAAAGGTATACATCACCCATCTTGAGTCGCCAAATACATGGTACAAAATCAAATACAAACTTAATTATACAAATGTCGTGTACAATACGACAAAATATAGCTGAGACTTTAAACAAGAATATTGTCATCTAGACAATATCCACACCCAATGGTGTCCTCATTACAATTATTATCACATTATTCTGTAGAATAGTGAGGACTACTAAAGCCATTTAACCTGGACCATCACTCTATTTCCCGACTCGTCCCAGCTATATTCTCATTTCTTGAAGAGAATAATGAAAGAAAGTGTGAGCTCAACTCGCCCAGTAAGAAATATTATGACTAAGATAATGCAGAATAAATTATCCTTAGCCTTCAATAGTATAACAACTGATTGAATAAAATAGACAACAATTTTTAGATCAACAACTGCAGCGAAAATAAGCAATCTATTAGAAGAGTCAAGTAGAGCATAAAATATACTATCTTCTATGATTTAAAACTTTTCATCAATTTTTATCGCTGAGACTCAGCTTAATAAATAAATCATATCATCGAATCTTCCCTGCACTACGGGCCAAGGATATTCATTAAATCATTAATGGTCATGACTATACTGAATAATCCCTGGTCATAATCATATCAAAAACTGTCCATCAATGCACTATAGGCTACTGAGGACTTTCACCACATCATTCGTCACATTACGGTCATGATTATACCGAATAATCCCTGGTCATAATCATACCAAGTCCATCTATGCACGTAAGCCAAAGATGACTTTCATCACAATATAAGCATGAGAATGATGACAATGACATAATAATTTAATAAAACAAGTTCAAGGATAAATTTTAAAGATTTATAATTTAATTTATCCAGAAATCAAAAACGTGCAAATTGTCAACATGATACTGCTTTGTAGAGTAAAATTCAAGAAAAGTATTCATGTACCAAAAATAATTTGGACAAAAAGAAATATATTTTTTGGATGAATAGTACTCCGTGAATAGTACTTTGGGAATAGTACCCGACACAAAAAGTGTCCCGAATAATTAGGAAAGTGAATGATACTTTAGAGTGAATAGTAATCCGGGTGAATAAGAACCCATGAATAGTAACTCGTGAATAGTACTTTCGGCATGAAAAGTGCCCGAATACCCGAGTGAATAATCTTGGAGTGAATAGTAACTCCGTGAATAAGTAACTCGTAAAAAAATACTGAAAAGAAAATGATATTCCACGATTTAGTAATCGTAATATCCGAGATATTTTTTTTAAATGTAATTTAAGAATTATCAATAAACGAATTTATATGAAACTATTGGGTGATTTTATTTATTAGATGTATATGTGTTGTACATATATGTGTTATTTCAAGATATGTGATGAGATGCATTTAAATGGTTGGTTTAGTTTTATTTAACTATTTAAATTGATTAAGTAGGGAATTATTCTATTTATTACGTGAGAAGGTATTAAATCATGAGTTGGAGTTCGGAGAGGAATTTAGAGACGCGGACTGCGTATTCGAGTTCGTAACGTCGAAATTAGTCAGGATAGACTGTAATTACAAAAAAGTGTCACGGTTGACTTTTTGGTCAAAGTCAACTAGTTGACTTTTTCAAGGAAAAAGTCAACTATGAATTTCAGAGGTGAATTTGACTAAACGGATAGTCCCATGGCGTCGGAACGTCGACTTTAGTAAGAATCGATATAAGGTTCGCAACGTTCGGCTACGATGGGCAAAATGGTCAAAATAATTTAATAATTGATTAATTGATTATTATAATATTTTATTTAAACAAGTGGTGGAACCCTTGTGACTCACGATTTAGGACAAGAGAGGGAGTATACGTATATTACATAATAACTAAGGTGGGAGTACTTTATTTTATTTCTTAAAACCAAAATCCTTTTATTTTTCTAACTCCCACATTCATTTTCTCTAACTCCCACTTTTTTTCTATTATTTAACTAAATTATTGTATTATTAAGTATTATGTGTAACTAATAATTAGAGTTGGGGGTTATGGGAGTTGGGGGTTATGAGAATCAAAAGACTCAAGCATATATCAATCAAGTTATACATATATACATATCACTCAAACATCTTTTTTTCTTTTAAGAAAATTCCACCAAGTGAGTAAGCATGGAGAGAAGTTGAGAGTGATAGATAGTGTGGTAGTATTCTGGAGATTACATAGCAATTAACAAGCAAGGAAGAGGGATAATCAAATTAACACAAGGGAAATTCATCCAAAAAGGTAAGCAATGAAACTCTCTTTTTCATGTTCTTGAAAAAAAATAGTGAAAAAGCATGTATAACCATGGTAAATGGTTTATGTTGATTTCGTAAGGCTATGCTAATGTTGGTTTCTGTTATGAGGATGATAAGGAATGAAAATTTTGGTTTAAACATGTTGCAATTATATAGAGAATCAAAGATTTCATGTATGTATGCTATATGTTTGATAACATGCCTTTTAGTAGTCAATTTGTTCAAAGCATGATGATTTAGTGAGTTGGTTTGTTGTAGCATGTTCATATATGTTGGTAGAAGTGATCTGGACAGTAGGAGTCAAGTCCATGCATGCTAGAATCAAAATCACAAAATTTTTCAAAGTTGGTTGAATGTGAAGTCTGTGATTTTTGGGTTTTTCGGAGCCTCGGAATCATGGTTTATATGACTCGTTTAGCGTATGTAATAATTTTATAAAATAGTATGTAGTATGAAGTCTAATTTGGCCCAAATTTCGTTTGAATCGGAGTTGTAATCATCAAGTTATGAAAATCGTAAGCAAGCATGTTCATAATATAAACTGCAGAAAATCTGGAATTTCCAGATTTTTTCTAAGTATAAAACTAGTGTTGGCACGCTTTTCTATGCTGTTGGTTCGTGGTCTTAGCATGCTAGTTTTATGAATGTTATATTTTTTTAAAATACCTTGCTGTATGAAGTTTATTGTGTCCAAGTATCATGGTCATATCATCTTTAGATTAAGCGGGAATAAAATCATAAAAGTGGTGCGTAAACGAAAATTTGATGTCTTTCTTGGAACCTATTTGGATCACTGCATTTTGGGGCATTTTTGTCCACCGTGTTGTACTTTTAAAATTCTGGAAAAATTTGTAGTATTAATATAAGAAGATATGAAGGTACGCGAATAACTCTTTGTGTGTAACTCCAAAAATTACGAAATTTTTACTGGAAGTACATGTGTATAACAGGAGTTAACCCTTAAAATTTCAAAAGTTTTGGAGCTAATCTCGATTTATGAAAAATCTGAGAATATTTGGCTATTATGGACTACTTAAAAATAGTAGATGAATTTTAAAAATTCCGGGAAAATTATATGTTCAATGTGGGACTATATTCTACAAAATCCCAGAAAAGAAATATTTTTGGGACTAATTTGGTATTTTTTATATAAATAATGCTATATGGATAAATGAATTTAATTATATATGTGATGTCATAATTATGAAAAAATGAGATTTTCCGACTTGAGACCCTTAGCATATTTTATGCTGATTTTTGTAGAGTTTTGGTGCGAAAAATGTCAAAATTTATGTTTCCCAGCTTTCTTTTATTTAACCACGTGACCTACTCATAAAGAACATGTTAGGTAATTGAGTTGTATTTGAATACGTGTGAGTTTAATCTTTTATTAAAATAAAAGGAACCATTACACTTTAAAGTGGTGTTAGAGAACCAAATTACTTTACGTGACACATGTGAATAGGTTACGTGAAGGGCTAAGAGAGAACTTGAGAATTGTAGAAGACGTAATAAAAAGTTTCTTACCCTATTTTTTATTACGAATTTATTCAACTCTTATTCAGTTGATTGCAGTGAGGATAAGTTCAGGCTTGTGATTAATTAATCATCCATGCAAGCTCCTTTATTGTAAAGTTCTATAACTTCAATTGTGATGCGAAATGTTATTGATGATTATTCGGTTCTATTGCAATCGCTATACTTTAAAGTTCAGATTCCCTTAATGAACTATATTCGAGCATGCTTTCTAGCTTTTCGTTCCGAAATAGATGTTATTGATGCAAACATAGTATATTGTTTAAACAATTCAAATCCTTTCAAGCTATTTGATTTTACCAATCCAAATTTCTTTGGTGAGGTCCCGTATGAATACTAAGATGAACAACCCGGATAATCTGGGGTAATCGATGGTGGCATATAGTCCCATTTACGCTTATGCGTTTAAACATTATACTTGTGCACAATGTAAAGTACGATAGTCGATCACCGAGTATTTAGAGGCCAGACTGCTTACAATCTATTTGATTGTTAAACCGTCTCGATGGTTTTTGATGAAACAAAGTAATGTTCAGTGGTATCTAACACCCCTTAGTATGCTATTGAGAATTCCGAACTCTTATCTTGATATTCTAGTTTATCTCTTGATATTTATTTCAAATGTTGAGAAATATTCATACTAATGCTTTTACTTCGATGTATGTTCTCAAACTACTTTATATACTTCCCGGCAATTTATGCTCATTCTTGCTTAAACCTTTTAGTTAAAATTTGATATATGTATTTGAGGGCTCAAAGGCAAGGACAAAGGAAAGTCTAAGATGAAATGATGAGAGTTATTTATGTAATAATTATATTTCCGCGATATGATGTGATGTAGCGATAAACGCTAAGTTTAAGTTTTGATTTATTAAAGGTTGTAAAGACTTGGGACTTTATTTTGAATAAGTATGTAATAGTTAATATTATTATTATTAATAGAGTTACTTAGATAGATGATGATGTATGTTGTATCGTGAGCACCATGTCCTGTGAATCGATGTTACACCTGATTTGGGGGCGCCACAAGTACAAAAGAAATGATATCTCGAGATAAGTATAATAGAATATACTGAAATCGCAAATGGATTTTCACCCGCCATGCAAAGAATCACGTGAGACATATCATTTCCACAATTTAATAAAGAATTAATCTGAAGGATCATTCACCATGCATACGGTAATCCACATGCATACAAAGTTATTCCAATGTAATAATAAAGAATGGAATAATGAAGAATTCACTGTGCATGCGATAGCTAGATCGCATGCATAAAAGTTATTCCAACGTAATAATAAAGAATGGAATCAGTCGCGCGTAATCCACACGAAATGATATTCCAATGTAATAATAAAGAACGGAACAGTCATGCGAATCCAGACAAAATGGGATATTCCAAATGTAATAATAAAGAATGGAATAACAATGAAATTCACGGGCACGCGATAAACCGCATGCATGTGATATTCCAATGTAATAATAAAGAATGAAATAACAATAGAATTCACCGTGCATGCGATGACCGCATGCATGACAAAGTTATTCCAACAAAATAATAAAGAATGGAAAAATGTAAGAATTTCACCACATATACAGACTTAGCATGACGGAGTTATTCCAACATAATAATAAAGAATGGAATAACAACCCTTACGAGTATTGAAAGAAAATAACTCTCTTCATGAATACGAAAGAATAATACCCCTTACCTGTAAGAAAACCGGATAATTGGAATAGTGAGGTAGCGAGACTTCTCTTCATCTTACTCTATAATTTCTCTCTATAATAATTGCTCTATAGCTTTAGTGAATTGGTGAAAAATAATGAAGGAATGAGCTTCTATTTATAGGAAAATATAGTTTCGATAATTACACGTTTTCGATATTACAGTATAATACCTTCCTCTTTTCCTTCATTTTTAATTTAGTCCTGCAAGTATTATCAAACTTGCACCATCTCCCCTAATAGTAAATCATGTGAATCAATAATTCTAGACATGTGAAAATACGAATTACAGTATAGTACCTCCATCTATACCTCCATTTTTAACTTAGTCATGCAAGTATTATCAATCTTGCACCAACTCCCCTAATAGTAATTGAATGTGAATCAATAGTACACACATGTGAACAAATAGTTATAATCATGTGAATCAATAGCAATTAATTGCTCATTTATCCGGTTAATTACCCGATTGGTCAATATAACCTCCAGACATCAATTATTATCGAAATAAATGTCAATTTTTCACTAACACTAATAATTCCAACACAATGGAACTATCAATTTCATCTTTAATCAACACGAACTTATTCATCATTAATATTATAATTCACAATATTTAACAACCAGGTCGTTCCCAGGAAAGAGGGGGCATTCCGATAAGGATTTCTCCCTATTGTTGCGCAATTAAATGACCAAACCTCTCCTT
The DNA here is from genome assembly GCA_020205605.1 of Panax ginseng. NCBI lineage: Eukaryota > Viridiplantae > Streptophyta > Magnoliopsida > Apiales > Araliaceae > Panax > Panax ginseng. Next base: position 2,187,725 of record CM035144.1, on the reverse strand, counting down.
GACAGAACTTCTAGACATTGTCAATATTGTAAATAATAATATGAATAACTTTGTCGTCTCAATTATTGATTTAATAATATAACATATTATACAGATGATACTGTGACAATAATTGAATTAATAATATGAGAGATATTATGCGGCAATTACTGTAGCAATAATTGAGTATAACTGAGTGAATTCTTAAGTAAACATCAATAATCAATACCGTGTGCTACTATGCAACCACGCGTATTACTGTACTTTTACTACCGGTTATTTTATGATTACTTGTTTACTTTGAAATTTTTTCACATATCACCCTTAACTTTAAACTTTTATCAATTTAACTATTTGCCAAAATAAAAAAATTGAATACTTTCATTTCATAAAATTCGGAGTCTTACACAAGACAATAAACAACAAACTCCATTAGAATGCCAAAATAAACATAAATTCATTGAATGGAATGAAAATATATTCATAATGCCACTAAATCTCTGGGAAAGCTCTATATGAGTTTTATCTCCTTCTATCCTCTAAGTTCTTCTAAGGTTATAGTCTAAGGATTCTCGCTCTTAGGTTTATAATCTAATGCTTTGATACCAACATGTGACGCTCTCAAATTCAAACATTCATATCTCGAATTTGGTTCATCACGTTCTATCTTTAATAATAAATAAAAATCTCACACAACAAAAAATAGAATAATTTATATTATCATAACATAATTATTCTCGTCCCAAAGTCTCGAACAATTACTACAACATTACAACTTAATTTAAACATAACTTAGTACATCATAATACATAAGTCTTATTATAACATGATAATATTAAACTCCTAGCGCAAATGAACAAAGCTATTCTGTAGCATTTCCCTTACCCTTGTCCTTGCCAGAGAATTCACCACGTTTTGCCTTAACTGACAGTTTTAAGGAAAGCAAGAATGAGCAACAAATTTGCCCAACAAGTAATATCACAGTAAGGGTGAACAATTATAAAGTTCAAATCTCAAGGGTATGACAGTGAATAATAGTTCAGGAATTATCAAAAATTCTCAATAAATGTCGCTATGAACTGAAATATATCAACAAGATAAGAGTTAATCATGTCAATGTTCAAAAATAATGAACACTGAGCAGTCACTTGGGACTAAAAACTCCTGCTAGAATTTATAGTATTATACTAAAAATCCAATAACAACGAGTACAACAGGTGATCAGCTTAAGTACCCTATGTTATGCATAACATTTAAACATGCTAGTATGTGCGCACGTCGGTTCACTGACAATTATAAAATTTCCCCTTCAATGAAGGTTGTTCACCTTAGTAGATTTACACGAGTCTGCACCAAGTCAATTGGTTTGGATAACTTTCTAACACATGATAATAGTCTAGCCGAATCAATGACTTAGACAACTTTTATAATGCATTTAAGAACGATAAGTTCAATGCTTGTAACAATATCAAGATATAAAATCGATTTTCGAATAATAATAGATATTTACTCGATGTAAGTATGATTGATATGGCAATAATTCGAAAATATACAATATATAAAGTGTAAAAATTTTAGGAACTTGCATTCAATATGAAAATCAAATGAAGTTAGAGAATTTGCCTCAAGCGTAATTTACCAATTTATAGCTTATCCATACTTTGAAATCCTATGGTAACATAGTTACGCACATAGGTATATTCATTAGTTACATAAGTCGAATACATATACTTGATACGTACATTAAGCACATATATTAGGTTCTAACTTAGTTCACATAATTAGATTACACGTTACCGACTACTTAGCTTTGGAATCCCGTTAACTTAGCTTTTGTATATTTTTAGAAACACTTAGCACTTTTAGTCAACACATATTATATGAATAAAAAATCATTTGAGTCATGTACTATAGCTTAAAACATCTATATACACGTGCGTACAGTTTCAGATTACAAGCAGAATAAGTCAGATTATATTAGATAAGCGTCTGTAACAAAAAGGTTCCCTAGGGAGTGATGAAGGCTGTTTTCTCCCTGTCCTCTTCAGCAACCATGATCTGATGATACCCAGCAAAGTAGTCAATAAAAGAATACATGCCATACTGAGCCTTGTTGTTTATTAGTATGTGGATAAAAGGTACTGGGAAGTTGTCTTTGAGATAAACTTTGTTCAAATCCCAGTAATCTAAGCATACTTGTAAATTTCCTCCGGGCTTAGGAACATGAACTATATTAGACAACCACTCAGGGTAGGTTGATACCATGATGATGCCGACTTTGAATTATTTAACAATTTCTTCTTTGACTTTCAAAATCCACTAAGGTTTTAGTCTCCTAAGCTTCTGCTTGACTGGCTTGAATCTTTCTTTAATGGGAAGTTGATGGATGACAATATCAGTAAATAAACCGATCATGTCCTCATGTGACCATGCAAACACATCCTGAACTGGGTTAATATAGCAATCAAGTCTTTTCTTTAACTTGATGTAAGGTCCATGCCTATCTAGATTTCTTTAGGGTCTTCTGAGGTTCTGATATTGACAGAGGTGGTTTGATCAATGTTTGGTTTGGGTTTATCTTCGACCCATTCTTTGATCTCCTCAGGCACCTCATATTCCTCTATCTCTTCTTGCTCAATCCATATTAAGTCAAAGTCCAACTCTACATAAAAGTTGTAGTCATTGTGGAGATTTGGCATTTCATCACCAAGGCTAGACAAACCCAACTCTGGAGTCCTAAAAACAAAATGCTTTCACTTAATATATGAAATTGTTTGATCATATAAAGCATTAGCAAAAGCATGACAAAATTAATTGCTAGTACTGTGCAACAAAAGTAAGAAGTTAATAATATCTACATTACAGGGCAGATGAATTTTTTTACCCTTTTTACCCTTTTTGGCAGATGCAAAGAGTGCTGCTCCAATTACCTAGGGTCAAATCCTCATTGACTGGGAGGATAAAGGGATTGTTGTTGTCCATCTCCTCTTTGATGATGATTAAGACAACATTCTCATTAGGGTTAACATCCTCTTTTGAACCACTCCCTTTAGCATTATTCGAGCTAGGGATTTTGAGTTGATCTTCTTCATAATCATCCTATGGGATATCATTGTTCATTACCTTAGTATGTACCAAAAATTACATCTTTGATAACTGGTTTTTCACTTCTTTTTTGCGTCTCTGATTCCTTTCCTCTTTTTCTTTATCCAGAATTAAGACTTATTTTTCACTAGCCGGCTTGGCCCTAGGAATCAGCATACTCGCCACGGAAATAAAAATTTCCTCATAGGCTTTACAAATCTTGCATCTGTAAGATTAAGTAGCAGAATGGAAGAGGAAGGAATCGGTGTTTGCTTGTTGGGGTTCCAATGGTCTGGTTTAGAGGAATAGCCCAATCTAGCCTTTCCTATCTGGCTAGAAATTTAAACCGGACTTCTAATTCCTTGTTGACTCTTCCCTAACCCTTATTTAGACTGGAAACCCAAGGATATCATTTCCTGACTAGCTGACATTAATTATGTGGAAACTCTGGGCTTTAAAGTTGGGGCCCCGATAGGTTGATATTGAGTGTTGCTCACATCAAGGGCTTAAAAATTGACAGGCTCAATTCCGTCATTGAGACTGATTAGAGGCATATCACTTTGTGTATAAACAAGATATGTCTGAAGGTGGGCTTAGTTGTAAGACCCCGAATTTTCGTAAATGGTTAAATTGATAAAAGGTTAAAGTTAAGGGTGATATGTGAAATTTTTTGCAAAGTATGCAAGTTGTTATAAAATATTCGTTTGTTCGGGGAATATTCTTTTTGTCAGGAAATATCCGTACGACTGCACAATTATTGGTGGACCCCACAACGGAAGTATTGTCGTAGTTAGAAAATAGCAGAATTATCTTTTTATAAAAATAACGACGAAAGTGTTACCGTTAAAACTGTTGAACTACCCTAGTAGTAAAAGTACGAAGAATACGTGTGGTTGCATAGTAGACACAGGTATTGATTATTGATGCTTACGTGAGAAGTCACTCAGTTATACTCAATTATCTGCTATAATAATTGTCGCATCATATCTCTTATATTATTGATTCAATTATTGTCATAGTATCATCTGCATAATATATATTATTAAATCAATAATTGAGACAACAAAGTTATTCATATTATTATTTTCAATAATGATAATGTCTAGAAGTTCTGTCAAGGAGAGGTTTGGTCACCTAATCACTTGCGCTAATAATAAGGAGAAATCCTTATCGGGAAAACCCCTGCTCACGGGAACGAATTTGATTGTTAAATATTGTGAATTATAATAATATTGATGAATAAGTTCGTGTTGATTAAAGATGAAATTGATAGTTCCATTGTGTTGGAATTATTAGTGTTAGTGAAAAATTGACATTTATTTCGATAATAATTGATGTCTGGAGGTTATATTGACCAATCGGGTAATTAACCGGATAAATGAGCAATTAATTGCTATTGATTCACATGATTATAACTATTTGTTCATATGTGTGTACTATTGATTCACATTCATTTACTATTAGGGGAGTTGGTGCAAGATTGATAATAATTGCATGACAAAGTTAAAAATGGAGATATAGACAGAGGTACTATACTGTAATTCATTTTTTCACATGTCTAGAACTATTGATTCACATGATTTACTATTAGGGGAGGTGGTGCAAGTTTGATAATACTTGCAAGACTAAATTAAAAATGAAGGAAAAGAGGAAGGTATTATACTGTAATATTTTGAGCCCCAAAACGTGCAATTATCGAAACTATATTTTTTTATAAATAGAAGCTCATTCCTTCATTATTTTTCACCAATTCACTAAATCTATAGAGCAATTATTATAGAGAGAAAGAAGAAGACAAGTCTGCTACCTCAATATTCCAGTATCCAGTTTTTTTCTAAGGTAAGGGTATTATTATTCTTTCGTATTCACGAAGAGAGTTATTTTTTTTTCAATACTCGTAAAGGTTGTTATTCCATTCTTTATTATTATGTTGAATAACTCCGCCGCATACATCGGCACCGCATACATGGTGAAATTCTTTACTTTTTCTATTCTTTATTATTCATTGGAATAACGATTGCAAGGCGATCTATCGATACCTAGTGAATTTCATTGTAATTTCATTCTTTATTATTCGTTGGAATATGTCGTTCATAAGATTCATCGCATGCCCGTGAATTCGTTGTTATTCCATTCTTTATTATTTTGTTGGAATATCCCGCCTCATGCGGATTACGCATGACTGGTTTCGCTTCTTTATTATTACGTTGGAATATCCTTCCCGCAAGTGATTACGCACACCGGGTTCCATTCTTTATTATTCATTGAATAACTCAGATGTACTTGGTCTATCGCATGCTCGGTGAATGCTTCGTTATTCCATTATTTATTATTCTCATTGGAATAACTCGCTCTATGTGGATTACTATATGCATGGTGAATGATCCTTCAGATTCATTCTTTATTAAATTCAGAAATAATCTGTTTACGTGGATTACCGCAATAGTGTGAAAATCCATTCATAGCTTCAGATATTCTATTATACTCATTTGGTTAAAGTTATACTCAATTATTGCTACAGTAATTGCTGCATCATATCTCTCTTATTATTGATTCAATTATTATCACAATATCATCTGCATAATATATATTATTAAATGAATAATTGAAACAGGAAAATTACTCATATTATTTTTTGCAATATTGATAATGTCTAGAAGTTCTGTCAAGGAGAGGTTTGGTCACCTAATTACGTGCCAATAAGGAGAAATCCTTATCGAAAAGCCCCCTCTTTCCTGGGAACGACCTGATTGTTAAATATTGTGAATTATAATATTAATAATGAATAAGTTCGTGTTGATTAAATATGAAATTGATAGTTCCATTGTGTTGGAATTATTAGTGTTAGTGAAAATCGATAATAATTGATGTCTGGAGGTTATATTGTCCAATCGGGAAATTAACCGGATAAATGAGCAACTAATTGCTATTAGTTCACATACTTATAACTATGTGTTCACATGTGTGTACTATTGATTCACATGATTTACTATTAGGGGAGTTGGTGTAAGATTGATAATACTTGCATGACTAAATTAAAAATGGAGGTATAGTTGAAGGTACATACTGTAATTAGTTTTTTTCACATGTTTAGAACTATTGAGTCACATGATTTACTATTAATTCACATGATTTACTATTAGGGGAGGTGGTGCAAGTTTGATAATACTTACAGGACTAAATTAAAAATGAAGAAAAAGAGGGAGGTATTATACTGTAATATTTCTAGCCCCAAAATATGCAATTAGTAAAACTATATTTTTCTATAAATAGAAGCTCATTCCTTCATTATTTTTCACCAATTCACTAAAGCTATAGAGCAATTATTATAGAGAAAAATTATAGAGAGAAAGAAGAAGAGAAGTCTCGCTACCTCACTATTCCAAAGATCAGGTTTTTCTAAGGTAAGGGGTATTATTTGTTTCAGATTCATGAAGAGAGTTATTTTTCTTTCAATACTCGTGAATTCGCAGTTGTTATTGCATTTTTATTATTCTCATTGGATAACCTCCGCTCATGCGATTTCTATCGCATGCTTGGTGAATTCTTACATTATTCCATTCTTTATTATTATTCATTGAATAACTTTGTTTGTCTGCGGATCTATCGCATGTACCGTGAATTCTTCGTTATTTTATTCTTTATTATTCGTTGGAATAACTCCGTCATGCGCCTATCGCATGCTTGGTGAATTCTTCCGTTATTCCATTCTTTTTATTATTCGCTGGAATAACCTATCTGCGTGCGATCTATCGCATGTACCGTGAATTCTTTCGTTATTCCATTCTTTATTATTCATTGAAATAACTTGTCTACGCGAACTCTGTGATACATGGTGAAAATTCTTCGTTATTCCATTCTTTATTATTATGTTGGAATAACTCGCCTCACGCGAACTACCGCATACATGGTGAAATTCTTCTATTATTCCATTCTTTATTATTATGTTGAATAACTCCGTCAACGCGACTACCGTGATGCATGGTGAATGACCTTCGATTCATTCCTTATTAAATTATGGAAATGATCTGTCCACGTGGATTACCGCACGTATGGTGAAAATCCATTCATAGTTTCATATATTCTATTATACTCATTTCGTTAAAGTTTTCGCTTCTATACTCCATGAAAATTAGTAGAATATCACGGATATTTTGCGCTTCATCCAATATCTTTTCATGGAAATATTCTTCTGAGCATTCTTGAATTTTACTCCACAAAGCAGTATCATGTTGCAATTTGGACGTTATTGATTTCTAGATAAATTAGATTAGAAATCTTTAAAATTTATCCTTGAACTTATTTTATTAAATTATTATGTCATTGTCATCATCCTCATGCTTATATTGTGATGAAAGTCATCTTTGGCTTACGTGCATAGATGGACTTGGTATGATTATGACTAGGGATTATTCAGTATAATCATGACCGTAATGTAATGAATGATGTGGTAAAATTCCTCATTGGCCGTAGTAGGCATTGATGGGACAAGTTATGGGTATGATTATGACCGTGGATTATTCTAAGTATAGTCATGACCATTGATGATTACATGAATATGCTTGGCTTTGATGCGCAGGATGATTCGATTATATGATTTATTTATTAAGTCGAGTCTCAATGATAAAGTTGATGAAAAACTTTTAAATCATAGAAGATAGTAGATTTTATACTCTACTTGACTCTTCTAATGGATTGCTTATTCCGCTGTAGTTGTTGATCTAAAACTTGTTGTCTATTATATTCTATCAGTTGTTATACTGTTGAAGGCTAAGGATAATTTATTCTGCATTATCTTAGTCATAATATTTCTTACTGGGCTAGTTGAGCTCACCCTTTTCTTTCATTGTTCTCTTCAGGAAATGAGAATATAGCTGGGACGAGTTAGGAAATGGAGTGATGGTCCATGATAAGTGGCTTTAGTAGTCCTCACTGTAAGAACCCAACTTTTATGAATAAAGAATAATTTTCTCGAAATATATTTTTTTAAATATTATGGTGTGGATTTGATATAATGTTATAGTTGTGGGAAATATTTACAAATTTTGCAAAGTAAGCAAGTGGTTATATAATATTCGATTGGTCTGGGAATATTCGCTTTTAACAGGGAATATTCAGACGACGACCACACAATCATGATGGACCCCCATTAATTCAAGTATTGTCGTAGTAAAGAAAACGACGTAATTATCTTTTTATAAAATAACGGGCCAAGGAAGTGTTACCGTAAAAACCGTTGAACTACCCAAAGTAAGTAAAGTAAAAGAATGTCTGCGGGTGGTTGCAAGAAAGCACACAGTATTGGTTATTGATGCTTACGTGAGAAGTCACTCGGTTATACTCAATTATTATTCATACGAATAATTCTTTGATCATATCTCTCATATTATTGATTTGATTATTGTCACAGTATCATCTGCATTATATGATATATTATTAAATCAATAATTGAGACGATAAAATTATTCATATTATTAAATTGCAATATTTACAATGTCTAGAAGTTCTGTCAAGGATAGGTTTAGTCATCTAATTACCCGCCAATAAGGAGAAATCCTTATCGAAAGGCCCCCTCTTGCCTGGGAACGACTTGGTTGTTAAATATTGTGAGTTATAATATTAATGATGAATAAGTTTGTGTTGATTAAAGATGAATTTGATAGTTCCATTGTGTTGGGATTATTAGTGTTAGTGGAAATCGACATCTATTCCGATGATAATTGATGTCTGGAGGTTATATTGACCAATCGGGTAATTAATCGGATAAATGAGCAATTAATTGCTACTAATTCACATGCTTATATAACTATTTGTTCACATGTGTGTACTATTGAATCACATTCATGTACTATTAGGGGAGTTGGTGCAAGATTTATAATACTTGCATGACTAAGTTAAAAATAGAGGTATAGATGGAGGTACTATACTGTAATTCGTATTTTCACATGATTATAACTATTGATTCACATGATTTAGCTATTGATTCATATTATTTACTATTAGGGGAGGTGGTGCAAGTTTGATAATACTTGCAGGACTAAATTATAAATGAAGAAAAAGAGGAAGGTATTATACTGTAATATTTCGAGCCCCAAAACGTGTAATTATCGAAACTATATTTTTCTATAAATAGAAGCTCATTCTTCCTTCATTCTCACCAATTCATTAAAGCTATAGAGCAATTATTATAGAGAGAAATTATAGAGAAAAAGAAGAAGAGAAGTCTGCTACCTCTCTATTCCAGTATCCAGTTTTATTATAAGTTAAGGGGTATTATTTCTTTCGTATTCATGAAGAGAACTTCTGTTATTCCATTCTTTATTATTATGTTGGAATAACATGTCTATGCGAAGTACCGCATACATGGTGAAATTCTTACATTATTCCATTCTTTATTATTATGTTGAATAACTCATCACGCCAAGCACCGCATACATGGTCAAATTCTTCGTTATTCCATTCTTTATTATTCATTTGGAATATCCTATATGCATGCGGATTACGCTGAACTGGTTCCATTCTTTATTATTACATTGGAATAACATGTCTGCGAGGCCTATCGCACGTGGTGAATTCTTCTATTATTCCATTCTTTATTATTTCATTTGGAATATCCTCATTCGTGAGGATTACGCTAGACTCGGTTTCATTCTTTATTATTACATTGGAATAACTCATGCGTATGTGGTCTATCGCATGCTTTTGTAATTTAATTTTAATATTTATTGGATTGAATAAATATTTTTCGATGAATTAATTATTAGATTAAATAATTAATTTGATGAAGTTTATAGTAGATTAATTTAATTATATGTGTTATATTTATTAAATTAATGTGGAAATTTTATTATTCAGAAGTATGTATTTATGTGAGCTTATTGAATTAAAAGAAATATTTAATAAGCCTAATATTATTTTAATTAATTTAATAATTAATTAGAGATTTAATAATTTGACATTATTAATAAATGAGAAATTTAATTATGTGACTATGTGAATTAATGAGAAATTATTTTATTTTATTTAAGTTAAATTAAACTAGATGTTTGATTTATTATCTAATTGGATGTGACATGATTTAAACTATATTATAAAAGTTTAATTAAATTAAATGGGTATAAGCCTTTTAAGGCTAGCCAAACATGCATGGCTTAGTGGGAGTTATTAGCGATTACCCATGATGAGATGGCGACCTCCAACAACGTCGATTCTTTTCCTTTATTATTATCGTCTTCTTCTTTTTTTCTTATTTTGCTAAAGTGCGGAAAAAAGAGAGAGAGAGAGAGAGTTTGAGAAGAGAGAGAAAATTGATAATTCTTGAGGAGATTGTGAGTGTGTGATTGAAGAAGAGTTGAGAAGAATTCATCTCCTACTAATCTCGCTTTGGGTAATTTCTTGACCCAGTTTATTTACGTTATTAAAGTTTTTATAAAATAAATGGCTTTCAAGTTTTACGTAAAGTCTCTTGTAAATTGGAAAGAGTAAAGATTATGTGCATATATGTGTTAAGATGTTGTTTTAATGTGTTTTCCTATGTATTAGATGGTTCCATATCATCAATTTCATAATATTATAGCGTATGTTGTTGTTTCAAAAATTACAGAGTATAGAATATGGCCATATGGCCCTTATATCGTAAAATTAATATATCAAACATAAATTGTTTTGTAAAATTCACACTTGTATATGATTATGCATGCTAAAAGCGAAGAAAACAAAACTTGAATGGATGGATTTGGTGTTATAATGAATCAAGTAGTGTTAAATTTTATGTTTTTGTTCAAAACCTTCAAGAACATCAAAAACGGTGAAATTACATGTTTTAATTAGGTGATTATGTGTTTTAATTGGTTAAAATTGCTCTATAAAGGTTGGGTAATGATTATATGTGAATTCTAGTTTATGGGTATGTTTAATTTGATGAATTTAATAACCATAAATGATAAATTACTTTGATTACTGTGTTCTTTCATGAATTTGGAAATTGAAGCTGGAGTTTTGCGTGTGTGGTTTCAACTCGAGCCTAAAACTTCTGCATCAGCATGCCATGCCATGCCAAATCATGCCATGCATGCATGCTTGTATGAGCCTGAGAATAAGCTTAACGGTGGCATGCATGCGCATACTTTATGAGAATGGTCGAGAAATGAGTTTTTAAATGTTCAAGTCTATGATGTGTTAGTAACTTAATCTAATGAACATAAAAACATGTTAGACATATAATGAGGTGTTAAAATAAATTCTTAACATATAATAACACATTTATGTATGAATTGAATGATTAAATGCATAGTTAGCTTATTGTTTAATGATGTATTAATTGTGACAATGAGTGTAGTAATTTGACTAAGTATAGTCATAATTGAGTTTAAACAAAAAGAATGAACGTATGATGACTTAGTTACGTGATAATTGGTGGTATTGTGAATGTAAATGGTATGTAGGATTAAATCAAGGAGCGTGTATAATTAACGTGTAATAATCTACATACGAGGCAAGTTTTCTAACCCTACTCGTTATCTTATATATGAGCTTATAAGTTGTCTCTTTACATCGAGCAAATTCTCGTTATTATTGATCAAGTCCATTTTATTATATTAAAATGTATTAATCTTTCAAAAGTATGATTACATTATCAATAATTATTCTATTGTATACCTTTTGAGATTGCTATTCAATTTTAAATTATCGATTCTTTGTTGAACTTTGTTAGACTAGTGAACCCTTAATGATTCGACTAGTCCATAGTTGATAAGCGTTCTAAATTTGAGAACCCTTGATGAATTATCAAACCAAACTTCCTTTAGTGCGGACTCTAATGTCAATTTGAGATGAACAACACTGTATAGGGGATTACTTATCGTTAGCGTTAAGATATTGTACCTGATATGGTACTAAAGGTGATCCCCCTAAATGCGAGAAGAAGAGTCCATAGTCTTATATTTATTAAAGGTTTCAAGTATAAACACTTGACAACCTAGGACATAGTTCAAGGTCTTATGACCCTCGGAAGTTCTTTTTTTTCTTGTTATTCATTCTTGATTCAAAAATTTGAGTTTCTATTTGAAGTCTTTGATTTATTAGCATGTTATTATTCATTTGTTATATTGTTTATACTTGTGGGCAATCGTGCTCACTCTTGCGTAATAATAACATTGCGAGTTAAGACGAAAGATCGAGGCAGAGCCTTCCACTAGTAAAAGCAAGGGCAAGGTTAACAAATGAAGAAGACTTGTTGTTATTATGTATTTATGATTTTAGACTTGATGTTATTAAGACTTGTTATTGTTTATGATTTCTTATACGGATGTTTAAGGTTAGAGTGACACAGGATTGTTTTTTTTATGCGATTGATGTAACCCCCATAAGGGAGATTTATTTATTATTTCTATCTATTGCATGGTTTGCATTTATTTATGGGTAGATAGATAGATGATATTTTATCTGATGAACACCAAATCCTGTGGAAATGGAAAGTACGGATTTGGGGTGTCCTGAGTTAGTATCAAAGTTGTAGGTTATGAACCTTAGGTGGGGAACAACCTTAGGTAGTAGCCTTATAGGAGATCGAGAACATAGTGGTGGTAAACTCTTATCGAGTTATAAGAAATGAATTTCTAAATTCATTGAAGATAATAAAAGACTTTATGTGCTTATGTGTTAAATATATGTTTTATTTATACGGATTAGTAACTAAAACTTAAAATTTTGTTGTCGGGATGTCGGATGTTAGAGGAGCTAGTAGAAATTTGGGGAGGAGGAACCAGAGTACCTACGGAGGAGGAGCCCAGAGACATTCATAAATCGAGGAGCAGTTAGTGAGAGAGAGCCATCTCCTTTGATCCTTTGTTGTTGGGTGGGGAGCATGAGCTGAGGCGTGATCGGAGGAGGATTACGATGAAGAAGAGGAGGAAGAGGAGTTCCCAGAACTCCATCGATCTTTGAGATGTATGATGCACTTTATGATCGTAACATAGAGTTTTGAGAGACAACATTAGGGAGTGAAGGAGAGGAACATTATTGATGATTACCATCGAAGCGAGAAGGATGGGGAAATTGTGACTCTTCACACGTTTAGGAAGCGTGGGTGGGATTTGGTTCACGAGAAGGGTCAAAGCGAGGAGAAGTCAGAAGAAATAGAAAAGTTGAAGAAAGATCTGAAAGAGCTCGGAAAAGGTTGGCCATAGCGGAGGAGAATTTGGGTAAGAGAAGTCGCGTCGTCTTGATCTTGCTGAAGAAGAGGATTGTCGTGCGAAGAAGGCTAAGCTTGGGGAGGCGTACTCTACACTTCAAAATCTGATGGATGAGGCCAGGATCGAGTTATGAAGTATCGATCCGGTTTGAAGGTCTACCATCATATATATGCTAGATCGCGGGACGATGTCGCATCATCATGGAAGAGGAGCGTGGCAAGGCTATTCGGCGCCTTATGAAGCGATGATAGAATTAGTTTGATTATGTGAAAACTATCGGTAGTTTAAGATGTAAATTCGATGTGTTTATAAACAAAGGAATATTTTAATATTTTAAATCCTGTAGATTCTTTATCTCGGGATAGTTGATGTAAATAGCGGTGATCTTTATCTTATGATGTTAAAACTTTTGAATTGAATGAAAATGTCGAGTTTATTTGAATTGATGTGTTAAGTGAATTATGATTAAATGTTTTAGTTAAGCCTTAAATGTTTAAGAGATTGAATAAAGACCTAATAAGCGTATATTCTTAACGAGAAATATATGCCTAGAAGAAGACAAAAGCCGTCAACAAGCTCAAGAAGAACCAATGAATAACAACAATGGCCCAATCTAACACATTTATTGATTGGTGAACCTATTAATAGGAGCAATTAACAATCAACCACAAGCTCCACCAAACACCTCGTTTAAGGATTTCAAAGGCGGTGGGACGCCTTGAGTTTAAGGCTCCATAAACCCAATCGAAGCTCGGACACAGGTTATGGAGATGGAGAAGGTGTTTGATGTCGCTAGAAGTAAGGAAGACCGAGAAAGCGCGTGTATGCAACATTCATCTTTGAAGTCAAAAGCCGATTATTGGTGGCGAGGCAAACAAAAAATGCTGGGGAGGTGAAGGTGTAATAACACAGGAGAGATTCAAAGAGATGTTTTTGAGATGTATTTTTCGACCGATTTCATGAGAATCAAATGGAAGTTCGGTTTTGGAGTTGAAAGCGAGGGGGAGTATGTTAGTGGTGATTATATGGCAAGGTTCAATGAGTTAGCTAGGTTAGCCACATACCAAGTCATCATCTTGATGAGAGAGGAAGGCAAGGCGTTTTGGCGAGGGATTGAAGCCCTGGTTGTATAGCAAAGGTGTCGATGTTCAATTGAACACTTTTCTTTGGAGTGTTAGAAAGCCATACTACTTTGAAGGTGGAAGCGATCGGTAACTAAATATAATCGAGGATCGAGAAGAAGAAAAAGAGTGAGAATGAAGGAATTAACAAGGGTGGTGGGAGTAGTACGGGGGTAGCCATAATCGAGAAGAGAAGTGGTGCGATAACTTCGTCAATTTGGAAGTCGACAAGGAGGCGGAAGAAGAAGATCGAAGCGTGCCCAACTGCGGAAAAACTCATACAGGAGTTTGCATGAAGGAAAATGAGAGTGTCTTCAATTGTGGTCGGGAAGGCCACATAGCACCTCTTATCTAACCGAAGAAGGGTGCACTGCTTCACTTGTGGCTCAAAGGATCATCTTGCGAGGATTGTCCTAAGAAGGGATCTGGAGGGGGATGGGATCGGGGAGGAATAGAGAAACAACGGTGGAAGCACTCGACTATCGCGGGACCAAGCAACAACCAATGACCAAGCCAGCTAGCAGAACATTCAACAACATGTGATCTGAGGATGCGGTGCGATCTCGCGATGTGGTGTCGGTATCATTCGATCAATAAAGTTAATGCTTATGTATTATTTGATTTGGGTGCTACTTGTTCATTTATATCAGATGACTTTGCTAAGAACTTAGAATTGCTTAAGGGCGAGTTAGAATACCCCATGAACATAGAAATTGCGAAAGAGAAATAATCCCTATTAAATGCGTGCATATAGAAGCGTAGAGTGGATATTAAGGGTAATATCATGAGCGTAGATCTTATCCTATTCGACTTGGAGAATTGACGTTATTTTGGGTATGGATTTGGTTATCAATTATGGGGCGGTAATTATTTGCCGGAAAAGCGTATTAACCTTATGACTCGTCAAAGGTTGTGTTTTATGGTGACAAATCGCCTGAACAAGCGAGTTGTCGGCGATGATCGAGCCGGGGAGGTTGTTAAAAGCAAAGTTGTGTAGGATATCTAGCTTACATAGTCGATAGTCGTAAAGAGAATCAAAAATAGATGAGATACCGATAGTGAGAGATTTCGCGGGCGTATTTCGGATGATTTGCAGGACTTCCTCGGATAGAAGCGAGTTGAATTCGTGATCGATTTGGCTCGAGAGCGGCTCAATATCGAAGGCACCGTACTAATAGAATGGCACCGGTGAGAAATGAAAAAGCGATGGTCCAACTACAAAAATTTCTTGGACAAAAAAGTATATCAACCAAGCGTATCATAGTAGGGGGGGCGCGGTTTTATTAAATGTGAAGAAGAAGGATGGGACAATGCGGCTCTGCATCGACTATAGAGAAGGCTGAATAAGGTCACGATAAAGAATAGATATCCATTCAGCGAATCGATGACATTCGATCGGTTAAAGGGAGAAAGATACTTTTCAAAGATAGATTTGAGGGTGGTTATCATCAATTGAAGGTGAGACGGAGGATGTCTGAAGAAGGCGGCGTTGAGAACACGATATGGTCACTCTGAATTTTTGGTAATGTCATTTGGTCTAACAAATGCTCCTGCTGACATTTATGGGCTTAATGAATGGAGTGTTCAAGCCGTTTTTGGACAAATTAAGTAGTGGTATTTATAGATGATATTTTGGTATATTAGAAAACCAAGGAAGAACATGAAGAGCATTTGAGGGTGACATTAGAGACATTGAGAAGGAGAAGTTGTATGCAAGTTTTTGAAATGTGAATTTTGGATTGAAAGAGTACAATTTCTTGGACATGTGATCGATAGGGATGGAATTTGGTGGATCCTCAAAGTCGAAAAATTTGTGATTAATTGGGATCGGTAGAAGGGCCGTCGAAAGTAAAAGTTTTCTCGGATTGGCGGGTTATTACGAGAAGATTCATTTGAGGATTTTTCCAAGATCGCAACTCAGTTGTGAATTTGACTAGAAAATCGGTGAAATTTGTTTGGACGGAGAAGTGTGAGGAAAGCTTTCAAGAATTAAAGAAGAGGTTGAGTTATTTTGTGTTATCTCTTAGGATGATACGAGGAAATTTTGTGGTTTATAGTGATGCATCGCATAAAGGACTTGGTTGTGTGCTTATGCGAAAGCGGTAGAGTCATTGCGTATCGTCACGACAATTGAAAGATTATGAGAGAAGGGGTATCAGACCCATGACTTGGAGTTAGGCTGCTGCGGTGGTTTTGCTTTGAAAATCTGGAGCACTTATCTCTATGGGGAGAAGTGTGAAATATATCTGAGACCACAAGAGTGAAATATATTTTTTACGAAAGACTTGAACATGCGCAAAGAAGGTGGTTGGAGTTAATTAAGGACTACGATTGTGAGATTCTATACCATCATCGGGTAAAGGCAAATGTGGTTGTCGAGCGCCTTAAGTAGAAAAGGTTGGGGAAAGCGATGATGTTGTGAGCGGAGGAGTTAATTTGATGATGGAAAAGTTGGAATTGGAAGTAAAGTGTCTATGGAGATTGATGAGAAGCTATTTTGGATCTGATCTGGTACAACTCTCTTAGATAAAGTTAAGGAGGCTCAACTTGGGATGATGAATGTAAAAGCGGTGAAAAAAGAAGATATCAAGAAGGAGGCGAATCAAGATTCAAGATGGATAAGGAAGGAATCTTTGAGATTTGAGAGTAGAATTTGATGTCTGCTTGATACGAGAGATTAAGGAAGAAATTTTGAGCGAGGCTCATAACTCTCGCGATATTCGATTCACCTGGTAGTACCAAGATGTACCAAGATCTTGACAACATTTACGGTGGCCAAATTTGAAGCGAGAGGTTGCGAGAATGTGTTGCCAAGTGCGACATGTCGAGAAAGTGAAAGCGAACATCGAGAGGTGAGTGGGTTACTACAACCTTTAGAAATTCTAGAATGGAAATGGGAACATATTACGATGGATTTCGTGGTTGGCCTACAAACAACTCGGAAAGGCTCTGACGCGATATGGGTTATTGTTGTGGATTGATGAAATCCGCACACTTCTCCGATCAAAATCAGATTCAACTTAGATCGGTTAGCGAGGTTATATGTGAAAGAGATTGTTTTTGAGGCACGGAGTTCCGGTGTCAATTGTTTCGAGATAGAGATCTGCGCTTTCGTCGAACTTACGGAAGCGTCTACTGAGGAATGCATGGGGTACGATTTGCGAATGAGCACGACATATCACCCTCGAGACGGATGGATGAGTGAAAGAACAATTCGGACATTAGAAGACATGTTAAGAAGCTTGTATAATGGACTTTAAAGGAAATTGGGATGACCATCTACCGCTCTCGTGAGAGTTCGGCTACAACAACAGTTACCACGCTAGTATTGGCATGCTTGCCTTATGAAGCGTTATCTGGCGAGAAAGTGCGAGAACTCCGCTATCTTTGGGATGAAGTTGGTGAAAGACAATTACTAGGGCGGAATTGGTACAACAACAAGCAATGAAATAGTCAAAGTGATCCGAACAAGATTGATAGCGATTCAAGATGAGAGCGGAAGAAATCATGCGATCCACATAGTAAAAATGTTGAGTTTGAATCGGGTAGTTATGTGTTTTAAAGGTCTCTCCTGGAAGGAAAGATCGAGTTCGGAAAGAAAGGAAATTAAGCCCAAGATTCATTGGACCCTTTGAAGTTCTGCGAAGGGTCGGAGAAGTTGCTTATGAGGTAGCCTTACCTCGACTCTGAAGAATGTCCACAGCGTTTTCCATGTCTTAGATTCTACGACCCTACAAGCCGATTACAAGCACGTGATTGAATATGAACCCCTACATTTTGACAAAGACTTATCTTACGAAGAAATTCTGTTCAAATTATCGATCAAAAAAAAAGAGCAAGTTCTAAGAAATAAAAAGTAATACCTTACATTAAGGTAATTTGGAGGAACCACAATCTTTGAAGAAGCTAGCGTGGGAACTCGAAGAGAATATGATGAAAATTATCCTCATTTATTTACTTAGATTATTATAAGCGATTACAGGGACAGAATCTTTGTAGAGGGGAGAATGTAGCAGGACGAATTGTTTGAGTTGTGATTACGAGGACGAGAATCCTTTTAAGGGGAAAGATGTGACAGCAGAGATTTTGTAATTTAATTTTAATATTTATTGGATTGAATAAATATTTTTCGATGAATTAATTATTAGATTAAATAATTAATTGATGAAGTTATAGTAGATTAATTTAATTATATGTGTTATATTTATTAAATTAATGTGGAGAATTTTATTATTAAAGTAAGTATGTATTTATGTGAGCTTATTGAATTAAAAGAAATATTTAATAAGCCTAATATTATTTTAATTAATTTAATAATTAATTAGAGATTTAATAATTTGACATTATTAATAAATGAGAAATTTAATTATGTGACTATGTGAATTAATGAGAATTATTTATTTTATTTTATTTAAATTAAATTAAACTAGATGTTTGATTTATTATCTAATTGGATGTGACATGATTTAAACTATATTATAAAAGTTTAATTAAATTAAATGGGTATAAGCCTTTTAAGGCTAGCCAAACATGGCCTTAGTGGGGAGTTATTAGCGATTACCCATGATTGAGTGGCTGACCCTGAAAGCGTCGCGTCGATTTTTTTCTTTTTATTATATCGTCTTCTTCTTTTATTTTTCTAAGTTGCGGAAAAAAGAAGAGAGAGAGAGTTTGAGAATTGAGGAGAGAAAATTGATAATTCTTGAGGAGATTGTGAGTGTGTGATTGAAGAAGAGTTGAGAAGGAATTCATCTCTCCTACTAATCTACGCTTTGGGTAATTTCTTGACCCGGTTTATTTACGTTATTAAAGTTTTTTATAAATATGGCTTTCAAGTTTTTTGTAAAGTCTCTGTAAATTGGAAAGAGTAAAGATTATGTGCATATATGTGTTAAGATGTTGTTTTAATGTGTTTTCCTATGTATTAGATGGTTCCATATCATCAATTTCATAATATTATAACGTATGTTGTTGTTTCAAAAATTACAGAGTATAGAATATGGCCCGTATGGCCCTTATCATAAAATTAATATATCAAACATAAATTGTTTTGTAAAATTCACACTTGTATATGATTATGCATGCTAAAGCAGAAGAAAACAAAACTTGAATGGATGGATTTGGTGTTATAATGAATCCAAGTAGTGTTAAATTTTATGTTTTATGTTCAAAACCTTCAAGAACATCAAGAATAGTGAAAATTACATGTTTTAATTACGGTGATTATGTGTTTTAATTGGTTAAAATTGCTCTATAAAGGTTGGGTAATGATTATATGTGAATTCTAGTTTATGGGTATGTTTAATTTGATGAATTTAATGACCATGAAAATGATAAATTGCTTTGATTACGTGTTCTTCTGTGAACTGGAAATTAGAAAGCTGAGAGTTTAGCGTGGCCATGGCTCAACTAAAACCTAAAACTAAGCATGGCATGTGCGCTGCATGACACCAAGTGGCCGCGCCATGTATATGAGAATAAGCCTAACGGTTAACGATTATGGCATGTATGCACTTATAGAGAATGGTCGAAAATGAGTTTTTAAATGTTCAAAGTCTAGTGATGTGTTAGTAACTTAATCTAATGAACATAAAAACATATGTAGACATATAATGAGGTGTTAAAATAAATTCTTAACATGTCGATAACACATTTATGTATGAATTGAATGATTAAATGCATAGTTAGCTTATTGTTCATGATGTGTTAATTGTGGCGATGAGTGTAGTAATTTGACTAAAGTATAGTCATGATTGAGAGTTAAACAAAAAGAATGAGCTTGTATGATGACTAGTTACGTGATAATTATTTGGTATTGTGAATGTAAATGGTATGTAGGATTAAATCAAGAGCGTGTATAAATTAACGTGTAATCTACATGCGAGGCAAGTTTCTAACCCTACTCGTTATCTTTATATGAGCTTATAAGTTGTCTCTTTACATTGAGCAAATTCTCGTTATTATTGATCAAGTCCATTTTATTATATTAAAATGTATTAATCTTTCAAAGTATGATTACATTATACAATAATTATTCTATTGTATACCTTTTGAGATTCTTTATTCAATTTTAAATTATCGATTCTTGTTGAACTTTGTTAGACTAGTGAACCCTTAATGATTCGACTAGTCCATAGTTGATGAAGCGTTCTAAATTTGAGAACCCTTGATGAATTATCAAACCAAACTTCCTTTAGTGCGGACTCTAATGTCAAGCTGAGATGAACAACCTGTATATAGGGATTACTTATCGTTAGCGTTAAGATATTGTGCATGAGTATGGTACTAAGGGTTGATCCCCTAAAGTGCGAGAAGAAGAGTCCATAGTCTTATATGATTATTAAAGGTTTCAAGTATAAACACTTGACAACCTAGGACATAGTTCAAGGTCTTATGACCCTCGGAAGTTCTTTTGT
Organism: Panax ginseng; assembly: GCA_020205605.1. Taxonomy (NCBI): domain Eukaryota; kingdom Viridiplantae; phylum Streptophyta; class Magnoliopsida; order Apiales; family Araliaceae; genus Panax; species Panax ginseng. Next base: position 2,166,932 of record CM035144.1, on the reverse strand, counting down.
CTCTTCTTTATTCATTCTTGATTCAAAATTTGAGTTTCTATTTTGAAGTCTTTGATTTATTAGCATGTTATTATTCATTTGTTATATTGTTATACTTGTGGGCAATCGTGCTCACTCTTGCGTAATAATAACATTGCGATTAGAACGAAAGATCGAGACGAGCCTTCCTTTAGTAAAAGCGAAGGGCAAGGTTAATTAAATGATGAAGACTTGTTGTTATTATGTATTTATTTTCGAGACTTGATGTTATTAAGACTTGTTATTGTTTATGATTCATACGGATGTTTAAGGTTAGAGTGACACAGGATTGTATTATTTTTATGTAGTTGATGTAACCCCATAAGGGAGATTTATTTATTATTTCTATCTATTGCATGGTTTGCATTTATTTATGGGTAGATAGATAGATGATATTTATGTCTGATGAACACCAAATCTGTGGAAATGGAATAATGGATTGTTTGTTTCACCGTAGTTAAACTTGATGTTTGTTATATTGTATCGGTTTAACATTGTTGAAGGCTAATGATAATTTATTCGCATTATCTTTGTCATAATATTTCTTCTTTGGGCTAGTTGAGCTCACCCCTTTCTTTCACCTTTGTTCTTCAAAGAAATGAGAGCGTGGTAGGGACTAGTCGGGAACAGAGTGACGGTCCAGATGATAGCATTAGTAGTCCTCACTATTCTATTAAATAGTGTGACAATAAATGTAATGAAGACTCCATTGAGTGTGGATATTGTCTAGATGATAATATTCTTATTAAAACTCTTAGATTATGTTATGTCGTATTTTATACGAATGTTGTATAATTAAGTTGTATTTGTATTCTATACCATGTATTTTTTGGCGACCCAAGATGGGTGATGTATACCTGTTTTGGGGGCGTCACATCAAAGCTTAGGGATATGATCCCTGGCTGAGATGTGAGACAAGAACTAGGAGGGGAGAGACGGGGAATTCCTTCGCTAGTATGACCTACCTAAGTTTATTTGGTATTTAATTGGTCGGTCATAGTATAGGGATAATATGTGATATGTTAATTAACCCTTATTTTGTGGCAGTATTTGAAAATGGCATCCGAAAATGTTGAGATAAACAATGAATCACATGAGACCGTTGAGTCACCACAGATTAATGCCAAGGACAATGTGCAACAGGAAGACAATAATCCTCATGTAAACAATAACACCGATGAAATGCTGAACGATGGGATGTTCAGAGGCTTTATCTAATTCATACAACATCGGAAAAGCGGGCTCTGTCCAAAATGCGGTGGAAACACCGACAACTCTCGGGACGGTCCACCATTAGCATTCAAGGAGCTGGGACCACTTGGGAGTTTTTTGGAGAGCCAAAACCTCTTAAAGGCGAGAGGCGTGGATAAAGCAGATCAACAAGATATTTGATGTCTTGAGATGCTCAGGAGGAAAAGGTTCCTTTGCCACCTTCAAGTTGTTGAAAGCAAGGTGATTCTTGGTGGGAATCTATAAAGCGTACTCAACCTCGGCCAGACTCAAAATGTCTTGGGAGAAGTTCCAAGAGTACATTCAATGACAAGTACTTTCCAGAAAGTATTCGTCATATAAAAGAGGTAGAGTTCATCAAGCTTGAGCAAAATAATATGACCGTGGCGCAGTACAAAGCTAAGTTTGACGAGTTGTCTCAGTTTACGTCCCACTTGGTTGATAATGAGGAGAGAATGACGCGGATGTTTCTAAGAGGTATGAAACCCGAGATACGTTAATACCTAATTTCTCACAAACTATGTTTGTATTCAGATGTTGTGAATAGGACTCAGTTATTGGAGCGCGATAATAAGTCAACCCAACCAAGAGAGAGCAACCGACAAGTCGATAATACCAGTGGTAGTAGTCATCGAAGCGGTGACAACAAACGTGGAAGGAATCAACATGCCAGAAATGATAATCACTTCGGTGGTAATCATGGTCATGACAATAAGAGTGGACATTTCTAGAAGAGGAGATTTAACAATGATGGAAAGACGTCAGCACCAGCACCTATTGTTAAGGAAGGAGAACAACCACCAGTCGTATGTTACAAATGTGGAGGAGAAGGAAACATAAGTCCAAACTACACGATGCAGTCCAAAGCGTGTTATAATTGTGGAAAAGAAGGTCACCTATCCCGATTTTGTCGTGCACCAAAGTTAAGTCCAGCGGGGATGGAGGCATCAAAGGGTGTCCTAGACAAGACAAAACCGGTAGTTCAAGGGAGAGCGTTTGTCGTAACCTCCCAAAAAGCGAGGAATCCGAACAAGGTGATCACGGGTAAACTAATCATAAACTCTAGCGAAGTTTATACTTTATTTGATACTGGTTCTACCTATTCCTTTATTTCTCTTACTTGCGCTCAACGTTTAAATTTGACTCCGGAAAAAATAGACTTTGACTTATCTGTTGAATCTCCGTTAGGAGAAACCTTCATTACATCCACGGTTTATAAGTCTTATTTGATTCAAATCGAACCGCATACGTTACACGTCGATCTTATTTCCTTGAAAATACTTGCATTTGATGTGATTTTAGGGGTTGATTGGTTAACTACTCATCATGCTAAAATTGATTGTTTTCGTAAGGTTGTTAGCTTTCATATTCCTAACCAACCTATTATGTGAATTCAAGCAACTAAACCACTAAAATCAATCACTATCATATCAAGTCATAAAGCTATTCGTTTATTGAAAAATGAATGTCAAGCTTTTTTATCCCATGTCACGAATTTAAATAAAGATACGTCAGATTTGAATGATATTTCTATTGTTAATAAATTTCTGACGTATTCCTCGAAGAACTACGGCCTTACCCTTTAGTAGTGAAATTGAATTTTGTATCGACCTTGAATAAAAGACAAAACCCATTTCAAAGCCCCATATCGAATGGCTCTATTGAACTTTAGTAGTTAAAAACCCAACTACGTGAATTTTTAGACATCGATTTCATTAAATCCTAAGACGTCTCCTTGGGGTGCTCTCTGCTCTATTCGTGAAGAAGAAAGATGGAAGTATGCGACTTTGTATTGATTATCGGGAGTTAAATCATGTCACCATCAAAATAGGTACCGTTGCCTCGCGCATTGATGACTGTTTGACCCGATTGCAAGGAGCCAAATTCTTTTCAAAGATTAATCTTCATTAGGATATCATCGGTTGAAGATTAAAAGCTGATGACATTCCAAAGATCGCGAGAACTCGATGCGGGCATTATGAATTCCTAGTCATATCTTTTGGATTGACTAATGCTCCGCCGCTTTCATGGATATGATGAACCGAGTATTCAAGGAATATTTGGATCACTTTGTGGTCGTCTTTATTGATGACATCCTCATATACTCCAAAACTGCGAAGACCATGAAAGCAACACTTGAGGTCGATACTCAAAAGCTTCGTGAAAACAAGATTTATGCCAAGTTAGAGAAATGTGAGAGTTACGGCGAGGAAGTTGCATTCCTTGGGCACGTGATATCAAATCATGGAATATCTGTTGACGGAAAGATTGAAGCAATTCAAAGTCTGAGGGAGCAACCTAAGTCGATGATCGAAGTACGTAGCTTTCTCGGCTTAGCTGGTTATTATCGGAGATTCTTAGAAGGGTTTTCTCGAATCGCTACTCCATTAACTTAGCTGACTCAAAAAGTTACAAAGTTCGGTTGGAGCGATGAATGTGAGAAGAGTTTTTAAGAACTCAAGAGGAGACTCATTTTAGCACCTGTTCTGACAATACCATCTGGCTCGGAGGATTTGTCATCTAAAGTTATACTTTGAGCAAAGGATTAGGATGTGTTCTCATGCAACATAGGAAAGTCATAGCTTTATGCCTCTCGACAACTCAAAGAATATGAGAGGAATTATCCTACTCATAATCTAGAGTTAGCAAAGCGATCATTTTTTTGGCGCTTAAGATTTGGAGGCATTAATTGTATGGAGAGAAGGTGGAGATCTATACGGATCATAAAAAGCCTCAAATATTTCTTCACTCAAAAGGAACTCAACATGCGTCAACGACGATGGCTTGAGTTGTTGAAAGATTATGATCATACCATCTAATACCATCTTGGAAAAGCGAATGTAGTAGCTGACGCATTGAGTAGAAGATCATATGCGGGCATGAGTGAAATATTGTCAACACAAAGGCTCATTTTGTATGACTTGGAAATGATGGAAATAGAGTTAAAGACTCCAGGGACCCATGTGATGATGGAGAATATATGAGTGGAACTGACTTTAATCGATAAAGTTAAAGCTGCTCAAGCTATAGACACGGGCGATGCGTATGAGGAAGAAAGTGCAAGAAGGTGCTATTCGAAGCGAGAATCGATGAAGAAGGAATACTTGAGTCAACTCCGGACTTTGTGTTCCTAATGATTCTGACTTGAAGTATAAAATCATGATGGAGGCATACAACACACCGTTTGCAATCCATCCTGGGAGTACCAAAATGTATCGTGATCTTCGACATACATTTTGGTGGAAAAATATAAAGAGAGAGATAGTGGGGTTTATCTCAAGGTGTCTAACTTGTCAACGAGTCAAGGCGGAGCATCAAGTGCCAAAAGGTCCATTACAACCACTTGAAATTCCAAAATGGAAGTGGGAGCACATTACCATGGATTTTATTCTTGGTCTTCCTAAGGTTTCTCAAGGCATAGATGCGATTTGGGTCATTGTTGATAGATTGACCAAGTCTCGCTCATTTCTTTATCGATCTGAGAAAATTTTACGGTTGAGCGTCTTGCTAGTATGTATACATAATCGAGATCGTAAGATTGCATGGTATGCCAATATCTAAAGTTTACGATCGAGACCCAAGATTCACTTCAAGATTTTGGGTTAGTTTGCAAAAAGCTATGAGCATGATTTACGATTTAGTTTGGCATATCATCCTCAAGCGGATGGGCAATCGGAAGGACTATTCAAACTCTTGAGGATTTATTAAGACTTTGTGTCCTTGACTTCAAGGGAAGTTGGGACAAGTTCTTACCATTGGTGGAGTTTTTCTACAACAATAGTTATCAAACAAGTATTGGCATGGCTCCATTTGAGGCGTTGTATGGAAGAAAGTGTCGCTTCAAAGATCTTTGGGATGAGGTGGGTGAAACAACATTGTTGGGACCGGATTTGGTACGTATGACTAGGAAAAAGATTCAAACGATCCAACAACGTATAAAAACCTCACAAGATCGACAAAAGAGTTATGCTGATCTTCATCGAAAAAGACGTGGAATTCAATATTAGAGATCATGTGTTGTTACGTGTTGCTCCATGGAAAGGAGTTACAAGATTTGGAAAGAGAGGAAAACTCAATCCTCGATTCATTGGCCCATTTTTAATCCTCGATCGAGTAGGAACTGTGGCCTATAGACTTGTCTTACCGCCAAGTATGTCTCGTGTTCATAACGTTTTTCACATATCTATGTTACGTAAATATGTGAAAGACCCGAACCATATTATTGAATTAGAACCAGACGAGATAGAGGAAGATTTAACTTATGAAGAGTTACCTGTTAAAATCTTGGATAAGAAGGATCATATTCTACGCTCTAAAGTTATACCTCAAGTCAAAGTTTTGTGGAGAAACCACGATGTGGAGGAAATGACCTGGGAGTTATAATCTGAGATGAAATCAAGGTATCCTCACCTCTTCGACATACCAGGTACGCACCCTAATTTTGAGGACTAAACTTCATAAGAAGGGGAGGTTGTAAGACCCCAACTTTTATGAATAAAGAATAATTTTCTCGAAATATATTTTTTTAAATATTATGGTGTGGATTTGATATAATGTTATAATTGTGGGAAATATTTACAAATTTTGCAAAGTATGCAAGTGGTTATATAATATTCGATTGGTCGAGAAATATTCATTTTAACAGGGAATATTCATACGACGGCACAATAATTGGTGGACTCCACAACGGAAGTATTATCGTAGTAAGAAAACAACAGAATTATCTTTTTATAAAAATAACGGCGGAAGTGTTACCATTAAAACTGTTGAACTACCCGGTAGTAAAAAATACGAGAATACGTGATTGCATAGTAGCACACCGGTATTGGTTATTGATCTTTACGTGAGAAGTCACTCGGTTATACTCAATTATTGCTTCTGAGAATCACTTTGCATCATATCTCTCATATTATTGATTCGATTATTATCACAAAGATCATCATCGCATTATATGATATATTAATAAATCAATAATTGAGGCGACAAAGTTATTCATATTATTAAATTGCAATATTTACAATGTCAGAAGATCATCGAGGAGAGGTTTGGTCATCTAATTGCGGCGTCGATAAGGAAAAATCCTTATCGGAAGCCCCTCTTTCACAGGAGCGACACGGTTGTTAAATATTGTGAGTTATAATATTAATGATGAATAAGTTTGTGTTGATTAAAGATGAATTTGATAGTTCCATTGTGTTGGGATTATTAGTGTTAGTGGAAATCGACATCTATTCCGATGATAATTGATGTCTGGAGGTTATATTGACCAATCGGGTAATTAATCGGATAAATGAGCAATTAATTGCTACTAATTCACATGCTTATATAACTATTTATTCACATGTGTGTACTATTGAATCACATTCATGTACTATTAGGGGAGTTGGTGCAAGATTTATAATACTTGCATGACTAAGTTAAAAATGGAGGTATAGATGGAGGTACTATACTGTAATTCGTATTTTCACATGATTATAACTATTGATTCACATGATTGAGCTATTGATTCATATTATTTACTATTAGGGGAGGTGGTGCAAGTTTGATAATACTTACAGGACTAAATTAAAAATGAAGAAAAAGAGGAAGATATTATACTGTAATATTTCGAGCCCCAAAATGTGTAATTATCGAAACTATATTTTTCTATAAATAGAAGTTCATTCTTCCTTCATTTCTCACCAATTCACTAAAGCTATAGAGCAATTATTATAGAGAGAAATTATAAAGAGAAAGAAGAAGAGAAGTCTGCTACCTCTCTATTCCAAATTATCCGATTTTTATTCTAAGGTAAGGGGTATTATTTCTTTTCGTATTCATGAAGAGAACTTACATTATTCCATTCTTTATTATTATCTTTGGAATAACTTTGTCTATGAAATACCGCATACATGGTGAAATTCTTCATTATTCCATTCTTTATTATTATGTTGGAATAACTGCAATACATCAAATCTGCATACATGGTGAAATTCTTCTATTATTCCATTCTTTATTATTCATTTGGAATATCCTATATGTATGGATTACGCTAGACTGGTTCCATTCTTTATTATTCTATTGGAATAACACATGCATCATGCGGTCTATCGCATGCATGGTGAATTCTTCTATTATTCCATTCTTTATTATTACATTTGGAATATCCGTCTGCACGGACACGCTTAGACTGGTTTCATTCTTTATTATTACATTGGAATAAACATACATGCGGTCTCTCACATACATGGGTGAATTCTTACATTATTCCATTCTTTATTATTACATTTGGAATATCCTATCTGTCATGCGGATTACGATGACACAGTTCCATTCTTTGTTATTACGTTAGAATAACACATGCATGTGGATTATCACATGCATGGTGAATGATCCTTCGTATTCATTCCTTATTAAATTGTGGAAATGATGCCGTTTACACGTGGATTACCGCATGGCGGTGAAAATCCATTTGCGATTTCATATATTCGATGATACTCATTTGGTTAAAGTTTTGGCTTCATAGTCCATGAAATTAGTAGAATATCCTGGATATTTACGCTTCATCTGGTATCTTTTCATGGAAATATTCTTCTGAGCATTCTTGAATTTTACTCCACAAAGCAGTATCATGTTGGCAATTTGGACGTAATTAATTTCAAAATAAATTAACTTATAAATCTTTAAAATTTATTCTTGAACTTGTTTTATTGAATTATTATGTCATTGTCATAGTCATCATCCTCATGCTTATATTGTGATGAAAGTCATCTTTAGCTTACGTGCATAGATGGACTTGGTATGATTATGACCAGGGATTATTCGGTATAATCATGAGTTGTAATGTTATAAATAATGTGGTAAAAGTCCTCAGTAGCCTGTAGTGCATTGATGGACAGTTTTTGGTATGATTATGACCAGGGATTATTTGGTATAGTCATGACCATTTATGATTTAATGAATATCCTTGGCCTGTAGTGCAGGGATGACTCGATGATGTGGTTTATTTATTAAGCTGAGTCTCAGCGATAAGAATTGATGAAAACATTTTAAATCATTGAAGATAGTAGATATCATGCTCTACTTGACTCTTCTAATGGATTGCTTATTTCGCTGCAGTTAAACTTGATGTCTATTGTATTTTATCGGTTTAACATTTTGAAGACTAATGATAATTTATTACGCATTATCTTAGTCATAATATTTCTTCTTGGGATAGTTGAGCTCACCCTTTCTTTTCTTTGTTCTCTTGAGGAAATGAGAACGTAACTGAGGACTAGTCGGGGAATGGAGTGGCTATCCGGATGATAGCATTAGTAGTCCTCACTATTACATTAAATAGTGTGAAAATAAATGTAATGAGGACTCCATTGAGTGTGGATATTGTCTAGATGACAATATTCTTATTAAAACTCTTAGATTATGTTTTGTCGTATTTTTTACATTTGTTGTATAATTAAGTTGTATTTGAATTTTGTACCATGTATTTGGCGACTCAAGATGAGTGATGTATACCTATTTTGGGGGCGTCACACTCACTATTCTGTGAAATAGTGTAATAATAATTGTAATGAGGACTCCATTGAGAGTGGATATTGTCTAGAAGGTAATATTCTTGTTTAAACTCTTAGCTATGTTTTGTCGTATTGTACACGACAGTTGTATAATTAAGTTTGTATTTGATTTTGTATCATGTATTTGGCGACTCAAGATGGGTGATGTATACCTATTTTGGGGGCGTTACAGTTGGTATCAAAGCTTAGGGATATGATCCCTGACTGAGATATGAGACAAGAACTAGGAGGGGAAAGACGGGGAATTCCTTCGCTAGTATGACCTACCAAAGTTTTTTTGGTATTTAATTGGTCGGTCAGAGTATAGGGATAATATGTGACATGTTAATTAACCCTTGTTTTGTGGCAGTGTTTGAAAATGGCAGCTGAAAATGTTAATAATGGAGTGAATGAGACCGTTGAGACACCTTTAATTACTAACCAGGTTAATGTGATGTCAGATGAAGAAGAAATTAGATATATCTACGTGATGAGTGAAGAACTAATAGTTGCTCCCGAGCTAGTTGCAGAGGTAGCAGCTGAGAGTGAGGAAGAAGAGGAAAAAGAGGAACCTGAGGAGAATTTATTAGAAGAATTTTATGATCGAAATTTAGAATTATAAAATCGTATTCATGAGTTGGAAGAAGCGAAATTTGAAGAAGCCAGTGGCGGTCGTGGAGCAAAGAGATGTAACAATTCAAAATTGTGTTACCCGATGTGCGATGCTTGAACAGAAGCACTCTTTGGCAGAGTATAAGATATTAGAGCTGGAATATGAGAATGCTATGATCAAAGTTCTGATGAAAGAAGAAGCAACTAAATGAAGGAGAATAGATGATGCATGGGTAAAAGTCGCACGACGCGTTGATATTGTAGAAAAAGACGTCTGATATAATAAATTCAAAATAGATGAAATGGATTTCGCTTTTTGGAAAACAATTGGGAGAATCCAATATCGAGTTCGGAATTACCCTGTGCAGAGCGGTCAACCCCAACTAGATATGGATCGGAGAGTAATGATTCGAATTGTGGATCAGGAATATGACGAAGCAATTAAGGTTGGAATGTACTCTATAGCAAAGTTAAGTCCAACTGAGATGGTGACGCTAAAAGATGTCCCAGACAAGTTAAATTCGGTAGTTTAAGTAAGAGCGTTTATCGAGGAACTTGAATGAAGTTATCACGGGTAAGTTAATCATAAACTCTTGCGAAGTCTATACCTTATTCGATACCAGTTCTACCCACTCTTGTATTTCACCTAGTTGTGTTCAACGTTTGAACTTGGCTCTTGAGAAATTAGACTTTGACTTATCTGTTAAAACTCTGTTAGGAGAAACCTTCGTTACATCCACTGATAAATCTTGTTTAATTTAAATCGACACTTTCACGTTACCTGTCGATCTTCTCTTTGAAAAAACTGGCATTTGATGTGATTTTAGGGATTGATTGGTTAACTACTCATCATGCTAAAATCGATTATTTTCATAAGGTTGTTAGCTTTCATATTCCTAACCAACCTGTTATGCGAATTCAAGCAACCAAACCACTAAAGTCAATCACTGTCATATCAAGCCATAAGTAAAGAGTCCCGAGCCTTTATCTGGTGACTTCCTTGTGTGGAATGTACCGAAGCCAGACTTTCCGTATGCGATGATGTGAATGACGGTGGCAAGTTGATAGGTATCAATGTGACGTGTTATCCAAGTCTTGGATGAGAGTCATAATTTTGAATGATATTTCTATCGTTAATAAATTTCCTGACGTGTTCTTGAAGACTTCCTACCCTACCCCTAGAGCCTGAAATCAAATTTTGTATTGACCACAGTACAAAACCCATTTCTAAAACCCTTAAATATTTCTTCAATCAAAACGAACATAACATGCGCCAAAGACGTTGGCTCGAGCTATTGAAGATTACGATCGTACCATTCAATACCATCGTGGGAAAGAGAACGTGATAGCTGACGTGTTGAGTAGAAGATCGTATGCATTTACGAGTGCGATGTTGTTAACACAAAGACCCATTTCGTATAACTTATAAATGATGAAGATAGAGTTAAAGAATCTAAGGACCCACGTGAAGATAATGAATATACGAGTAGAATCGACTTTAATCGATAAAGTTAAAGCCGTTCAAGTTACAGACCCGAAGCTGGTGAATGTGAAGAAGAAGGTTCAAGAGGGCGTTATTCTAAAAGCAAGAATCGACGAAGAGAGGAAATCTCAACCCTCGATTTAATTGGCCCATTTTAAATCCTCGATCGAGAAGGAACTGTGGCCTATAGACTCGTTTACCGCCAAGTATATTGCGTGTTCATAACGTTTTTCACGTATCGATGTTACGTAAATATGTGGACGACCCAAACCACATTATTGAATTAGAACCAGATGAGATAACAGAAGTTTTAACGTATGAGGAGATACGTGTTAAAATCTTGGATAAGAAGGATCATATTCTACACTCAAAGGTTATACCTCAAGAGTTAGAATCTAAGCAAGGTATCCTAACCTTCTTGAGATACTGTGCACGCATATAAATTTCAAGGCAAAATTTCATAAGGAGGGAGATTGTAAGACCACGAATTTTATGAAATGAAAGTATTCAATTTTCTTATAATTATTATTTTATTTCGTAAATGGTTAAATTGATAAAAGATTAAAGTTAAGGGTGATATGTGAATTTTTTTGCAAAGTATGCAAGTTGTTATAAAATATTCATTTGATCGGGGAATATTCTTTTTGTCGGAGAATATCCGTACGATGGCACAATCATTGGTGGACCCCACAACGGAAGTATTGTTGTAGTTAGAAAACGGCAGAATTATCTTTTATATAAAAAATAATGTGAAAGTGTTCTGAATTAAAGCTGTTGAACTACCGTTAGTAAAAGTACGATGAATACGTGTGATTGCATAGTAGCACACGGTATTGATTATTGATGCTTATGTGAGAAGCCACTCAGTTATACTCAATTATTGCTACAGTAATTGATGCATCATATCTCTCATATTATTGATTCAATTATTGTCACAGTATCATCTGCATAATATATATTATTAAATCAATAATTGAGACGAAAAAGTTATTCACATTAGTGCCTTTTTGGACTTTGATCGGATAATGGGACCAATTGTTTCCCTACAAAAAGATTAAGTAATTTAGTCTTGGTAAACACTAATAGTTTGCATGCTATGCTATGTGTCTGTTTTAGGAGGTTATTTTAATGTTTTCCTGCAAAACAGATGTCAATTATTTTGATGACATGATAGCATGACAGGTTTTTGATAGGGAATGGAATGTATATTTACATTTTATTTTCTCTTCTTTTTTATATTTACATTTACATGGAATCGTAATTTACATTGAATCAAAATTTACATGGAATTGAAAGGGAAAGGCATGAAGAGACTTCCCTTCGCGTTTCTTTTTTTTTTTTTGAAATTCCTCTTTTAGTCTTTCTACCCTTTATGTTTTCTATGTGTTGAATTTTATTTGAAAGGGCGAGTTTGACAAAAGGGTCCGACACAAAATGTTGACAATTTTAAAAATTCAGAGTCGCCAGTTGATAATAGTGAAATGGTTGTACCAACTCAACCGAATTTGAAAAGATTTACAAAAAGGCCCAATTATTGGATTCTTTTTAACAGGCCTTGAAAATCGGGATTCATAGAGTTCGAGGACTTGATTAAGCGGGGGGAAGGTGTTAGGTACCCCCGACTTTCGTGAAAACACGGTTACCGCATCTTTTTAATTTCTTAATTTATTTGAAGTGTGTGTAGTTAATTGTGCCTAAATGCATTATTTAGAAGTAGTGTCATGCCTCGTTTTCACCTATATACAAAGGGTTTGATTTGTATAAAAGTTTAATTTTAAGCAAAATATACAGAAATAATTTTTTGAAAACAGGTTTTCAAACCCTTATGCTCACATAGTAATTGAGGTCTTTTGTGACGCCCCCAAAATAGGTATACATCACCCATCTTGGGTCGCCAAATACATGGTACAAAAACAAATAAAAATTTAATTATACAACTGTCGTGTAAAATACGACAAAACATAAGCTGAGAGTTTTAACACGAATATTGTCTTCTAGACAATATCCACACTCAATGTAGTTCTCATTACAATTATTATCACACTATTTCATAGAATAGTGAGGACTACTAAAGCCACTTATCCTGGACCATCACTCCATTCCCCGACTCATCCCAGCTATATTCTCATTTTCTGAAGAGAACAATGAAAGAAAATGGTGAGCTCAACTAGCCCAGTAAGAAATATTATGACTAAGATAATGCAAAATAAATTATCCTTAGCCTTCAACAGTATAACAACTGATAGAATACAATAGACAACAAGTTTTATTTCAACAACTGCAGCAGATTAAGCAATCCATTAGAAGAGTCAAGTAGAGCATGATATCTACTACCTTCTATGATTTAAAAAGTTTTTCATCAACTTTATCGCTGAGCCTCAGCTTAATAAATAAACCACATCATTAAATCATCCCTGCACTACGGGCCAAGGATATTCATGTAATCATCAATGGTCATGATTATACCGAATAATCCCTGGTCATAATCATACCAACAACTGTCCATCAATGCACTACGGGACAATGAGGACTTTTACCACATCATTTGTAACATTACAGGTCATGATTATACCGAATGATCCACGGTCATAATCATACCAATCAACGATCTATTTATGCACATAAGCAAAGATGACTTTCATCACAATATAAGCATATGAGGATGATGACAATGATATAAGCAATAATCAAGCGAAATCAAGGATAAATATTAAAGACTTTAAATTTATCCGAGTTTAAAAATATCCAAATTGTCAACATAATCTTTGCTTTGTGGAGTAAAATTAAAGAATAATATTCATGTACCAAAAATAATTTGGATGAAAAGAAATGTATTTTTAAGGGTAAATAAGTACCAAGTGAATAGTACCATGTAATTAGTACTTGGGGAATAGTACCTCGTGAATAGTACACCGGCATGAAAAGTACCCCAAATACCCGAGTGAATAATGGGTGAATAGTAATTAGGTGAATAGTAACCCGTGAGTAGTAACTCATGAATAGTACTCCGGCATGAAAAGTGCCCCAAATACCCGAGTGAATAATATTTGAGTGAATAGTAACTGAGTGAATAGTAACCCATGAATAATAACTCGTGAATAGTACTCTGTCATGAAAAGATCAATAATTATCAAGAAAGCTCAGAATAATATTTCCATGAAAAGATACTGGATGAAGCGCAAATATCAAGGATATTCTACTAATTTCATGGAGTATAGAAGCCAAAACTTCAACAAAATGAGTATAGAATTCAAAATCTAAAACGAAATTTTATTACTTACATACTATAGAGTATGGAAGAAAATATTATTTCAAGCGAATATTAAACAAAAATAGCATCCCTTACATCTGTTGAACGAAAATAATATTCCAACGAATATTTAACGAAGCTAATATTCCTACGAATATTGAACGAAGATAATATTCTTTATGAATATTAAACGAAAATAATATTCATACAAATATGAAAAATAATATCTCTTCAGAATATGAAATAAATAATACCCCTTACGACTGTTGAACAAAAATAATATTCCTATGAATATTGAACAAAGATGATATTCATTATGAATATTGAACAAAAATAATATTCATACGAATACGAAAAATAATATCTCTTCAGAATATGAAATAAATAATACTCCTTACGCTTGTTGAACGAAAATAATATTCCTACGAATATTGAACGAAGATGATATTCCTTACGAATATTGAGCGAAAATAAAATTCATACGAATACGAAAAATAATATCTCTTCAAAATATGAAATAAATAATACTCCTTACCTCAAAAGAAGATTGGATACTGGAATAGTGAAGTAGCAGACTTCTTTTATTCTTTCTCTCTATAGCTTCTCTCTCTATAGCTTCTCTCTCTATAATTGCTCTTGTGAGTCTTAGTGAATTTGTGAGAATGAAGGAAGAATGGGCTTCTATTTATATGAAAATATAGTTTCGATAATTGCACATTTTGGGGCTCGAAATATTACAGTATAATACCTTCATCTTCTTCATTTTTTATTTAGTCCTGCAAGTATTATCAAACTTGCACCACCTCCCCTAATAGTATATCATGTGAATTAATAGTACAATCATGTGAATCAATAGTTCTATACATGTGAAAATAATAATTACAGTATAGTACCTTCATTTATACCTCCATTTTTAATTTAGTCATGCGAGTATTATCAATCTTGCACCACCTCCCCTAATAGTACATGCATGTGAATCAATAGTACACACATGTGAACAAATAGTTATAAGCATGTTAATTAATAGCAATTAATTGCTCATTTATCCGATTAATTACCCGATTGGTCAATATAACTTTAGACATCAATTATTATCGAAATAAATGTCGATTTCCACTGACACAAATAATCCCAACACAATGGAACTATCAATTTCATCTTTAATCAAAACGAACTTATTCATCATTAATATTATAACTCACATTATTTAACAACCAGGTCGTTCCCAGGAAAGAGGGGGCTTTCCGATAAGGATTTTTCCCTATTGGCGCGCAAGTAGATGACCTAACCTCTCCTTGACAGAACTTCTACACATTGTCAATATTACAAATAATAATATAAATAAATTTATCGTCTCAATTATTGATTTAATAATATAACATATTATGCGAGATGATCTTTGTGAAAACAATTGAATCAATAATATAGAGAGATATGATCATGACAATTAATGTAGCAATAATTGAGTATAAGCGAGTGACTTCTCACGTAAGCATCAATAATCAATACCGTAGCTACTATGCAACCACGCCAGACATCGCATTTTTTACTACAGGTGTAGTTCAACGGTTTAACGGTAAAACTTTCGTCGTTATTTTTATAAAAGATATTTCGCCGCTTTTTAACTACGACAATACTTCCATTAATGGGGTCCACTGATTGATTGTGTCAGTCATACGAATATTCTCTGTTAAAACGAATATTCCCCGACCAATCGAATATTCTCCGACACATCGAATATTTTATAACAACTTGCATACTTTACAAAATATTCAAATATCACCCTCAACTTTAACGTTTATCAATTTAACCATTTACTAAATAACATAATAATTATAAGAAAATTGAATACATTTATTTCATAAAATTAGAGGTCTTACATCTTTGATACTTCCATTTATTCCGTATTCGGCTTGTTTTGATTTTATTCTCGAGATGCGAAGCATATTCGACAAAATAATATACATATAAGTGTTGGGCTCTTTATGGGCATGAAAGCCATCGAAGTGACCCGAGCACCACAAATATGATTTATAAGCTAACCATACAACTGAAAAAGGTCCATCATGGGAACCAAATATAGATCCATCAGCGGGATCTTAGATCTCGTGGCTCCTAGGCTCACATAATGTTTTATGAATAGCTTGCATAACAAATATATTGAAATAAAATAGATATTTAATCTAAACGTCGCAAAACAGAGGATTCATCAGTTAAATCCCTGCACGCATGTAGCCAAGCTTCCCGTTTCCTCTAGATATAGATCTAGGGACGCGTGGTTGCTCAATATTTATAAAACTACAAAAAAACTAGATTTAAATAAATCTTAGCCATTCTAGCTTATCGGTTCCAATTTTACAACTTTTAAACCTATTAAAAGTTAGATATGGCTAGATTTAGATAAATCTAGTCCACAAACATTAATATCACAGCTTTACATTGAATAAGCAATTAAAACAGATATTTTAATCACAATAATATATATATATATATATATATATATATATATATATATATAGTTATATTTATATAGAAAAAGGAGTAAAAAATTTTAGATCTGAAAGGATCTTACAGTGTGTAGCGAGTTGAGTTTTAAACTGCTTTTGAAGCTTGAAAACTCCGTTTTCACCGATTAAAATTTGATATGTTGTAGCATATAAGTGTTTACATAGAAGAATTAATATCAAAGTTTGGAACACTATATGAGAGGTTAAGAGCTAAAATGGACGGAATTTCCACTATTTTTCTTCTTCTTCTTTTTTATTTTGGCAAATGGGGGGAGTCTATTTATAGACCAAAGTAGACGCGGGTCTACCTGCAACTGTCCGGGTGGGCCGGGCCCCCGTGGGTCCCGTTGTCTCAAAGTACATGCACTCGGATCAACGCACTATCCGCTCAAACCTTCATAACTTTCAATCCAGGAATTCGATGGAGGCGTGTTATACCTTTCCGGAAAGCCCTTGACGAGAGCTACACAATGACATGAGATTTTACATTTTCTGAATATGAGAAGATGGGTCCATGACCATATCTTCAAGTCTTCACAGTCCATCCGTTGAGCTGTCTTGTGCTATTTTTACTCAGGATTAATGTTATGGTTCTGCATGACTTCTTATGCAGTGATTCATGATGGGTGTATACAAGACGGCCATTGTGATGCATACAGCCATCACATAAACCTTTCTTGATGGTTTTTCTACTTTTTATGATGGATTTTGGCCATCACAAATGAGTAAATGACCATTTTTTTAGTAGAGCTGTCTTGTGCTGTTTTTACTCATGATTAATGTTATGGTTCTGTATGACTTCTTATATATGTAGTGATTTGGGCTAAATTGATGTTGAGTTGGCAAAATTACTATTTTTCCCCTCTGAGTTGGTTCCGGGCTTGATGCAGTTGTAGCTGTCTTTTCTTAGAGTACTCTCCAAGATTGAACTGCAGCTAACTTTTGTCCGTCCTCAGGGTTGTCTCTAAGTTTGGTTTGATATTTTCTGGGGTTGTTGTCAGGTTTTGGCTTGATCTCCCGTGGTTGTTTCCGGGGTTTGACTTGATCTCTCGAGGTTGTCTTCGGGGTTGAATTTGATCTCCCGCAGTTGTCACCGGGGTTGGACTTAATCTTTCGGGGTTGTCTCCGTGGTTGGACTTGATCTCCCGGGGTTGTCACTAAGGTTTGACTTGATCTCCCGGGGTTGTCTCCGGAGTTTGACTTGATCTCTTGGGGTTGTCAACGGGGTTTTAGCTTGATCTGGACTTCCAAGGTTGTCTCTGGAAGTTAAAAGACAATTCTGCCCTCCTGCATTCTTAAAATAGACAATATATTGTTTGAAATTTCACTAATTTCAAATAGACATTCTTAAAATATTATTTATAAAGGAAATCATCCTTTTGCTAAATAACAATATTATATTAACAAATATAATTTGTGAATAAAAAGTTATTCATAATATATCATTCGCAAAAGACATTTAATTACTACTTAGCGAATGATACCCTATTGCGACGAGGTTTTATGCGAGCAATCATGTAACGAAAATATTTCTTCCCAATAAATCTCGAAAGTTGATATTTTCACATAACTTTTTGATATTTTCACATAAAAATTGTTGCTATAGATCCTATATATAGTGACGGTTTTTACCGTCACTATACATCTATAGCGACACTTTTCATGTGTAAATATATCAATTTACGAACTCTCTTGAGAGTTATATATTATATATTGTGAAAGATTTGTTCTTCACTAAATGCCTTTTTTGGTGTAGTGATATATAAATGCAAATTTATAAGAAAACATATTTAGAGAAAATACATGAATGCATAATTTAATTTTAAATCATATGGAGAGGATTCTATCATAATTTTCCTAAAAAACAATTATTTTTATTTTGTTATCATCAAAGCACTAAAATAATTTATTCCCTTCATATATGTATTAGACATGTTATAAAATTTACAATTATAATATTTAGATAAATTTTGAATATAAATATTTAAATATGCTAGTGTGATCTCGCAGTTCACCTACTAATATTTAAATATGTTCTCCTATTTCCTATCCCATCTGCTCTTTATATTCTTTTTATTATTACTCTACAAAAAAATTTATTCAGTTACCAAAGAATTTATATATTATCGATCTCTACATAATTTTTATTCGATTGCAAAGAAATTTAAATATGTTAATCTGTCCACAATCCCATCGTCAGTTACGCTCTATGTATTGTTGTCCCTGTAATTTTTATTGAGTTATAAAATACTTATAAATCTATATTAATTATAAAGACTCAATGAGACTTCCTCTACAAGTTTGGTAATTTTGTGTCATATTTTTTTATTTTTTTTCTTTTAACTCTTTTTCCCCTAAATTTATATATATATATATATAGGAGATGATCCATAGCAAGTATTTGCTATGGATGAAAATTGGACAAATAGCATCATAACCGTTCATCCCATTAATTAAGGGCGCAGATTAAAAAATAGAACTCGTCGTCCGCCAGTTCGTCTAGCGGACGTCAATTAGAAAAATTTCAACCGAATTTGCCCTCATCCCATACGCTACTTGAAGTAGCGGACGATTCCAGACCCTAACTAAACATTCGACAGAATTCTACAGACCCCCTAAACCTTCGACTGAATACTTCAGACCCCCTAAACCTTCGACTCCCTAAACCTTCGACTTCGCATAAACCCTCCGCCCGACCTCCCTTCGACTCGTATTCCCTCCCTCCCTCCGTCCGACCTCCCTTCGACTCATATTCCCTCCCTCCGATAGATCTACTGCTGCAATTTCAAAGCCTAAACTCTGCTGCTGCGATTTCAAAGCCTAAACCCTCCCAGCGAGAAAGTTTTGCTGCTGCGATTTCAAAGCCTAAACCCTCCCCGCGACTGTTGAAGGCATGTTCCCTCTCTGCGACTTGGCCTAAACCCTCCCTCTGACTGTTGAAGACTTAACCCTCCCTGCGGCTGCTATTTCTGACCGATTGCAAGCCTCTATCCTTTTTCGGCCGATTCATCTGTCAAATTGTCAAAACGCTTAAGCGATTGACCAGGTAATTTTGCTTTTGTATCTATCTTGAACATCAATAGATTGCCCTAACGCAATTCCGTCATTTTGTTTCTTCATTTTGTGTTGTTTTGATCTTTGTTACTAGGGGCATCACTACATTGTTGTGATTCCATTTTTAATTTTTCATTTATAATCTGAAGACTTACTTTGAAAGTTTAATCATCATGGAGTTCGGTTGGATGAAAATTAAGTTAGAAACCACTAGTTTTGTTTTTTTTTTTGGCTGATCATGTAATAGTAGGCTGATTAGTTTCTGAAGTTCCTAGTTTTAAATTGTGTCTATTTATGGGAGCTGCACCAAGATTATTTTTTTGTACATGTACTCTTTATGTACTCCTTATGTTGATTCTCACTGCTTTGAGGCTCAATCCCTAGACTGTGAAATTGATTCAGCTGCTCATATCATTTTTGATGGGAATTTTTATATATTATTTAATACTGACTAAAAGACAATATGCACCCCAAACTCTACACCGATGTTGATATTTGCACCCCAAAGTGAAAAAGGTGTCTAAGTACACCCCATACTTTACTTATGCGAAACAGATTGCACACTTTTATCAATTAACCGGTCAAAAATGACCGGCTAAAGCACACGTGTGGTTCTAAGGGGGTGTTTAAGTCTTTTCCTTCTTTCCAATCTTATTTACACAGTAAAAATGGAGACTAGTTCATCATCATCCTCATGCTCTGCATCTCTGTCCTCCTCAAATCCTTTTTTTCTCTCTTCTTTCCCTCCTCCATCAACAACAACAAGAAGAAGCTCCCGCCGAGACCCACCTCGATTCCATCAGACTTGGCTCTCGCACCGCCATGTTCGTCTCCAACCACTCCATAGCCCACCGTGCCTTAGTCGAGCAGTAGCAGTTTTCTCGAGAATAGTCCCAAACCCTTCCAACCAACCGGGTCGTTTCAAAGAACCAACACAACATCAACTCAAGGTCATTTCACGCCCCACATGGCAACTCCTCGCATGCAATCTCACCTCTCGAGATCCTCCACCCCTCTTGGGGACAAGCTTGAAGAGAACCAAATCAAACAAATTGAAAAGGTGCTGGTGAGATTTACTATTAAACATAATTGATTTAACATACTCAATTTGTGGCCTAAATTGGGAAGGTTGTATTTACTTGAGAGATGGAAGGAGTTCTTGCAGCTCTGCCAAAATCGGGGAAGATGTATTAGTTCCTTATTAAAGCTCGAGTCGAAAAATTGGGAAAAGTTGTATTTCGCATGTTGAAGGCTATATTTAGATAAAGCAAAAAAGCCTTGAGAAGCAGACGAGGATTATTGCGCGAAGAAACTATAAATGTCAAACAAAAACAAATATCTTGAAATTTATATGCACGGAGAAACCTTAAAGAATGTGAAGGAGCTATTTCATTACGTGTACTTTTATTATTCGTTTTTAATTGGTTTTGGTTGGTTGTCTGATTCCAATGAATCTTGATTGAGAAGTAGCGAGGATTGGGTTTCTGACTACTTGCTCGCTTTCGGTTTGTATTCTCTTTAACCAATTTATTGCATCTCTTGATATACATAGGTAATGTGGCATTATAGTTGCTTGAAATACATTGGGGATAAATTGATATCTTTATTCAGGTTGTTGGTTGTGAAGCTTTGAGGACCAACATATATCATTATAGGAATGGGAGGAGAGTCTTTGCGTCCGGCGTGGTTAGTGGCGAATGATCATAGCTTGATTTTAATGTTATCAACGTGGAGATCACGCAGAGATGACACAAAAATTATATCGTGTTGTTTCGTACTGTCTTGAAATGGGAGAGAAACAATCCTGTCATCAACATTCATGATCGAGTCTTTGGAGAAGCGTAATGTTGTTAAAGAAATCATATATCAAAGGGTGCGAAGATTGATATCAGGCGATTGTAGTTGGAGACCATAAAATGTCATCTTGGAGATATGGGGTGCGAGAATATCGGGAGCAAGATCTGATATTGGTGAAGCCCCAAATATGATCTCTTGCGGTCGAATCATCGAAAGGAAAGGGTGTATACATGGTCATTATTGGTACCATTAGTGGTGAGGGGCGTGTTGTTTTAGTTAATGACTTAGTTATTGAAAGCGACCATTGCTCCATCGTTTCTTGAGCACAATATCGGACATAATGATCCCGTGATTGAACTTATGCGAATTTCTTCACAATTTTCGTTGTCTTGAATTGGTAGTTCTTCTTCTCTTCTAATTCCTTGAAAAGCTACTCCTCGACTAAAGAACGTAAGAAGCGGAGATTGTGCTTGACGGAAAAAACGTAAGAAATAACTTCAATATAAGCATATTTAAAAGGTGAATTTGTTAATGGTGGTTTTGGTTTGGTTTGGTTTTGGTTTGGCCTTACGTTAACATTGCATATCGGGTTTTCAAGAAAATACCTTGAACGCCTTTTTAACTCCCATGAGAAAATGGGTGTTTGTTTAAGAGAAAGTTAATTATGGAGAGAGAGAGATAAGGAAAGAGATTTAAGACAATGCACCCCAAGCTTAGAGAAGGAGAAGATAAAAGAGAAAAGACTTAAATACCCCTCAAAATTCACATTCTGACCTTAAGTCGGTCATTTTTGGCCATTTAATTAACTAAAGTGTGCAATCTGTTTCGCATAAGTAAAGTATGGGGTGTACTTAGACACCTTTTTCACTTTGGGGTGCAAATATCAACATCGGTGTAAAGTTTGGGGTGCATATTGTCTTTTAGTCTTTAATACTCGACATTTTGATGAATGTGTAGGAAACATATGGATATTAATCCCGGACCTGCTAATCCTATTGTGTTATGGGATCAAGAAAATCACGTATCGTCAGACTTATGGCAAAATATTGTAAGCTTATTAATGTATAACAACTTTCATTTTGTTAAACATTTGTTAGAAACATTCATGTGTGTGACGATTTATGTTTTTATGTTGGACGTGTAGGATAGGGGTGTGTTGGAAATTTGTCAAATGTCTGCAAAATTAACTGAATGGAACTTGACTGAACAACAAGAATATTTGCTGGAACAAGTAGGTTTTGGTATATTTTGTCATCAAGCTATAGTGTCAAAGATTGATCATCTCAGATCTCCGCTTTAGTTGAGCGTTGGAGAAGTGAAACAAATCGTTTCACTTAAATTGTGGAGAGATTAGCATTTCTTTAGAGGATGTGGGATTTTTATTTGGTTTGCCCGTATTAGGAAAAGCTTTGACTTGCGGAGAATTAAAAAATCCAAAAAGCTATTTTATAAGGGTTTTTGGGCAACAAGTTGTAGTAGATGAGTGGGAACAATGTTATAAAAGGGGGGGCATAAGTTTGTCATGGTTAAGACAGAGATATGGTCAAGTACCTGGTAATGCAACTCCAGATGATGTCGTAAAACACACTTAAGGCATATCTGTTGTACTTGTGTGGCGCTATTTTGTTTCCAACCAAGAGTAAAAATGTTGTGCATCCTAGATATTTGGTGTTATTGGAGAGATTGGAAGACGTAGTTACATATGCTTGGGGGCGGCAGTCTTAGGGCATTTGTATAGAGGTTTGCATGAGGCTACTCGCAAAACAACGAAAAAATTCGTAGGTTGTGCAACCCTTCTTATAATGTGGGCTCATGAACGGTTCAACATTAGTCGTCCTACCCCTAAGCCTATGTCCCAAAAGCTGATACCTAGGGCATTATCATGGGCATACTCCTCTTTTGATCCTAATTCAAAACAATATCAACGGCTTAAAAATCCACATCACCATCTTCTGTTTTACTGAGGAGAGTTTGATAATATGTTGGAAACAGATAGGGTGTGGCGTCCATATCAGATATTTGATAGACGTTTGTCCTGGGATTTTTTTGAGGCAAGGTTAGGTGGAGCCGCTCGTATACCATTGATACATTACGACATTGTTGAGTTCCAAATGCTTGACAGATTTATGAGGCAATTTGGATATTTGCAGTCGTATCCATCTAATGCTAAAAATATGGTGGAATTGCGGAAGGAACATAAATTATTTGAAAGAATAAATTTTGAAAACCATAGGGCCAACTATATTCAATTGTGGGATGCATACATAGAGAGTTTAGAAGGACAAGTGTTGGAGGCTTTGCAGCATATATCTACCGAGGATTATATGACATGGTATAGAGAAATTACTCGACGACGGATACACCATACTCGATCTTTTAGGCGTCAAGGGGAAGATTATGAGCCACGGGTATTCAATGACCAATATGTGGCTGTAAACACTGTAAGTAGATCAATTTATAATATTTATAAATGTTTTTGTTTTTTAACGGATTATCTTGTATTATTAATATAATTTATTTATTTATTTGTAGATTGAGAGTGCAAAAGCTATATTTGATAAGTTATTGTCAATTGGACATCCACCTGAGTTAAGAACCATGTATGACACATGGTTCAATACATTATACCAGCCGTTCATGAATGACTATAGAGGGGTTCTAATCAATCCAAATCCAACGCAACCTCAAGTTGGGCAGATGGAGATTGACATGACAGGATCCCAACCTACAGTTCAAGAGACTCAGCCTAGCGTTGGCCCTACTACTCGACATAGTAAGATAGTGTCAGTTAAAAGGATGGAGGGAACAAAGCACACTCATTTTTTCAAGTACTTAAAGATGGAAAAAATCAATTGGCTAAATCATCATTGGTTTAGTCCAACTCACGACCCATCAGACTTTCCTCATAGCCATCCAGAAGGTCTATACAAGTTTGAATTTAAAGATGTTAACTGTTTGAGACCCAATGGTTGGTTATGGGAACATGTCTTGGATGCTTATTTGTTGTTGTTGCGAGACATAGAAGCTAAAATGTGTAAAGAAGGTATCCAAAGATGGGCTCGATTTTATTTCAAGCCAAACATACTTTGCGTTGTTAGGTACCCAAAACTTGCCAAGTGCCGGAGTAGACATGTCAACCATACGAAAAATTTCTAAGAAGTTACATCAATCGTACAGTTGGTGCCCCAGTACATGAGTGTGATTACATATTCGTTCCAGTCTTCAACGAAACCAACAGTCATTTTTGCTTGTTTATTTGGAGTGTCAACAAGTGAAAAGTAATGCTACTTGACCCACTTTATGATGACAAACCATTAATGCCATTGTCACAATTATACCAAAACTTCTTTGCGGTTGTGGTGAGTTCATTAAAGAATTTCTTATTTTTTCATGTCATTCTATAGACATGTAATTCCTACTACTTTGGACTTATAAGTAATGGGTTTCTTGTTTATAGGTGGAGTTAATTCCTTTGCTGCTTTGTCAGGCAAATCCTATAGCAAAGTGGCCAAAATCGAAGCCAAAAGTTGAAGTCTGTGTGAATAGACCGAGACAATGGAACGAAGACGATTGTGGCATATATGTTGCAAAGTACGTGGATTTCTTTTTGCACCGTATAAACATCATGGAGGATCAGAGGTGGACTCTAAACGGGCTTATAATTTTAGGTTTAGAATAGCACATGAGCTTAGGATGTGCAAAGTTAGGAACATTCCTGAATCATATTTGTAACGAACAACCTTTAGATTCGGATTCAAATGAGGACTAGTTAATCTGTTAATGTATATTTGACTAACTTTTGTAATACGTTGATTTAGTAACTCGGTTATCAATTTCAAAATGATTCAATCTACGTTAATGTGGATGTCTTTTAAGTTTGTGTTTGCATTGGTTTGTATTGTTGTGGTATTCATATTTCAAAACCATCATTTCGGCTAAGAATTTTTACTGCTAGAATCTTATTTGGTCATTTGAACTGTGATATATGCTTATCTAGTGGAATCAACTGTTGCATTATTTTTTTACTGTTCCATTACATAATACAACTACTAAAGAAATGGACAGGTTCTGAGTTGACTGGTGTCACTTTCTTATGACAAAGTGTTCACTTGTAAAAGTCAGAATCTTCAGTATAATCAATGATTTGTAATGAGGCAGTCTTATAAATTTGCGTATTCCTTCTCTTTCATGATTCACTAGGAGGGAATTCCAAAATTACAATAATTGCAAATATTAGTCCTTCTAGCTGGTCAGAAGTTTTTTCGTCTTTCTGTCCTCATTTGTATCTGCAGAAGTTTTATTAGCATGTGGTGCTTTAAATTTCCCTCAGGCTACAGTGAATGAAGATGCTTCTGGAGATGTCCTTGCCATGAGGATGCAAATTCAACAACTCAAGGTTCTTACTTACTCTTTTTACGTAGTCCATTTCCAACTAAGATTTGCATGTTAAAAATATTAAAACAGATTTATGCTTCTGTCTGTTTATTTTTTTTGTTTATTTTTGGTTGTTTGAAATTTGCATATTTATACATGTTTGTACATTTTGTGTTGTTATTAGCATGTGGTTTGTAGGACTTTGTATGTGATCATAATGGTTGTTGATAGATCCAAAATGTTTTGAAGTGTTTTAGATTACCTTGTCAGGTTATAGACTACAGCAGCTGCAATTGCATATGGTTTGGAGTCTGCTGGAGGTGTGATGACTGTTTCGAAGGTGAAATTATCAATGACTGTTATACGAATTATCAATGACTGCAATTATCAATCACTGTTTTGGAGACTGCTGGAGGTGTGCTGTCTTTCTCTGTCAATTCCATTCCTTATCTTTAAGAATATCAATTATTAGAGTACAACTTCTTGTCCTTTCCCACAGAAGTGCTTTTTTAGTGAGACTCCAGCTACAATAGAAAGGACCAATGGCAACCGAGAACAATAAACAAGCCAAATCAAATACATGGAGCAGGCAATGAAGCAAGATAATAATAGGTACCCCATACCAGACGAATAATTCAAAAGAGTAGATGGCCGAGTAAAGATCATTGTCCGGTATACATTATCAAAATCAGCATTTCGACGATTGACAGCCTCCAAGTGTTTTGCAAAGCACATTATCCGACCATATAATCTCATCCTCAAACCAACAGCTCCCTGTTTAAAGGATCTTAAGCTAGATGTTAGATGTATAATATACAACATACAAGAGCAAGTGTTGCAGTGGCAAAGAAGAACAACATATCGCATAAGAGTTGCTTCTGCAATAACCAATTTTGTTTAAATATAGGTGTCTACCATCTGCAATGTTTCATGTACACCAATTCAGATTCAATGAAAACTATGTATTAGTTACACAGTTGTTAATACGCTGTTGGTGGTGAAATGTGATGAAAAAATGTGGCTTAACAACATGGGAAGATGTGAAAAAGTGGGGTGAAGAAAGGAGGTGGGGAAAAGAATTCAGTATTTCTTTCATTAACAAATTTTGATTCTAACCATACTTTTAATATGCATAAAAATGCCTATAAAACACTAAATTAAGAATATCATTTTTGGACACAAGGAGAAGGAGGGTTGTATGTAATATATTTTTCATTAAAGTTATATGGTGTACAAATAATAAATCATTACATAATTGTGAGTAATTCATCTCTTGTAACTATTGGAAAATAATAAATCTTGCTAATAAATCAAAATATATAAACAAAAGTAAATAGTTTTGTCATTACATAAGCATAAAATCACATATTAAGATTACTTCAATCACCCAACTTTTCTTGACCCAAAATTTTGTAGTGGTTCCGCTTATCATGATTGGTCATCTTATTGCATATTGCACACTTTCTCAATTGTTTACGACTTGCAGTCTCTTCTATCCCACTCTTTATTCTTGTAGCTTTTTTTCATCCCTTTGTTTGCGAGCAAATAGGATCCAATAATGGCTCATCTTCAACAGACTGATCATCATCTTCTTGAATATCAGGATCCTCTTTTACATAAATTTCATCAGGGTCAAATTTCTCAACGATGGGTTGATTGTCAATGCACATTTGAACGACATGCTTAAAACCATTAATTGAGCATGATCCTGTTGAAGCTAATCACAAGAGCAACGTCGCCAAATAATTATAACGCATCGTCTGCGATTCCTCGTAGTTAGACATTTCAGTCAAAATCTTTGATAATTCAGCATTCACTTTATTACCATCTCTACACCACCGCCTTAAAACACATTTATCAGGAATCTTTTTTGTACTTTTGGCAATCATATGCCTTATAATGTGTTTACAAAGCATACCAGAATGTTCAAATTTTTTACAATTACAATTTATATCTCCAGTTTGAACATTATCGACAAAGCGAATCGCGATACCTATTTGATTCTTCGTTGTCGCTTGCCTTGCACAATGCATACGACTTCGTATCCGATGTTGTTAGATGTTGAAGCTTCTGTATTACGTACTTATGAGATTTTATTATCTCAATCTGAAAGCGTCTAAACATCTCCTTTGTATAAATATTTGCTCCATGTGTTTTCAATGGTGATTCAAGAGTCATATTTCGGGTCCGATGACAAGTTACGTAGTCAACTTTTCTCTCTCTCATAACCTACTTCTCAAGTGCTTTTTGTGTATTTACAATAAATTCCTTGATACTTGTTGTGACATTCACATAGTCATCGAACAAACTGTTCATTCCCTCACTCCTGGATGTAGTCGTCATTCCTGCTGTAAAAAAATTATTTGTGTACGCCTTGATCCATTTGTGCTTAACCGCATAAAGTGATTGGAGCCAATCATGGTCATGTAGTTCGTAATCTATCATCAACTTTTTCCACCGCTCTTCAAAATTCGCAACAGTCAAAGATTTATACACACAACAATTAAAATCATGTTTAAATGTTGGGTACTGTTCATACAATGTATGTAATTTCTCTGGAAATTTGTTGCTAATATGCCATGTGCAAAGTACATGGTGTGTTTCAAGAAGAACCTTAGCAATCGCATTGTTCATAGCTTTGTCCTGATCAGTGATAATGGTAATCGGTGCCTTGTTGTTCATCGCTTGAAGCCAAGTTTCAAAAACCCATACAAAAGTATCCTCTATTTCATCCTGAATCAGTGCAAAACCAAACAAGATGGAATGATAATGATGATTTACCCCCGTGAACGGAACAAACGGCATAGAATACTTGTTCGTTCGATAAGTTGTATCAAATGTCACCACATCCCCAAAATTTTTGTAAGCTATCATTGATCGATAATCTATCCACAAGATGCATTCGATGCGATTATCTTCATCTCGTTTGATAACGAAAAAAAATAGGGGATTTTCCGCTGAGAGTTTTTTCAGGAACTGCAACTCTGCTTGGGCATCGTTTGAATCTATTGTGTCACGTCTTATATCTCGTACAACATTCTGAATATCCTTATCACTGAAACCGACATACTCCACCCCTCCTCCTATTTCACTAAATACATTCATCATTTTACTTGGCCCAACTCCAGCCCTTGTGAAAGTTCCGATTAAACTTCGAGCAACAGGAGTAATATTTTTCTGTGTTTGAATGAAATTTTTCTTGCTCGGAGTCACCAAATCATGATTGTGAGTCAGCTCAATTTTTGAAACTTTCCAAGTATCTTCATTCTTTAGATGAACAACAAACATTCTAGCTTTGCACATCGTCCGACCTATAGAATCCCTTTTACTTTTGACCTTACTACCATCAACTTCATCGTCTTGTTTCCTTCTTTCAATTGGTTTTCTAGCTTTCTTACATGTGAAAAGTCGGTTGGACAAATTGTTGGAGTGAGCATATTTATGAGTTGCCCCAATTTTTATTTCAAATCCACTACTTCGTGCATATGTTCTATAAAATTCTTCCGCCTCTTGGATAGTAGAAAAAATCTGACCCTCATATGGACTTTTTGAAACTTTAATATGTGATTGCTTCGTGTTATGAACACTAATAGTATCCATGTCAATATTATCATGAGAAGAATTTGACGAGCTTAAATGAAACATATCTTCAGCCATAATTAAAAACTTACCAGGACGATTTTGAAAACTGAATTATTTTCTGAATTGTTACGTATTCTCTGCACCAATTCTATGCATTTATCACTGAACTCGTATTTAACGTGAGAAATTTTTTCCTCCGGATGAAGATCTGTAATATTTGGTTTAATATTTGCTAGCATAATATTTGTGAAAACTTCATATTCGAGATCTGTAGATTAAAAACGTATTCCCTGCGAGATCTGTGTATGTTTGGGAGGCAAGGCATACAATTCGAGATCTCATCGAAAAGATCGAAGTTATTTGAATTATGAGATCTTTTCTTTATCTCGCGATTTCGCATTCAAAATATCTGAAGCCAATTTCATCCCAAATCTCTGAAGTTATAATCGATTTCGTATCCAAAATCTAAATCTATGAAGTCATCCCAAATCTCTGAGTTTTTCATATCTCTGAATTTCCCATATCTCAGAAGTTTTATAATCGATTATGTGAAGTAGTTTTATAATCGATTTTGTAAAGAGCGGATGTAATCTCTGAATCTGATGTTATAATCGATATCAAATATTCAAAAGTTAAAATCACGTATCTCTGAATCTGAAGTTATATGAAGAAAGAGAAAAGACAGATCTGCTACTTCAAGTAGCGTATGGGATGAGGGCAAATTCGGTTGAAATTTTTCTAATTGACGTCCGCTAGACGAACTGGCGGACGGGGAGTTCTATTTTTTAATCTGCGCCCTTAATTAATGGGATGAACGGTTATGATGTTATTTGCCTAATTCTCATCCATAGCAAATACTTGCTATGGATCATCTCCCATATATATATATATATATATATATATATATATATATATATACACACACACACACACAGAGCTTTAGGTACGGGTGGTCTGCATGCATGCGGACCACCTATAACGACAGTCTAATCTGTTGCTATAGGTCAGCAAACCGTCGTTATAACTATAGCGACGGACCAAACTGTTACCATAACACTGATATAAGGTTTGTTGTTCTATTGCGACGGACCTAACCATCACTATAGATGGTCTGCATGCGGATCACCCGCACCTGAAGCGGAGTACTATATATATATATATATTATTTTTTATATCTTTCTATTTACTCCTCTAAATTATATAATTTTTTATTTTATTTTATATAATTTACACAGTACATATGCGGTGCCACTAGTAGATAGATAAAGATAACGTTGTGCTAACACATAATAGTGGGACAAAATGAGATGGATATGAGATGGATAATGTGACTGCAAAATTAGACTTGTTACAAAATAGTTATTAGATAAAGTATACTCTCTCCGTTCCTAAAAGATTATTGTTTTAGAAAAAAAAATTTGTTTCAAAAAGTTTGTCGTTTACAATTTTCGAGGAGAATAAATAATTTACTTTACTATATTACTCCTACTTTCTCTCATTGCCCCAATAAATTTTCTTTCTTGTATTAATAGTTTTTAACTTCCCATAAAGGGATAGTGATGTAATTTCAAACAAATTTTATTTGATAAATGATATTTTTTTTAATCCATATACAAAAATCTTAAACGATAATTTTTTAGGAAGTGAGTTAGTATTAGGCTAGATAAAGTGATAACAATAATAAGAGAGAGACAACAATCAGACAGATAATGCGATAGCAAAACTAAACTCCTATAAATATCTCTCTACTTCTCATTTCTCTTCATCACAAAAAAGTCTATATATGCAAAAATTTAGTGATGTGTTTTTATTTCATATTTATCATTAAATATAATGAGTTGTTAATTAGTTTAATAGTGATGACATATAATAAAATTATTGTTAGAAAAATAGTGGTCAAAATTATGTTTTAAAATTTTATTTCAATATTATCATATTTATGGAGGAAAAAATGGAGTATATATAACGATCACAATTAAAGAGTATAACAAACTTATTGTATTAATTATAAAATGAAATAAAACAAGCTAGGAAATTAATTAAACTTGTAACTCAAGCATTAATATAGTACCCATGGCCATGGTATAAGATGCATTAATTTCCAACCACCTTATTAGATTTATATATCAAACACCTAAACAGTGAAAACATTACAAACAACACAAGTATGTACACTGCAAACCTAGCTAGCTAGCTAATAGTAATCCCTAACGTGGAACATATTGGGGTTTTTAATGACAATATCATACATGTGGACGGAATTGAACTTGGAGAAATCGTTAGGAAGTGAAATAAGATCAATGGAAGATCGCTTGTGGAACTGGAAGAGATCGACGACGTCACCGCCATAGTATCTCTCCCATCCCAACTCCCTCAGCATTCTCTCGAGAGAGTTGTATGATGAAACCACCTGGCCTGTTGGTAAGTGCACCAAAACCTTCTTTCGATTTGATTGCTGATCTGATGCCGAATTGTCATTAAGGCGTATAACACCGTTCTTGAACACCCAGACCCCGGACATTTTCAGCTAGCTAGATCGATATATATATATATATATATATATATATATATATATATATATATATATATATATGAATATGACCAGAGAGGAGAAGAAACTTGTGTTGTGTTGGTTGTGGTGGATAGAAAGCTAAGGAGAACAGGAGGAGGAGTTATTTATAGGGGATGATCGAGACATAAATAAAAGTATATATAAGGACGAAATTAATACTCTTTAAAGAGGAGTGCATGGGAAGAAGAGTCTAACTTTACCATCTCATTTAATATCTTACTCAGAAGTGGTTAGTATGAAGTTTATTTTGAGGTAAGTTAGTCAATTGATCAATAGAATACTGACACGTAGACGATGCGCTATGTGTGTCAGATTTTTAGTGGCCAATTGACCAACTTACCAAAAAAATAACTTCATGTTAACCGGATCCATCTTACACCTATATATATATTGTTGCATGTCACCTAATTCTTATTATTTATTTAAACATTTTGCAATTAAATTAATTAAAATTACATGACTGAGATTGTCCTATATATATGTATAGAAACAAGTTATATATATATATATATAACAAATATATCCTCTAAAATATATCCTCTATATGCATGTAATATAACAAATATATATATCCTCTAAAATACAATTTATATATCTGCTACATCAACGAAATTCGTTTTCTATAAATGTACTATCCATTTATAACTGCTTAGAATAAGAATCAGATTTGAACACTTGGAATGAGGATCCGATTTGAACTGTTGGGATGAAAAGTCTTTGTAATGATAGGCTTGTTTGGCTTTGGTGGAGAATATAGATATTGTGGGACCTATTAGGGTTTACTTTAGGGCACAAGTACCACGCAACCGTGTGGGTTTTGTTAAGGAAGAATCTGGTGCATGGGTGCTTTACGTACGGAATCTTAATATGGCCACTGTTTTGTTACTAAATTTGCAGCTGAAAACCCTCAAAAGTCCATGGGAAAGAAATTTGTCCCCACTTAAATCACGTGCGTTTCACGTGATGGGAAACACTCTCAATTAGCGGTCCATTGCCCCCATGCATGGTCTCATTTCATATTTAGTAGGTTATCTAAGTGCATGTCTAAAGGAATTTTTAAAGGTGATACAAATTAAATGTATGTAGGGTTAACATATTGAAGTAGACGTCGGATATATTCAAACTTAATTTAGATGCTATGTGGAAGTATTTAATATTTGTTAACGCTAAGATCTTTCTCCACGTCCCAATCACGTAAGACGTCCCCGATCCCAGCGATAAGACACACAACAACAAAGCTTCGGATTTGAGGTGAGAGGATAGCTTCAGCGTGAGAATTAGTCACGTGTTCACAAGGTTAACAATGGAGGAATATATATAGTACAGTGTGTTGAGAGAATTAAAATCTCGATCGTGTGTATGGGAGAATATGAGTAACAATATATATGAGAGAACATACCTCCAAATACGATGGCTTCCTTGCTAAGTTATATTACTTTTGCTTGGATTATTGTGCCACCCACCACTACTCCGACGACACCTACGATCCGATGGACCCTGCCGATTATATCGGGTTTATCTCTTGCTTTTGGCTTATTTTCTCCATGCCGTAGATTATGATCCCATCCACATTAATGCATGGCGGAGGATTGGTCAATCGTCATGCTTTTCATCATCATCAAGTCAAAGTAATGAGATATTAAAATATCTAATGGGTCGATCCTTTGGTGCGACCGGTCGATAGAATTAAATAAAGTTGACACAATAAATGGGCTCAAAAGAGTCCCGTGGCTTAATAATAAAAGCCCAATAGATTATATCTTGATAAATGGGCCCAAATCTATCGGCCCAAGATGGGAGAAATATTATGACCCAACATTACCCCTAGTTTTTTAGTTAAACAAAATGTTTAATGGAAAACTATATAAGATTCATGATATTTAGAATTTAATAAAGGCTCAAAAATAGGAAATAAATGGATCATACCCACTTTTATCATCTGAAGTGGAATAAGGAGGACCGGATAGTGGATACCCGCAGCAATAAGCCCAATTTGATAAAGGATGAATCGAATCGAGCGGCATGGGCCAATAAGATAGAGATCCAGCAGTCGAGCCCAATCGATAAGATATTCAAAGGTCATTCAAACGTATTCCACTTTAATTCCCATTATTATCGACATTAAATCGTAAGCCTCGCTGCTCGCGTATAGCCGTCGATATAAAAGGTAAACCTCACCAAAATTGAGCGGTTTTACCTACGATTTGAAATTGAACCTTTGAGCTTTCTTCCTTCTCTGCCGGAAAAACCTCTCTTTAGCTTTCACAAACTTAACAATGGTGAATCCAAGCCAAAACCCTTCAAGTTCTTCTCGTTCAAACCCACAACCAAGGGGTTCAAGTGCCAATCCACCATCTCCCCTTTGATTTCTTCAAGGATGGGAACAATTTCACGCCAACATCATCCTCCTCCGTTTACGAATCAAGCTGCGAACTCTCAGGATTCGGTATCATGTTAGGATAACTTTGCTATGAGGGCTCCATCTCTGAGGAGCGAATGTATCGGCGACAGACGGATGGGTCGCCATCGCAAACTCTCTTTTGGAAAAGGGGTTCGCTACCCTCCACGCCTTCATAGTTACCCTTCAGGGTTTATTGGAGTAGGCTTGCGCAAGGCATGGTGCCCAACTCCTATATCCATATCTTTGGCGTTCTCATCGCTACGTCATGAACTAGGGGTTACCCCCTCTGTTGATCTCTTCTTTACCTCTTCTCATTTGGCGAGATCCAGAGAACGAGGTTCAAAATCTTGAGCAAACAAAGTCCCCACGCCCAAACTCGAAATTCGAGAAGAGGCCACGATGAGCACCCCTCGAGCAACAAAGGATGACACGAGAAATGGTTCTTAAATCCATTGGTCCCGGAATCTCTTCCTTCCAGATTGGACCACTTGGAGTGTATCTCTGCGATTTGGTGACATCCCAGGGCGCGTGAGGAGATGGGCGACTTCATGAATAAAATCCCTTCTCGAGAGTGGAGCTTCACTCTCATCGACCAAGCAAGCATGGTTGTATGACCATAAAGCGTAAGTCTTGGACCATTCTGTGATATAATTTTTTGAAATGTTTATGTGGTACGGATTTTAACTTGTGATTATTTGCAGTGTCTTTGATCAAACCAACTTCCTCAGAAGTAAAAGACTTGGAAGATTTCTTGGCGGGGAGGATTGCTGATGCAAATGAAGAACTCCCTAATGAGGAGCCTTCCTGAACTGAAACCCCTGCCCCCGAGCCAACACTAACTCCCCTTCGGGATGATGACCCTGAAGCTGACAATCCTATCATCCCCGAAGCGGTCCTCCGACCTCGCCGAAGGAAGAAGGCCGCCAAAAGGGCCAAGACTCCTCGCGAGATAAATCCTAAAAGCGACGAGGAGGTACTTCCTGAGGTAAACCCACAAACGATTCCTCCAACTGAACCCACAACAACCTCTGAACCAACTCTACCAACTTCTGAACCAACTCTAAGAAAGAGGAGTCTCCTTGACATTCCTTCACACGATCGGGCGAAAGTCCTTCGTGCTAAAAAATTGAGAAGCAAAATAATTCCTCTTCTGCTGAAGACGAACTCCGTTTCCCCCTCCTGAACATCCGGCCCTTAAATGAAACCCCAACACCTGGCGCAAAGCGGTCGGGCCAAACCCTTCTCCGTTCCGAAAAGAAAAGCGGCCTCTGACGGACGGTCGGCTCGGTTCGACTTCCGAACCTTCTTCAACTCCCCGAGCCAATGCCACTCGATCACCTTCTCCAGAGTAATGCATGCGGATCCTTCACCGGTTCGCAGTCAGCCTATGCCTCCTCCTCAAGGACCAATGACATCCGAATTTCAGCATGATGCCATGGGTTCACCGACTATGTGGCCTCGGTTCAATGCCAATTTCCCCTTTCAACTGCTTTGAGGCCTTTGTTCGTGAGGCCAGATGACCATCGGTTAGGAACGATTCAAACGGAATTTGCTTTCAAAACAAGGCATGAGCTACTTGGCTAAGGTAAATGACTCTTCTCTTCCTTTGCTTACTTACTTTCATATTCATACATCATGAAGTCGATTGAATAACACTTGAACATGAACAGCCAAATCTTTTTCTTGGACGTCTGCGTCCCGAGATCTCTCAAGTGAATCCAGGAGAAGCGTTGAAGAAGGAAAATTCCTCCGAAATCGCCTGGCTCGGGGAAAGGACTCATCGTGAAGGCCTTCTTCATACTAATGAAGGTCTTCGTAAAGAGTTGGCCCAAGCTAAGGGAGAAGTGAAGGCCTCAAGGAAGAACTAAAAGTCGACTAAGGCTCAAGATGTCTTTGAAATTGTCAACATGAGCGTCGACTTAGTTCGGAGGAGTGAACCGAGGATGAATAAGATAAAGGAGTTGAAGTCCGACGCCAAAATCTTGACCAGGACGATCCATAAGTTGGAGCAGGATGAAAAGCTTCAACTGAATATACGGTGGCAGCAGCTCGAGCAAGAGATCCGAGAACTCAAGGCTCTTCGGGACCTTGGGCCTCCTCTAACTGATGCTCTTCGCAAAGAAATTTGTGAAGAGTATAGGAACTCGGACGAAATAAATGAAGAAATCATGAGAATTCACAAAGAAAGCTACGAGCTCTGCCGAAGTCTTGACAAGGAAAGGTTGATCAAGGCTAACTTAGATCCTTACCTGCTGTGGACTCTTGGGATGATGATGGAGCTACCAAGCACCAGCTTATGGGTTGTCTTAGGTCTTATTATGAATATTTGTAGAAATTTTATGTTACTTCCTTATTTGTAAATGAACTTAAATATTAATGAGAAATGATTTTCTTCCTTATGACTTCAGTGTACTTTTTATTTTATGTCAATACTTCAATATGAATTTATATGGACAAGTATACAAAAAACCCTTTCGAGAATTTAACTTCAAATGATTAAGCATGTCATATAACAGATAAGCATGTCATGTAACAGATAAAGTGATGTTAAGGGACAAGGCATTCCGAACTCAACACTTAAATAAAATAAAGTACCAAATACTCATTCCTCAAAGTGTGAGATCGGTCATTTGTTTACCACTCGGGATGAAACAATTATACGAAAACCAAGATATAAGGATCAAGACATAAGGACCAAGATATAAGGATCGAGACTTAAGGACCAAGATATAAGGATCGAGATATAAGGACCAATTGTGACCATTGATTTACCCACCTGGTAAAATCAATATAGGATCCTTCGCTCTACCACTCGGAGTAGAAACGACAAATGGGTCGCCATCGAATGGCGGTGAGTCCTACCATACCTCCTTACACCATAGTGACCATAGGACAAAATAGGACCGGGACTAATAAGTGACCATTGATTTATCACTGGTAAAATCAATATAGGATCCTTCGCCTACACCACTTGGGGTAGAACGACAAATGGGTCGCCATCGAATGGCCAATGTAGTCCTACCATACCTCCTTACACCATAGTGACCATAGGACAAAATAGGACCGGGACCGATAGTGACCATTGATTTACCATACTGGTAAAATCAATATAGGATCCTTCGCTCACCACTCGGGGTAGAACGACAAATGGGTACGCCATCGAATGGCGGTGAAGTCCTACCATACCTCCTTACACCATAGTGACCATAGGACAAAATAGAGCAGGATCAATAGTGAAAAAGTGTCTTTTATTGATAATGAACAATAATATCTGAGACTTAGATGAATTAACTTGATCTTTATTGAAAGTATTTCCGAAGCCTGCCAGCGTGCCAAGTGTTTTTGATTTCGGAACCATCTAATGCCCTTAACCGGTAAGTGCCTGGTTTGGATACTTCGATCACCTCATATGGTCCTTCCCAGTTTGGCATTAACTTTCCCGTATTTTGAGGTGTAGAAGCTTCGGCTTCTCTGAGGACGAAGTCTCCTACTTCGAATCTGCGAAGTTTGACTCCTTTGTTGTAATGCTTCGCTACTCTTCGTTGATAAGCGACCAATTTAAGTAGAAGCAACTCTCTAACTTCTTCTAGTAGATCTAAATTGGCCTTCATCCTTCGTCATTGTATATTTCTTTGTATTGGATCGACCAAGACTTGAGATCCGATTCGGCGAGGTGACTAAGGCATCGCATTACCATAAACGGTCGAAAGGGTGAATCCCGGTGGTAGTCCTTGGTGTAGTCCGGTAAGCCCACAACGCCGAAAGCGGCTCCTCCGCCATCTTCCTTTAGCTTCATCTAGTCTGCGCTTGATCCTGCTTCAGTTGACGTCTCCGTTGGTCACCTCAACTTGGCCATTTGATTTGTGGATGAGCCACCAAGTCTTCTTATGTTGAATCCCAACTCCTTTAAAAATGCTTCAAATTTTGATCCCACAAACTGACGTCCGTTGTCCGATATTAATACTCTAGGGATCCCGAAGCGAAACACTACGGATTCTTTTATGAACTTCAAACATTCTTGCTCCGTAATTAACCGAAGCGGCTTCGCCTCTACCCACTTAGTCATGTAATCAATAGCAACTATGACAAAGCTAACTTGACCTTTAGCTTTAGGCAATGGACCCAATATATCTACCCCCCAGACAGCGAAGGGTATAGGAGATAAAATCGAGTATAGCTCTTAGGTGGTGACGATGGGGATCGGACTGTTGAGTTGGCACTTTTCACATTTCTTGACATACTCTGTAGCTTCCTTGAAAATTGTAGGCCAATAGTATCCTTGTCGAAGTACTTTGTAAGCCAAAGATTTAGCAGCCATATGATCACCGCAAATGCCCTCGTGAACTTCCGAAGAGCATATTCCGCCTCGAGATGGGACCGTACACTTGAGAATGGTGAAGAAAAGGCCAATCGGTAAAGATCGCCATCAATAAGAGTAAAGTTGGCGCTCTTGTATTTGATCTTCTTTGCTAACATCTGATCCGAAGGAAGGACGCCATCTGCCAAATATTCGATGTAGGGGGTCATCCAGCAGTTAAATCGTTCGATACACATCACAGCTTCATGCTGAACACTCGGCTGTTGCAGAACTTCCAAGTAAACTGATCCGTTAAAAACATCTGCATCCGTAGTAGCCAATTTCGACAATGCATCGGCGATAGAATTGTCATTACGCTCTATGCTTACGAAATTAAAGACGAAGCGAAATCATGAAGTTTCGGTCCTTTAACTCACTTAAATACTTGATCATTCGATTCCACGAGCTTCATAGTCCTCGATAGGCGCTTGACAACCAACCGAGAGTCTTTGTAGATGATAAGGTTCGGACCTCTAGACTCTTTGCCAATCGAACACCAGCTAAGACCGCTTCATACTAAACCCGTTGTTTGTCGCTTTAAATCCAAATCGATGGCTCGTTGAACTTTGAACCCGTCGGACTCGTCAAGATAATTCACGCCTTACTAACAGTTAGGGTAGAAGATCCATCTGCATATAGGGTCCAAACATTCTCGATCCTCATTGAAGAAGCTTGAATCGCTTTCGACGGAGGATTCAAATTTTCCGGTAACTTCGGCATTCGCTACGTGAACGAACATTCTACTATGAAATCGGCCAAAGCTTGGCCTTTGATAGCGGTTCGTGGATGATATTCGATGAAAAGCGTGATAACTCCATTGTCCACGCCGCTAACCTTCACGAAACTTCCGGCTTGCCCATCACCTTCTTGATGGTTGGTCGATTAGGTAGTATAACCAGTTTCGACCTTGAAAATATCGCCAAGCTTCCTACTAGCAATTATCAAAGCGAAGGCAAATTTTTCAATATTTGGATACCTGGTTTCAGCATCTCGCAGGACGTGACTAACATAATAGACTGGATGTTGTCTTCCACTGATCTCCCGAACCAGCACCGCTCCAACCGCTAACGAACTTACGCCAGACATCTGAGATATAAGGTCTCTTTGGAATGGGTTTCACCAATAAAGGAGCCGAGGAAAGATACGCCTTTATGCTCTGGAATGCGTCTTCACACTCTGAAGTCCACTGGAACGTCTTCGCATTCTTCGGCCCTTTTAAAGTATCAAAGAAAGGAAGGCACCTCTCTGCAGATTTGGCGACGAACCTCCTTAATCGTCAGCATCCCGCCAATGACGTTGATCGCGTCTTTGAATGACCGAGAAGTCTTCATATCAAGAATGGCTCAATCTTCTCGGGTTGGCCTCGATACCCCTTTGACTAACAAGATAACCTAGAAACTTCCCCGCACCGAGGCCGAAAGTGCATTTGGTAGGATTAAGCCTTTTAGTTGGCGATGACAGACGATCCGAAAGCATTCCTCAGATCGTCTAAATGATTTCTGAACGTGCATGCTTTTCACAATCATGTCATCAACGATACCTCCATGTTCCTTCCCAAATGCCGCCTATCAAGATAAAGTTCATCATCTCTCCGTAAGTGGCTCCGTGATTTATAAGGCCAAAAGTCATCTTCTTATAAAGTGATAACCGAACTGTGTGTATAAACGCGATCTTTGGGATGTCCTCTTTACGCATGGATATTTGGTGATAACTGAAAAGCATCCATAAAGCTTAGTAATGCATACCCCAAGTGGCATCGATAAGTCGATCAATATAGAGGATAAAAGTCCTTCTGGATAAGCTTTATTGAGGTCGGTGTAGTCGATGCAAACCCGCCATTTTCCATTCCGCTTCGCACCAACACCACATTCGCCATCCACTCGGGATAATCAATTTCATAGATGAAGTCGGCTGACCCAGCATGACTTTCTTTATTTCCTCATCAATGATTTTCGTCGTCTTGGGCGCAAAGATCCGCCTTTTTCCGCCGAACCGGCTTCTTCGAGGATCTACATTCAGTCGTGCTCAACTATCTTCGGCTAACTCGAGTGCATGTCCTTCGGTTCCCATGCAAAATATCCGCATAGCAAGAACAACTCTATAAGGTTTGTCAAGAAGAGGTTCTCGTAAACCCGAACCGATCTTCACGGCCTTGTCGGGCTTTCAATGATCAACTCGACCTCCTCCGCTCTCCCGTGCAGGAATCACCATCTGTTGAACTACTTTCGGTAAAGGGCTCAATCTCAATTGCCATCTGCTTTTGTTTGTCACCCCACTCCGAGGAAATAACAAGATTCCGATAGCATCGTCGGGCCGATCCAAGTCCCCCGCCACCTCTCCTACTCCATGAGCCGGGGAACTTGATTTTGAAATGAGGGATGGAGGTCACGACTTGGAGAGCGGTTAAAGTAGGTCTTCCCAAGTATAAGCGTTGTGTTTGAATCAACGGCACAACATAGAATTTACACACTATTTCGACTTTGCTAGGTACTGTGTCAAGACAACCGGAGTTCAATAGTTCGCTATTTTTACGGGATCATTGTCAAGCCGTATAAAGGAGCTTCTGCCGACCTCCATCTTTACTGCCGGAGGTACATCCTCCGATAGGTAATGGGCATACAGATATCTCATCAAGATCCATTGTCTATCATCATGCGCTTCATGTCCACCGTGCCCACTTGCGCTTTGGATCACCA
Organism: Panax ginseng; assembly: GCA_020205605.1. Classification (NCBI taxonomy): domain Eukaryota; kingdom Viridiplantae; phylum Streptophyta; class Magnoliopsida; order Apiales; family Araliaceae; genus Panax; species Panax ginseng. The sequence continues at coordinate 2,125,467 of CM035144.1, read as the reverse complement.
AGGCCCCTCATGCGGCTCGATGGGCTCTGGAAGGAGAGTCGGTGGGTGAATGATATGACGATCCGGGGAATGGTCTATCTGCCAGTGAGCATCCGTCATAATAGTCACGACATCAATTCAGGTAAGCCCTTCTCTTCTTCCCTATCAATTTCCTCATGGACCCACCGGTTATCACATCGATAACATGCCTTGGCGGTGATCAGTAGCCCTCGAATCGTCTCAATAAAGACGGTTAACGCTCTGATTGATTATTTACTACCACATACCGCAACAAGCCGCCTTTAATCTTCCTCTCCACAAAGTCTTTCAAATTGCAACACTCGTTAGTGTCGTGGCAATGGCATTGATGATAGCCACAATACTTACGAGAGTTACCGCCAATGGTAATTATCACGGGGTGGCTCAAAGAAAGGTTGGTTTTTGATCCGATCCAAAATTATCGATCTATCGATTGTTTAGTTTGGTGTAGATCTTATTCACCTTCTGGGCCGAACGGAGGGATGACCGCTTCCCCGCCGCCAGAATTGTTGTACTTTTTTGAATCGCCCTCCGTCTCGATCATTATACCCCTGCTTCTCTCTGTTTCAACTTGGGCTTAGGAGCCACCAACTCTTTCCCCGACCCGAAAGAGGATTTTTTAGGTCGTTTCATAGCTTCTTCCACAACGATGTAGCCTTCGCTTTGTCAAAGGCTTCGGCAAGCTCTTGGATGATTGAACATCAACTTCTTCACCAACTTTTTGGACTTGACCAGATCCAATCCATTCGAACAAACCTATGTACTGAGGTCATTAAGATCGGACACCGACCGAATCGCTTCTCCGAACCTCTTACATACATCGCCCAAAGATTCACTTGGCAAACCGCCGAATCTGTGCTAAAGAACCCGTGGGCTTTCTCTTCTTCTATTGCTCTAAAACGAAAGCATGGAACTTATCACAAAGTTCGGTCCACGAGGATATGGAATCAAGGCAAAGTTCTCAACCACCGTCTCGCATCTTTTCTCGAAAGCGTTGTAACAAAGGTGTGGCACTTCAAGAGATCGGTGAAGTCGTAATAGTCCATTAGTCAATTGACGAACGCTCGCTATGGTCATAAGGATCTCCTGTTCCATCGTAACTTTCCGCGAGGCATTTTTTAGTGATATCCGCCTTTTCCTTGAGAATAGGCCGAGAAAAAGGATGCTTTTTTCCCGGAGCGCCCTTCACCATTGGACCTCAACCGCTTGTTTTCTAAGCTCTTTAAGCTCCTTTACTAGAAAATCAACGCCTTCAGTCATGGAGAAGCCTCTTTCATGAACAATATTATGTCTCTCGAATGGATCGACTCTCCCCGCCGATCCCATCGCCTAGAGGGACTTCTTGATCCGCTTTGATAGACACAACTCTTTCCTTGTGGTGAGAATGATCACGTTGATAGTCCATTACGGACTTGGTATGACCTCCTTCGACCTACTCCTTTGTTGATGATCATCTCGATGTTGAGAAATGCTTGGCCATTATCGCTTTCTTCGAGGCCATGGGAGTTCTCGCTTTCGATCTTCTCCTACTTCGAGAATGATCCCTAAACCCATGGGACTTCTTCTTCTCCTTACCCTTCGTCGAGTCTCCTCCTTATGCCCATCGCCTTTTCAGATTGATCATGGCTGGATGCTTGCCTTAATTCCGCGCACACCAAGCATCATTCGGCTTATATCTTCTTCTTTGCTTTAATAGGACCGCCACGGCTCTGTTCGCTTCGTCGCCATGTTCGCCAACTTGGCGCTCTATCTCCTGGCTACTTCTATGATGAATCTTCGTCATGGCGAGCCTTCCACCGTCCTCGACCATGATCTCGCCTCCTCATTCGTGATCAAAACTAATCTTCGTCTCCCGCCTTTAATCTTCTTGACGGAGATCCCCGAATTATGCTTAGAAGCCGCTTTTCGTGAGCACTCTCGAAGGACTTCAGACGATCCTTCATCAAACACGAGGTAAATGGCGAGCTAACACCCATCACCGCCTTCTACGGTGTACCATCCCTCCTCCTCATCTTCCGAAGAGGTTAAACGATTGCGGATTGAAAATTTTACGACACTAGAACTCAAAAGCCCTCCTTCTAAACAGCGCCAATGTTAACGCCAAGATCTTTCTCCACGCCCCAATCACGTAAGACGTCCCCGATCCTCGCATAAAGAAACACAATCAACATCGAAAGCTTGTGATTGCGGTTCCGGCTTGGGATAGCTCAAAGCGTGAGAACCAAGACGTGTTCACAAGGTTAACAATGGAGGAATATATGGTCTAGTGTGTTGAGAGAATTAAAATCTCAATGTGTGTAATATGGGAGAATATGAGTAACCAATATATGAGAGAACATACCTCCATAACGATGGCTTCTTGCTAAGTTATATTACTTTTGCTTGGATTATTGTACACCCACTACTACCGACACCCCCTCGATCCGATGGACCTCGCCACTATATCGGGTTTATCTACCGCTTTTAACATACTTGTTTTCTCCTCTGCCAGTAGGTTATGATCCCATCCACATTAATGTGGCGGGAGGATTGGTCAATCTGTCATGCTTTTTCATCATCACAAGTCAAAGTAATGAGATATTAAAATATCTAATGGGTCGATCCATCGGTCCTAATTCTTGGTCCAATAGAATTAAATAAAGTTGACACAATAAATGGGCTCAAAGAGTCCCATGGCTTAATAATAAAAGCCCAATAGATTATACTGATAAATGAGCCCAATCTATCCGGCCCAAGATAGGAGAAATATTATGACCCAACAATATTAAAGTAAATAAAGTATTAAGTGGAGAGATCTATATTTAGTAAGTTTTCAGCTCAAATTTAGCTAGTGTAAAACTTTAACCCAATATATATAAATATATGTTGTAAATACTTGTACCTTTAAAATAATTGTTTGTTATATATGACCATGCATGACTAAAAAATAGGATAATAGAACATGTTGGTGAAACCTAATCTGAATGTGGGTTAATCCAAACCTCGAGTGAACTACGTAAATTTTATATTTTATATAATTATTTATTTTTTGATTTTTATTGTTATTTTTTTTTTGCTGCCTTGTTATTTTCTGACACGTGTTTTTATTAGGATTTAGATTCAATGAGTTAAGGGCGAATTGACCATGGCACTTGTGTAGAAGTGGCCTGCATCTCCTTTACCTTTGATGGCCTAGCTATCATGCCAAATATGATACGCACAATTCGATGCTATCCAAGTACAACTTTTTGCTATAGTCGATCTTTACGGTTGCCCCAATTCACGAGCTTGGATGTACACTACTCTCGTTATCATTCTCATAAGCTTCACGTGTGCATCATATGATTTAAGTGGGGGAAACATACTTTTAAATAATTAATTTAGTTACAAATAAAAACAGTGTCCGATCCTAGTTAGGCTCAAACTTCTCTGGTTCTGATAGTAAAGGCTGTAAAAGCTACCAGTATGTCTACACTGGTACACCCACAAGATTCTCTATCTATCTCTATTAAACTATCCCACAGATGGTATATGTGTGCCCTAAAGGCTAAATATTCTAACCCTAAAAGCATTCTTATGCCCTGAATATTTTAAGCACATAAGCCCCACAACACCACAATATCTATATTCTCCACCAAAGCCAAACACGCCTGTCATTACCCAACCTTTTCATCCCACTCCTAGACTAGCTATTTCGTGGTTTTTCTCTATCTCAAGTCCTATAATTAAACATGTTATCTCATTTCTTATTTTATTGGTTATGGTATTTTATGTATGATGAAGTTATATATTTTTCACCACCTCCAACACCAGACATTTGGTGCTCCGAGTAACTTAAAAATAACAAATTCGCAGAGGGTTTCCTCTAGATTCACCTTGGATAGTAAAATCAGTAATAACTTCTAGGAGTTTTTTAGGATTCTATCAAAGAGGGTGTGTAATAACTAATATTTAGGTCACGTGGTCCGTGTTGTTCCCGGATACTGTTATATTCTTGATAAACTCAAATACGATTCTGAATAATCCATTTGGATGAGAGTGCAAATGTACCAAAATTGATCTCCTAATTATTAGTTGAGTTGTGGAGTGTCTTATGCATTAATTACTCCTCGGACCATTCCATGCATACTTGGGTTATTACATGTTCGGGAGGACTATACTTTTTATTCCATGCATGGTTCATATTAAGAGAGTATCGGTGGGTTAATTGAATCAGGATTCTCTGTGAGGATTTCTCACAAGATCTTGTAAGGGTTTTGTTGTGGAGTTAACAACGCATTAAAAAGGAGATCCAATTACCACAACGCGTTTTGATAAATTTTTTTATAAGTTTGATGAAGAAAATTAGAAAAAGTTCACCAAACGCGTTTATTTTTACATATAGTTTTTTTAAATTTTTTGATAAAATTTGTGAGCCGTTGGATCTTTTTTTTAATGTGTTGTCAACCCCACAACAAAACCCTCACAGAGAAATCCTCAGAGAGGATCTTGATTCGGGTTAACTAACCCCAATATTGCTTTCTAATTGTGGAGATGGAACAGGTTGATTTTGGGGACAAATGAATTATCTTATTTGTTGGTTTCTTGTTCTGTTTTTCTCTCTGTAATCACTGCCTTCATCTATTTTGAATTTTTGATCTTCAATCCAAACTGCAGCCAATTAAATGAAGCTTCGATGGAGTATGGGAGGAAGACCTTTTGTGATTACATCATGTTGGAAACCTTTACTTAAAAATTAAATGAAAGGTAAGTAATGGATTTGGGTGTGGTTTGTTTGAGTTAAAATTGTGTTGAGGGCAAATTAGTTACAATTTGAATTAGTTTAGTAAGAAGATGGGTCCCACTGCGAAAATAACAAATTAACAAACGGAAATATCAATTCCCTTAAAAAAAAAAAATAGTGTTTGATAATTATTTTCTCCTATACCCAAAACTCACAAACACAGCATAGCGGAAAACTTCCTCTGGTCTCCTTTCTGGTTGCGGAAAACTCTCCTACAGAAACCTCAATCATTTACTTACGGATCTGGATAATCCTCTCTGTATAATCAGATTGGTATGTCTTTCGTCGTATAATTATTACATACATATATACATATAGGCAGAGGCGGAACTAGGGGGCGGGGTGCATCTGACCCTGGTAGGAAGGGGCGGCCTTCAGCAGTTCAGCGGCTCAGTCTTCTTCTTCGTCTAATTGCCTGCAACACAGGGACTAATTTTCAAATCTTATTCTATTTATCATGTTTTTGCTAAAGAGTTCTTTATATATATTTTTTTGGCACAACTGTTCTTTAAATATGCTATAGTTATAGTTGTGCAAAATTGTTCCTTCTCTATTTTTGGTCAATTTTCCTTAGTCAAATGTTTTTCGAAATTTTTATGATTTTCATTTATATATCCACTAAATATAAATATGTATATTATCATTTTCATTTAACTTGATCTAATTAATTAAATTATGAACTTGTGCGATAAATATTAAAAATAACAAATATTTATTAAAATATTAAAATTTTCAGTAATCTACATTAAAACATAATTTTTTCTAATGTAAAAATAAATTTAATACCCATAAAAAGTGCAAAACGAAAAATTTAGGTAAAACAAACTTGTTAACATTTGTTCTGTTTGATAAAGAAAAAGAATCTATTGAAAGTTCCAAAAAGTTCCATTTGTGTTCTTGTTAACATTTGTGTTTTATTTAGTAACCTCGATACAAAAAATTTTAAATTTGATTAAAAGTTCAGATCAATACTTCGGCATAATGATATTGAAAGAAATAATATCATATATGAAAAAAATAACATTCCTTACTCGAAAAGACTGCAGATTTCTGATTTGGAATACTAGATATAATCTTTGAAGGAACTTCAGCACCGTATAGCAAAGAACACTCAAGATATCAAAATACTCACAAGAATACGCTCAATATATCAAGAGAAAAATAGAGAAAACTCAGGTTTCGTGTGATTTTCAATTCTAACCTAAGCACTTTATTTATAAAAAATGTTTAGAATATCAAAAGTAAAATTTAATATAATATTAATATATTTATCAAATTTCCCTTAGTCCACCTCTAGACATCTGATTTCAGCAGTTTGCACATGTTAATGATGTCCACAAAATACAAAAAAACATTTTTTTATCAAAACAATAAATAAAACTTCCAAAAATAAATTATTTCGTAACTTCAGAACTTCAATAATTCATAATAAATAGCCCTTTTATCGAAGAAAAATTTGAACCACATGTCCTTTCCATAGGAAATTTCATTCTCCACAACTTTGCGTAAGAAAGTTTTTCCAAATTCCAAATGTAAATTGACCAAATCCATAAGCGGGCAATTTTACGTGCTATAATCAAATTTCTGCCAAGAATTGGGGTCTCACTGACCACACAAAAACATATGTTAATCATTTAATGCAACAAAAAATACTCTTCCTCCTCATATACTCATATATCCCACATTTATTATAAAATATCACCATTATTATATTATTAAAATAATATATTTAAATAAATTATTTTATCGTAAAAAGATAAAATATTAATTTTCAACAATTGTCACATTAAAAATTTTCTCCATCTATATCCACATAAAATCAATATTTTCCTCATCATATAAATCAATAATTAATTATTCATAAATAATATTACGTAATCACAATATCGATAAACCGCATACGGTTTCCAGGTGAAGAGGGGCTTTCCAATAAGGATCTCTCCTACTCATGCAATTGCAATTAGATGACCAAACCTCTCATTAGATGTAACTTTTTAGACATTGCCAATAATGTTATCTAATAATATTATTCAGCTTAATATGAATTATTGCTTCCGATAATAGAAAATAATCGTATAATGACAATTATTAAAACAACAAGAATATAAAATATCAACGCATGCAATTATTGAATCAATAAAATAAAATATTGAATAAGAATTATCGTAACAATTATTGAGTAGGCCTTTTCACGTAAGAATCAATAATTGGTGTAATACCGTGCAGCATCGTGTTTTAACCACCGGTATTCCAATAAGATTAACAGAATAACTACGCAGCTTATTTATAACCAACTTATTCGCTGCTTTTCTTCATCCAATCGCTTTCACATATGGTTTACACAAGCGTCACAGGCTGTGGTCGTCATTTAATATTCCTCGACAGTAAGAAGAATATTCCACGCACCAAACTAATATTCTCCAATAACAATGAATATTTTATAACCACTTGCATGTTTGAAATAATTGCGTATTTTATCCATAACTCACTATATTAATCAAATCAACCCTTACTATTTCAACATAATAAATAGAGGAAATTCAATTTCATTAATAATAATTTGGGGTCTTACAGCAATGGCAAAAAAAGAAAAGAAAAGTTCTATGAAGAGTTATTGGCATCTGATGGAGGAGTATCACCCTGATGATATTGAAGCAATTGAAGAATCCAAACGAAGAAAGAGTGCAGCGTTGAAAGAATAAAAAAAAAAGACAAAACATTCAATAACTGATGCGGTCAAAGATAGTAAACAAGAAAATGAGCAAGTTGGCAATGCAAATGGAGACTTTGAAAAGATTTTAAGCGAGAAGACAAATAAAATCCAGCTCGAGATGCAAATGGAAATCTTGAGAAAAGTGGAAATAAATCTGCCTCTAAGAAATCCATGAGAAAGCAACGTAATGGTTCAGCTGAAGTATGCCTAAAAGCATTTAGTTACTGCCTAACGTGTGCTCAAACCCATCTGTTGACTGCAATTTGCTTGTCAAACCACAAAGATTATTCATTCAAACCACAAAGATTACCAATCAAAAAATACCCAGTTCATAATTAATCCCCAAATTTACAATTTTCATACAAATTTCCCCAAATTAAAACAAACCCAGTTCAAATTACACCAAAAAGATACAGATGGGAATCTTTCAATTCCATTTTCACCAAATCCATGCTCAATTTCTCACCAAAATCTTCAATCTCAAGTGGGTATTTGAGTTCTCAGCAGGAATCTTCAATTTTAGAAGGGAATTTGAGTTCTAAGCTTAGTTTTGGGCCTAAGAATACGGAAATTGGTGGAGATGAAGAAATGAGTGATTTTTGGAAGCAGTCTAATGGGTTAGGGTATAGGCCATGTTTGGATTTTAGTAGGAAAAATGAGAAATCAAATGTGGAGATTATGAAGGATAGGAAAAGGCATTTGATGGTTGTGGTTTCTGGTATGAATCAGTAGAGGAATCCAAGCGCCTGCATCACGTCGGTGAGTTCGGCGACAGAGATCTTGCCGTCGCCGTTGGCGTCGAACCGGTTGAAGACGCGCCATTTTCGATTTTTGAGAGGGAAGGAGAGGAGAGAAATAGAAAAATAGAGAACACAGATAAAGTGGAGGAGGGAGAGAAGGGAAAGAAAGGAAAATACTTAAATGACCTTTCACATCTATATTACAGCCTTAGCCGGTCATTTTTGACCGGTTAAATACAAAAAGTGTGCTTTTTGTTATGTTTAATTGAAGTTTGAGGTGTACTTAGACACTTTTTTCGGTTTAGAGTGCAAAAGTCAACAAGAGTGTAAAGTTTGAGGTGCAAATTGCCTTTTAGTCTTTTTTTTTACCTAACATGAAACGACGTTGTTTCATTAAAAAAAAAAAACATTTACTCTCAGACGCTTTGCCGCTTTGGTTTAGGGATTTTCTTTTCCTTCGCCTCTTCCTCTTCGCCACTTCGGTTCTCCTTCCGCCGCTCATTCCTCAGGCTCAGCCGCGCCTCTCTCTCGGTCTCTCCGCCTCTGGCCGGAGGACGCCGCTGCTTGCCTGCTTCCTTGCTCCGCCAGTCGCCAGACCGCTATTATCTTCCACTGGGTAACGTTCATAATTCTGTACTTCTTTATTTGATTTTTCAGTTTATTATGTTGTTAATTCTTCAGTTTCAATGTTTTATTTGCAATTAATCAAAAATTTTATCCCAAAAAATTTGATGTTGGAATCTATTGTTCTATATGGTTTACTTATTTTTTGCGATTTCTTTTCCTAGTAAGCAATGCCCCAATCTTTGACTCATACATTGATTGTATTTTCTAAACTATAATTGCTTCTGCTACTAATTGTATGTAAATGTAGACCTTATGTCACAAAATTAGAGTCACTTTCAAAACCAATTTACCAAATTTTATTATATTTAAATGAATCGACATCTCGGGCATTCAATTTTGACTTTTCAAAATGGACCTTGATTTTGGGACAGGGGAGGATTATGATTATGTTCCTTCTTATGTTTTGATGTGTATTTTTGTGCCTATGCTGAAATTGCAATTTGTCTTCAAACACTTGAGTCTTGACTTGCTAAAATTAGGTTAATTGATGAAATTATGATGAGTACCACTCAACCGTGTGGGTTTTGTTAAGGAAGATTTTGGTGGGTGCTTTACGGAATCTTAATATGGGCACTGTTTTGTTACTAAATTTGCAGCTGAAAACCCTAAAAAGTCCATGGGAAAGAAATTTGTCCCCACTTAAATCACGTGCGTTTCACGTGATGGGAAACACTCTCAAGAGCGGTCCATTGCCCCCATGGCCTCCTTTCATATTTAGTAGGTTATCTACGTGCATGTCTAAAGGAATTTTTAAAGGTGATACAAATTAAATGTATGTAGGGTTTACATATTGAAGTAGACGTCGGATATATTCAAACTGCAGGTCACGTTAATACGCACAGGAATAATATTGACTGAATAATAAAGGACTTAATTCAGATGCTATGTGGAAGTATATAGGGGGGGTGTATTCAATTAAAATTTTTAAGGACTTTTTTTAAGTGATAGACTTTTATAGAATTTGTGGATTTTAATGACTTTTAAAGACTTTAAAAGACTTTTAAAATGACTTTTATGGACTCCATGAAATTAAGTAACAGACTTTCATAAACTTTTTATCAAGATTGTGATAGACTTTTATATACTTCTAATATATTTTGCAACTTATATTAATTGTTAATTATCCCATGTGTACAACCTCTCTTTTTTTTTTCATGAACTAGAGTAAATCTCATTATTTCATTAAATTATTGTGGCATGAGATTTTATATATGTTGAAAGCCTTCATATTATTCTACTCATTTCATGATATATTTGGATACTCGGATACCAATAAAACTTTAGAAACTACAGATGCAACACAAAAATTAAGCTCACTTTTATTGAGCTATATATACTTTATGCATATGCGTACGTTTTTTAGTAGGAATACCAAACTCTGTTTTTCACAAAATAATATGACAATAAAAATCTATATAATCAAAAGTCGCAAAAATTCATACATGTGAGTAAATTGCCACCAAGTTATAGAAAATTTACCATAATTAGGTACCAAAAATCACCCATCTTTGTAATCACCAAAATAAACTCAAAATAATTCAAAATTTTTATGAATTTCAAAATTTTTAGATTTAAGATTAAAACTTTTCTACACGGTTAAATTATTTATTATATTTTTAGTGCATATATTATAAATAATAATCCATGCTTATGATAACAACTTTCAGAAAACATATTATACAAAAATTTCAAGTTCTGACAATATTATTTTATTTAAGCATTAGAATACATATATATTATAATATATTTACCAATTTTGTGTCTTTTCTCTCTTTCCTCGATTACGTACCGCGAGACAGATTAAATCGTTAGTTATTTGTCTTAATTATAATATGATTTAATTTTATCCACATATAAATTAAATACAATTAGTTTTAAGGCCCAAATTTTACCAAATAATTTGTCCATAACATATTAGTATTTATTAGCCCATATAAAATAAATAACTAGTTTGATCCAATAAAAGACAAAGTCCAATTAAATTATTTAAAATATAAATTTAAATGTTATTTATTTATTTTATTTTATTTCTTTATTATTATTTTTTTTGGGTATTACACCACAAATTTGTATTTACACCGCGAATTTCTCGGTTCCCTCTTTATTGGCGATCCGATTTCCACATTTATGTTTAATATTTGAAAGTTTTTAGAAGTCTTTAAAGATGATGTCAGACTTTGAATATGGGCTGATAGTTATAATTCTTCTTCTAAAGTCTGTCAAACTCTACCATTTGATAGAAATCTGAAAAAATCTATGACTTTTTGAATACCAAAATACTTTTATAGACTTTGTAAAAATCTTAATTTAATACTCCCTCCGTCCCATGATAAAAGTCCTTATTACTATTTTGGGTAGTCCCATGTTAAATGTTCATTTTCCTTTAATAACCAAACTTTTACACATATTTTTCTATTATACTCGTAGCATTAAATATCTCATACTTTTCTTATTCTAATTCTCTCTCCATATTTAATGACATTATTATGGGTAATTTTGTCATTTCATTCATCTTCTTAATATGCGTGAAAAGTCCACCAAGATTTTTATCCTCGGACGGAGGGAGTACCACCTAGCTTTTAAAGACATTAAAAAAGTTGTAATTGAATACCAATAAACTTTTATAAACTCTTTAAATGTTTTGATTGAATACAACCAAACTTTTAAAATCTTTAAAAGTCTTTAAAAATCTTAATTGAATACACCCCCTTAATTTTAAATTAAATAGAGTATTAAGTGGAGAGATCTCTCACGTATATGTAGTAAGTTTTCAGCTCAAATTTAGCTAGTGTAAAACTTTAACCCAGTATATATAAATATGTTGCAAATACTTGTAACTTTAAAATAATTGTTTGTTATGACAGTACATGACTAAAAAATAGGATAGTAGAACATGTTGGTGAAACCTAATCTGAATGTGGGTTAACCCAAACGCGTACGTAAATTTTATATCTTATATAATTATTTATTTTTTGATTTTTATTGTTATTTTTTTTGCTGCCTTGTTATTTTCTGACACGTGCTTTTATTAGGATTTAGATTCAATTAGTTAAGGGCGAATTGACTGAGAGCAGATCTGCTGTCTCTATTTTTCCTGTCCCCCTTGTGTCTCCCACTTAAATTTTGACACTTGACCTCTTATTTAATTTTAGAGTTAGTTGGTGTTAAGTAAGAAGTTAGGTGTCAAACATTTAAGTAGGAGACAGAAAAAATAGGGACAGAGAATCTGCTCTCGTGTAGAAGTGCCTGCATCTCCTTTACCTTTGATGGCCTAGCTATCATACCAAACATGATAAATATGATACACTCAATTCGATGCTATACAAGTACAACTTTTTGCTAGTCTTTACGTTTGGCCCAATTCACGAGCTTCGATGTACTACTCTCGTTATCATTCTCATAAGCTTCACGTGTGTATCATATGATTTAAGTGGGGGAAACATACTTTCTCATTACCTAAATAATTAATTTAGTTACAAATTAAAACAGTGTCTGATCCTAGTTAGGCTCAAACTTCTCTGGTTCTGATAGTAAAGGCTGTAAAGCTACCAGTATGTCTACAGTGGTACACCCACACGATTCTCTATCTCTATTAAACTAACCCACAGATGGTATATGTGTGCCCTAAAGGCTAAATATTCTAACCCTAAAAGCATTCTTATGCCCTCAATATTTTAAGCACATAAGCCCCACAACACCACAATATCTATATTCTCCACCAAAGCCAAACACGCCCGTCATTACCCAACCTTTTCATCCCACTCCTAGACAAGCTATTTTGTGGTTTTTCTGTGTCTCAAGTCCTATAATTAAACATGTTATCTCATTTCTTATTTTATTGGTTATGGTATTTTATGTATGATGAAGTTATTTTTCACCACCTCTACCTCCAGACATTTGGTGCTCCGAGTAGCTTAAAAATAACAAATTCTCGCAGAGGGTTTTCTCTAGATTCACCTCCGATGGTAAAATCAGTAATAACTTCTAGGTGTTTTTTAGGATTCTCAAAGAGGGTGTGTAAAAAAATAAATACTAGAAGTCCCTCGTAATTTATAACTAATATTTAGGTCACGTGATCCGTGTTGTTCCCGGAATATTCTTGATTAACTCAAATACAGTTCTGAATAATCCATTTGGATGAGAGTGCAAATGTATCAAAATTGATCTCCTAATTATTAGTTGAGTTGTGGAGTGTCTTATGCATTACTCCTCGAACCATTTCATGCATACTTGGGTTATTACATGTCCGGGAGGACTATACTTTTTATTCCATGCATGGTTCATATTAAGAGAGTATCGGTGGGTTAACTAACCCCAATATTGCTTTCCAATTGTGGAGATGGAAGGGGACACAAATGTATTATCTTATTTGTTGGTTTCTTAGTCTGTTTTATTCTCTGTAATCACTGCCTTCATCTATTTTAATCTTCAATCCAAACTGCAGCCAATTAAATGAAGCTCCAATGGAGTATGGGTTCAATTTTAACAAAGAGGAAGACCTTTTGCGATTACATCCTATTGGAAGACCTTTACTTGAAAATTAAATTAGGTTTGAAAAATAATGAAAGGTAAGTAATGGATTTGGGTGTGGTTTTTTTGAGTTAATGGTTAACGGTAGAGTAAGAAAATTGTGTTGAGGGCAAATTAGTCACAATTTGAATTGGTTTAGTAAGAAGATGGGTCCCACTGCGAAAATAACAAATTAACAAGCGAAAATATCAATTCCCAAAAAAAATAGTGTTTGATAATTATTTTCTTCTATACTCAAAACTAGGATTGAGCAAAAAACGGGTATAACTGAATTATCGAACCGAACCGAAATAATTTAATCGAAATTTTCTAAAAATTCGATTATTTTTAATATTTCGGTTATATCCGAAATTATATACGGTTTTCGGTTAGCTTATACGGGTTTCAATTTTGGGTTAGAGTCCTTCTAGGGGGACATTTTTTTTTTGACATTTCTATTGACATTTTTTTTTGGTTTTTTTTTTTGTAGTACCTCTAAAAAAATGTATAGTATTTATTTCAACTGAAATTTTTGTAAAAAACAGTGTTTTAGATATAATTTGGATACATACAAGAAACATGGTTGTACAAAACACTGTTTTTTACAAAAATTTCAGTTAGAATAAATACTATACATGTTTTTGAGAGGTACTACAAAAAAAAAATGTCGCTAGAAATGTCCAAAAAAATATACCCCTAGAATTAGTCTTTTGGGTTATTTGGTTTAACCGAATAACCGAACAAAATATTGCAGACTTGTAGTATTGCACAGTGCACACGTCACTTAAAATAATAATAGAGTACTTCTAGGGGGACCGGGGTTTTCCGATCGGGGTAGTGATCGGTTGGAAAGTTTTTTTTTTCTTTTTCTCTTGATTACAAAATAATTAATGTGATTTATTGAAACTGAAATTTTTACAAAATGCAGTGGTTTAGGTGTTAGGTGTCGTTTAAATACATGTAAATTGTACAGTCTGTCAAAAGCAAAAATAAAAAAAATTCCGGCCGGTCACTACCCCGGTCGGAAAATCCGGTCCCCCCATACTTTCTGATAATAATATGACTAATAGTCTAATACAAATGAGTAATGTGACTCAGCACTCACTACTCAGCGCATTACTAGCCGTCTAGCCCTATGCCTAGCCCCCCGAGTCTGAAGTCGAACTCTCAAGTCTCGATCTGAATCTCTCAAACTCAGAAGGCCAGAATCCAGATCTCGAACTCGGAATCGGAAGTCGGAGCCTTGCTTCAGTGCTTCTTCTCTGAATCTCTTTTCTCCTGTGAGTCCTCCTCCTTTTCTTAATTTCTTCTCGTCTTCTCTTCTTTTGCTGCAACTTCTTCGTCTCTTTTCTCTCGATCTCTCATCTGGTCATCGGTTTGAAACCTTTAAAGTTTAAACTCTTTAATATAGTAGGTTAGGTTATATATAGTTTGCTGCAAATTGCAATATGTTCTAATCCGACTTCTTTGGAACAGGGTTTCATTCTTATTTTCAATTGAAATTAGACCTTTAGAGGTATTGGTTGTGCATATTCAGTATGACAGTATAGGTTTGGTTTGTTTTATATGTTACTTGTGTCCTGGAAACATAAAAATGTTTGATATCTTCAATTTTCGGGTCTTGCTACTTGCTAGAGAGAACTATATGTATTAGCTTTGGAATGGTGTTGTGTTAATTGACTGTTTTATATTTTCGCTTTTGCTTTTATAATGACTTCAAATCTTTTATATACTATTCCAACTTTGAAATAGTATTGGTGTTGTCGAAATCGTTTTAAAGGTTGGATTTTGAGAAATTTCAAGAAAAGGGAAAACTTTTTAGTAGAAGAGAAATGATAATTCCTTTTATTAATTCAGTTGTATTCACTGTGCTTAAGATATTTTAGTCACCCAGTTTGAGTTTTCTTCAACTGAGAAACCTTAATTTGAATGATATTATTTTTTTTAAATTTTTTTTTGATGTGCAACTCCATATCTTCAATAATTTCATTTATCCCATTTTGATTGAAGATGAGGCTCTAAAATGAGATATATTAATGTAATTTGACTCACAAATAGCCTGATAGGATAAGAGGTATTAATAAAGTGAGATAAATGAGCCAAATTGAAGTACATTATCGTTACTTGAATGAATCGTGCTATATTCTGATCCCTCGAGCCTGTTATATATAAAGGATTAATGTGCTAGCCCAATACATATATAGAGTCTTGGGTGATTTTCCAACAAAACTTAGAAGCATACACTTGATATATGTTGTGGCCTCCTGGTAAGCTCCAGTTAATGTCCCAATACCTGCAGAGTTTCAAAATCAAAAAATAGTTGTAATTAATAATTTGTTGTGAATTTATCAAGAATTGAAAATTACCCTCTGCTTGATGCACTTGACTTTTGAGGTCAAGAAGGTTGTCCATTCCTCCGTACTTTATTCCACTTAATAGTCCTTGTGGTCTTAATATTGTGAGCCTTACTAGCCCATTATCCAATATAACCTGCAAAAAGTTAACAAAATTTTCAAATATTTTACACAAGGATTAGAGTTTAATTAGGTAGACTTACATTGGAGCCTTGGTTGATTAGCTTGACATTCTTTTTTGCCATAGCTTAAATTAATTTTATTCTCTGTTCTGTTCTTCTGGTACATAAATGATGAATATAACCTGAAGATGCTAGCTAGGTTCAAGAACAACTGGTCGTTGGTTACTATGAAAAAGCTAAAGCGCTATATCCTTCTTATTCTCTTTCTTGTTTTGTTTTTCTAATTGTACAGAATAGTAATCTCTGGAATCTGGATAGATAATCCTAGGTTGTATCAATTATATGCATTCAACTTATATTTAAGGTTCTATGCCAACAAGATAAGTTAAAAAGCAGTAGCTGTTTTGCCAGTAAGATATCCTCTTTCTTACTAATAATTCAGCACCATAATGCTAAAATGATATTCTCAATTTCTCATGCTCCCATCTTTTGTTAATTTCTTTTTATTCATTGCAGTTTAGCAAATAATGCAAGAACTGTTTTATTCTTTCTTTAAATGAATGTATGGTTACCAAACTGAATACCTTTTTCATGGGTTGGCTGATGCTATTGGTTGAGATTACCTTTTAGTACTACAAATTTAGATAGGTAAGAGTATATGGTGGACCGTGGACATAAAAAAATTACTCGTCTTCTTGTTCCCAAAAAACACTAGTACAGAGAGAAAACCAGCACTTGGTGGGAACTTTTGCCGGGATTATTAATATTTATCTTTATATGCGGGAAACTTAATTAGAAAGTCATTCAAAACAATTGGCACCAGAACAAATGAATCCTATGCTTCCAATTTTTGCAGGTTCGGAACTCTGGCTCAAAGACCCAATAAGAATCCCGCATCAGAATTCAGAAACGCATCAATTGATTGATCTGGTGGTGTTTTTATTGTTTTAGGGCACGAGATTATGGAACAGAGGTCAACTATGGAAAGTCTTTCTTTCAAATCTCCAATAGCAGATTGAACTCAATTCCTGAAGCTGTTCAATACCACAAAACAGAACAATACGATGATGCAATCAAAGATAAGTTCATTCTTCAAACCCTCTTCTTCTGCAGCAAAGATCCCAGATCCAATTCCCTTTTTGGACAATATATTTGACAAGGAGGAGGACACAAACATCGAAGAACCAGAAATTCTCATCAAATACAAACGCAGAGCTCCAAACCCAGATAGGTACATTATCCCTTCTCTTTCTATTTAGAATTAGGTAGGTTCAGGGGCTATATACGTATACATATAGCTATTTATTGGAACTGAGGTGTAGATTTCATTTCATACGTCTATCTATGAATTGTTTGTCTCAATTGAAACTTTTGCATATGTAACAATTTTCTCACCCCCAGAGTTACTGCAGGATCATAGATGGGAGTAGAGCTGGCAATATTTTTTATTAACCCATCAACCTGTCCATCAACCCATGATTAAATGGGTTGAATTATCCATTTATCTTAGCAGGTTTTAGATGGGTTGGGTTAAATGGATAACAAATGTTATATGGGTGAAATGGATAAAAACGTGGATAATAAATGGGTAAATTGAACGCTGTTCTTTACACACTTTATTTTATATAGTGTTTGATTTCCCTCTGGCAACCTCCCCTCATGACAACGATAAACTGGAAGGTCCTCTCACCACCATCTCCGACTAATAAATCTGACCAAGACGAGAAAGAAACGCAAATTGTGGATCTCGGTACTCGTAATTTCTCTATCCCTCACATTTTTTTATCTCGTCTCCTTTTATTGAGTAGCCGTCACCGATCCATCACTTTGATTGCAGTGCGCATCTGAACTACAGTGGTTAGGATTGAAGATTTGATTGATCCCTTTATGTGAATGTATATAGGGATCCACTGAGATTTTGGCCGTTAGATATGATTGATTAGATTTTATTTTTTATTTTTTGGAGTAATTCTATCCCTCTGTTTTGCTGAAAATTTAGGGGTGGATGATCTTTGAAACTTGAATTGTAAATTTTCTTCTTTCACAGTGAGAAATATAATGTGCTTCAAGAAAGAAGAGGAGAGATTAAAGAGAAGCAGATGAGTTGGTTTTCCTCTATTCAGCTATTTTTATGTTGTGACATAAAAAATGACGGTATGTTATATGGGTTGATGGGGTTAACCCATATCCATTTAATTTTATCCTTCTTCCCCATTAATGACCCAATCTAGTAACTCACAACCCATTTAATTTTATCCATCTCCCAATAAATCAACTCATTTACCACCTCTAGATGGGAGGAATAATTGGCAGTATGCTAACTGAGGCTTTTCATAAACGTTAGTATTATTAATTATATGTTTGCATATAGCATCTAGATTTTGTTCCATTAAATTATGTTTATCTTTCATCAATTTTTTGAAGACTCTTTAACCTAGTTCTCAGTTTTGTTGGTGTTATTCTTTGATAAAAGCCAGTATTGAAAATATGATGACAAATTTATTTCTCTTATTTATTTATTTATTTATTTATTATTTACTTAGTATTATTTTGTTTTACAGTTGCTAAAGTAAAGATGATGAAATGCCATATATCCATTATGTGAGATAGTGCAATCTCAATCTTAATTAGGTTTTGAGTGATTATCTTATGTTTATTCTTAATTTTTGTATGACAGTGGGAGTGACGGTGGTTCAATTGGAAAAGGGTCACAAATACCTAATCCGGGGGATTCTTTGTCCAAAACGACGACAGCTAAGTCGTCGAATGTTCTGAATAAGAAGAGAAACTATACACAGTTCCATTTGGAGTTGGGACAGTCTGATTTTTTTATTGCATACATGTAGTACATGTGGGTTCAAGTATGCTACTGGCAATGAAGGGGATGAGAAGGTTCACAACTCATTTCACAAAAATTATACACATGGGATTCAATTTAAGGTACTTCCGTTGGGAACTCAATTTCATTGCTGGCTCATTTTAATGCTTTATTAGTTAAATTGCTACTTTATGGTAAAAGGGCTGGCGCAACGAAAGGGTTATCCATATGGCTTCACTGGAAGGAGGACGGATTATACTGGTGTTGGATGATGACCCTCCTGCTCAGAGAAACAAGGTACAAATCCACATTTGGATTGTAAAAGCCATTTGTATGCATCATTTACTTATGGCTAATATAAGAAGTTGGTTTGAGTGGTCTGTCTTGTTGGAGCTTATTGAGACAGTAATACATTGGCAGGTTCAGGAGGTTATAAAAATGATGGAGATGGAGCTTGGAGATGGATGGATATGCAATAAGCTTTGTAAGGTGATCAACTGATCATAATTTGGCTTCTATTTACTTCGAAGAATCTACATTTTCTTAATTTTTTTTAAATATTGGATTCCAAGTTATTTTTGTTAACATAGCTTTATGCTGATAGCAACCTCTCCAATCTGTATTCCGTACACAATTTTTGAACTCATCCAAAAATGTTTGCGTTACCTGAATTATTCCTCATTATTCCAGAACTATAATAATGCTTCTCTCTTTTCCTGTATCATTAGAAAAACAATGTTTTAAATTGTTTCCAAGTCACTTTCAAATTCCAAAATACTTCTATTATTAATTCATTTGTTTTATAAATCCTATTCTCTTCAAGTTTATTTGTCCAGAATTCTACATGCTGCAGGTGTATCTATTTATTTCCTCCAATAGAATTTCTGGCTGTTTAGTTGCAGAACAGATAGAAAAGGCATATAGGGTTCTCTCAAGCACAGGGGATGGGTTATCTAATGTTAATTGTACAAAAGAAGAAATTATAGGTTCAGCTACACTGCAATTTGGTAATGTGAGCTTTCAGAGAGAAAGGGTAAGAAGAGCTCCATTTGCCAAAAATCCTGAGGTATTGGATGGCAGCCTCAGTGGAGCAATTTTGTGTGGAAAAGAAGCTGTGTCTGCTCTGTGTGGCATTAGAGCCATTTGGGTCACTCCTTCAAACAGAAGAAAACACATTGCCACTCATTTGTTGGATGCTGTAAGGTAATTCAAGACTGTTGCCTTTTAAGTTCTGATTTAACTATTTTGCAAACTTCCAATTGAATTTTTATTCAACTAAAAACAGAGAATGTTAAACTGAAAGTTGGATGAAGTATGCCCTAGATAGATGCATCCAGTAGGACCAGAGAACTGAAATCTATTGCAACATATAGTAAACTAGAATCCCTTTTCTAAGCCACCATGGTAAGTGGAGATATTTATTAAAGTTGTCACTAGATTACACATGGTTTTGACAAAATTAGGTTGGCTTCCTTGGTATAGCGACTAATATCAAGAGTCCAGTTCTATGATAACTGAAAATAACAGAATTACGGATTATAGATTTAGCCTTAAGAATTAGGTTCTGGCAGCCAGAGATCGTGAGCTTCAATTGACTCCTATAACTATATTTATTGTTTAAATCCCTATTTTACAGCGATAGGGATCTTGTTATGTGATAATTTCAAATTCTTTGACTACAGTAACACATTCCTGATGATTCAACAGGGAGTGCAAGAGGAAAGAATTCTACTTTGATTTATAGCCAATGCTAAAATTTTTTAGGGAAACACAACGAAAACCTTGACAGGGATTGAAAACGTAAAATTATGGAAGCTCTAAGACCTCAAAATCAAAAGGCAATTATTTCGTTAATTAAAAGGTCCCTTGCAAAGCTGTGGCTACTAGTTATAGAAAACAAAATACCAAAAACCCTAATAAATTTAATCCTAACTTTCTATCAACTCTTAACTCTAATTTGTGCCATACAATATAACTTAGATAATAGTAGTATTATACACTTAAAAGCCCTGGAACATAATCTAACTGCAGCATGAACACTAATCTATGCTTGTCCATCATTCCTCCTGCATCACTTGAGAATATACTGATATGCCAACAACACTGGTGTTACTGTTCCTAACTTTCACCCCTGGGATGGATGTTAATTTTATAACCTGAACTTGTTTTTCGACTCGTTACCAATGTGGTTTGTGTTTGCCGGTTCTAACTATATGGTCTTAATCCAGGAAAAGCTTCTGCACGGGTTTAATCCTAGAAAATTCCCATTTGGCATTCTCTCAGCCTACCTCAGTTGGAAAGGCACTGGCTTCCAGTTATTTTGGCACTGCCTCATTCTTGGTCTACAAAACTACTGAATGGGAGTAGTTTCCATCGTGTTATTCTAATATGATACATATTTGCTTTTAGACTATAGCATGCCATTACATTTTTTTTTGGTGATAAGAGTACTATTATGCTATTCTACTATTGGTATATTTTTAGCTAATGCTAGGGATATGTTTGGAAAACTGAATCCGTTCACGGTCTGGGACCATTCGACGGTTGGTGGCTCGCTATTCGTTAAATTCATCTTTTCACAAATGTATCTCTAATTTTGGAATGGAGAAAGTATATATAAACGTAGTTCTGTTCGCTGTAACAAATTATGTTAGTGATGTAAATACTATTGAGTGTGATATGAGCAGCAATTATACTTCCGGAGCAGAGTGTTGTGCATCGCAGAAGACATGTTTAGCTGTGAACAAAAAAGGTATGACCTTAAAAGAGCTTCTTCAGCAAACATCTCACCATAATTCAAAAGTTCGTAAAGGTATTTTGTTATTAATTTCAAATGATGTTCAGAATTTCTTTTTTAATAGGTTGGGAGTGTTGAGACTTGAGAACTTATCATCTAGAAAGACACGTTGAAACATTCCCGAAGAATAAAAGAAAAATGTTTGGGCTGCCATGCATTCGTGCATGCACGTGGACAAAATTGACATTAATTCATGCAAATAAGAACCTGAAAAAGTTATGCAAAAAAAAGATCTTGGTTGAGGTACACTTCCAGGATGTGTTCCCAGCAGGGGCGGATTTTTTTGGACTGAAGTAAAGGGTTGAAGCTTAGCGAGTTAGAGAGCGAGAGTTTGAATACATTATACACCATGCGTTTAGTTTTTTTTATAATAGTAGTATTTTAAGTTTTTTTTTGCCCCTCTAAGTTTAACTTTTTCATAAATCTACCCTCTTAAGTTTATTAAGTTTTAATTTTTGTCCCTGTCCATATACCTAAAAAAAGGTTCAGCATAGGCGCTGATGGTTCACTCTAAGCACAATCAAAGTTCAGGAACTTCATTGAAGTTCGGGTTTGCACAAGCAATTCTTATTATTTTTATTGTTTGGGAAGATTTTACTTAATGTTATGAAAATCAATTTTTTTTATTTTTGCTAGTTTGAGACATAATTTAAACACCCACCCAGCCTTTGTCATTGCCTAGGTTTGAAACCCCACCCTCTTGGTACACAAGGGATGGGGGTAACCATTGGGGCAAGACCCTTTGATTTATGCAAATCAATTTAGTGTCATTGCCTTGTTTCTTACCAACAACCATCATAAATTTGAGTGTGACATTATTGTATGATATAAGTATTATACTATCTCTGTCGTTAAAAAATACTACTTTGTTTTAGGAGAAAGAAAGTAGTTTTTTTTAGTTTTTCCTAAAAAAAATAAATAAGACGGTGAAAGTATATCCTAGTTATAAACAAATAATAAATTAGAAAAAGATGGTGAGTGTATATCCTAAAATTTTGTTAATATCTGATTCATGAACATGTGGCAAGTAGCCGTTTTCATATATTTCTATTTTATTTTGGGGATCTAATGATTGCGATATTGATTTGTGATTGTTGTGTGGAAATGCTATGTTAGTTTGAACTTCAAATTTAGAAATTATTGGTTTAAAAGAAGTAAACCTTGTTACTCATATTTTTGGTAGATAAGGGCCTGGGTGATATTTCCATTTGTGAGAAATGATTTAATTCTAATTAGGAGGCATGTTTCTCTGTCAGGATGTGTTGATTGGTATCAAGGTTATATTCGTCAAATATCCAGCAGAGCTGAAGTTGCACAAACCCGCTGTTATTGTGAAACTGCGTGAACGTATTAGTGATGATGATAAATTGGTTCGTTAAACACTATATCAACTTCTTAAGGTAGTCATTTTCCCTGGGTGCAAAGAGGTAATTCATATTGGCCTTTAGGTTTAAATATTTTTTCATAGTGCTGCTGTTTATCTGTTCAACATCCCCTTGGGGGACAGTGAACAGATTTTCTAGTGCTAGTGCCGTTGATAGTGCTGTTTTAGCCGTGTGCTATAATTCTCAATAACTAGCTGATTGCAATTATTTTTTCTTTTTCTAATGGCATCCTCTGCCTCAAATTTATTCAGATAAAGATATTATTTTTTCTTCAATAGTACAATATTTAGAGAATGTTAGAGTAATCTAGAGAATTCTAAGATTCTATGATTGATTTGATTAGGAGTGATTAGTGGTAGGATTATTTTAGAAGCATGATTAGTGGTAATCATTGATCACTAGTCACTCCTAATCAAATCAATCATAGAATCCTAGAATCCTCTATATTACTCTAGCATAGAAAATTGTATACTACCTTATATCTCAGGAAGTTACTGTCCCCATATTTTTTCTGCTTGACACGAAGAAATTTCGAAGAGTACAGCAGTTGTGATACATTTTCTGTTTTATATTAGAACTGTTTACTGCCATTTCTATTCCATTTTGCACCATATTGATAAAATCCCTATTAATAATAACTCCTCTCCTTTTCTTTTTTTTTGAGTTTAATTTTATTTGTATTACCCCTTGATGTTGCCATGTAAATATTTATATCTTTGAACACAGGGCTAACTTTGATGGCTTTCCATTGATTAAATGTGATGCTCATTAAGTTAAGGAATATGATTTGGGTTATATTTTCCTCTGTGTGGTTATTAATATTCCTTTCTCCAGTTATCCTTTGTAGTTAATCAGATACTTTTATTTACAGGATAATCAAGGACTTTCATATCCTTGACAATGTTTATATTTTTAGTGCCATGACACATTTGGCAATTGACGTCAGGTTGATGGATTTCAAATTTCTTTGACCTCGTTATCCAGTATTACCCAACTTCATTTTCCTTGCATGCTGAAAAGGTAATTGCAGAAGTTTCTCTTAGTAAATAATGTATTAGTATGGATTTATTATGTGATTTGTGGAAGAAATTTGGTAGTGTTACTCATGTGCACCATGCTATGTGATTATCTTGGTTGCTTTCCAAATTCCAACTTGAGCATTCAATTCAACTATGGGCATTATTTCTTTGTCAATATCCGTAGTAAGATCACATTAAAACAAATCCTTGCTTTGAGTTAGTTTCAGCTGAAACAGATGTTCAAATTTTCATTTTCTATAGATAATGTCAAATCTTCAATCTGCTGTAAGTGTTGTATTTGTGGCGGGTTAAATACACTTTTACCCACTTTACTAGGGGTCGGTTTACAAATGCATCATCGAGCTGATTTTTTTTACATTCGACTCACTGAACTTCAATTTTTTTACAAACCGTTACAAATTATGTTAAATTGTTTGACTTTGGACGGAAAAATTACATCACGTGAGAGAGAGATAACCTACATGTAAGACTTTTTTTTTTGTGGCATGCCTAGATGGAAACTTGTATAAATTTAATGCTAAATTAATCAAAATCAAATAAATAAAATAAAATAATCTATTCAAAATAAAAGTACAATAAAAATATTTTTTTAAAATTTATTTTAATCATTAATATTTGTATGGTATGGTAAAACTTTGGTATTACAGCATACAAAAAACTTCTTTTTTTTTTCGGTTTGGTACAATTTTAAATAAGTTATATAAATTACACATTAATATATAATTTTTTAAATTTAAATAACTCATTAAATTTAATTTAATTAACCATCTTCAGATAAAACTAAAATTATTAACCCATCTTCAGACCTACATGCCGCCTTTTGTTATTTCCCCTAATGTTCATCCTCTAATGTCCCCTGGGGATTTTGGTATCAAAACAAGAAATTCTCAAATGGATTCTCTCCTTTATTATCTCCATCTTCGTCGAAAAAAATCTCCGTTTAGCTCTTCGAATTCTAGCCTTGAGATCTTGAATTCTCCACAAATAATCAGATTTGGTTTGGT
This sequence comes from Panax ginseng, assembly GCA_020205605.1. Lineage (NCBI taxonomy): Eukaryota > Viridiplantae > Streptophyta > Magnoliopsida > Apiales > Araliaceae > Panax > Panax ginseng. The sequence continues at coordinate 2,100,578 of CM035144.1, read as the reverse complement.
TTGTTGATATTCTCTCCCTTTCGCCGGATTCCATGGTGGATTAGTTTGTTGCTTCTGATTTCAAGTGCTCTGATGACGTTAACCAAATCGGATCTGACCAGATCTTATTTAAGTAGACCAGATCTGGCGTTAGCAACAGAGGAGGAGGTGGTGTCGGAGGTAGAAAAGGGCATAGGCGCGGTGGTGGCGGCGACGGTGGGTGGAACGGTGGCGGGGGAACGCGGTGGTATCATGATTATCACGGTGGTGGTGGTTGTGATCGGAGGTTTGTGGTGTAGATATTTGGGTTGTTGATGGTGGTGGTTATGGATGATGGTGGTTGTGATCAGAGGTTTATGGATGATGGTAATGGTTATGGATGATAGTGGCGGTGGTTATGGAGGATGATGGTGGTTGTGATCGGAGATTTATGGATGATGTCTGGGTTATTAATTCTCCACTAATAATAATAATAATAATCCCTCCATTTCAAAATATTAGATAATTTATATTTTTAAAATGAACTTAAAATATTTAAAAATTAAAAAAATAATATGAATTCATTAATTTATATATATATATTTGTAAAAATTATACATTAATGTATTTATTATTAATTAATACATTCTTAATGCTTAGTTATACATTAATGATGGTGGTTGTGATCGGAGATTATTGGAATGGAATGGAATGGAATAAATAAGAGCTTTTATAAACCAGTTTGACTGATAAATAAATCGTCATCACTCATCAGCACGTCGATAGCTGACTGTGGGAGAGGGAGAGTCCTTCTCTTTTATTGATTTTTTATAGGTAATTATGACAATTGTTTAGGTGGGTCAGGTTCCTGTAAGGGAGAGTCCTTACTTTCTTAAAATACGGATTTTTTTTTTGATTTTTTTTTAAAAAATAACTAAAATTTTTTTTTTAATATTTTATGGAACTGAATTTTTTTTATAATACAGTGTTTTGGATGTGATTTGGATACGATAATATAATAAGCAGTGCATAATGCATGCAGTTGTACATATATTTTTTGGTATAGATATCCAAATCACGCCTAAAACATCATATTATGGAAAATTTCGGCCCATAAAATATTAAAAAAAAATTTAGTTGTTTAAAAAAAAGCAAAAAATAAAGCAAAAAAAAAGTCAGATTTTAACAAAATAAAGAGCCTCACCGATCGGTTACATTGTTTAGGATATATATATAATAAAATAGAATCTAATTTAAATTTTTTAGAAAAGTACGGTTTACATTCATTCTAATTGATTTGAGCGGAAAAGCACAATTACAGTTCAAATTCATTCTAATTTTTAAATTGTTGAAATGGAGAGAGGGTGAGAATTTTGTTAAACGTCGTGCCTTGTGTACAAATAAATATTAGTATATATATATATATATATATATATATATATATATATATATATATATATATATATATTACACAGTCTTACAAGTTTTTTTATTTAAAAAAAAACACGGATCCCATTTATTGTTCACTTTCGTTTCTCAAATCAAAAATCATTCAAGCTCTTCTCCCCCAAACAAATTTCTTTCTTCCATCCTCTCTCTCCACATGTATGTATATATATATGTTTGTCAATTTTTATCTATCTATTTATTTATAGATAGATAGATAGATAGATATTTTTGAACTTAAAAAAAAAAGAAAAGAAGAAGCAATCATTATATGAGTGGCACATCTAATTTATTATTAAAAATTACGTTTAAATATGTCTTGTGCGAATCTTATTATTCGTAAAACATAAGAAAAAATATAAATCTTAATTTCGGTTATTAATCGAATAATAATATTGATGAGTGCATATTATTCATTTATTTTGATTCCTTTATATTTAGTTTTATTGTATGTTTCCTGTGTATATGAGCTTATTAAGGTATTTAAAGATTTCAGGAAGAATTGGAGAAATGAGAAAAAAGGGAAGATTGCAGGGTTTTGAATGCTAAGATGGATGCATGGTCTTAGCTTGGGACTTGAATTTTATTGTAGAGCTATTTCTTGGCTTTTCAGAACATCTTGAATCGTTCTAATCGGAGTTATATGAAAAAGTTATGATCTTTTTAGCAGACGAAAGTTGAATCTCAAAGTTTGGAAGTTAAAATTTATATAACTTGGAGCCCAATTTTGACCTTGATGTATTCAGAATTTGTTAATTCTCAAAGAATGAAAGTTGTAGATTTCGTCGAGAGTTTCGATTTGATAGGTAGCAGGCTCCGTAACTCCTTCCGGATCAAAAGTTATGGTTGTTTTACGAAAGAACGTCGCAACAGGAAATATGGGAGAATTTGTGCGGGAAAATTGGAAAATTTTGAATTTTTGAAAAGTTTTTAAAAGCAGATTTTGGTAGACTTTTACATAGAAAGGGATTGATATTTCTATTAGAATTAGGTTATCTTTTAGATTGAGATTTACTTACCAAATTGGTTTCTACTTCGTTATGAAAACTAATTATGATTTGTAATTTTTTTTAGGATTTTGATTTCTAGTTCTCATAGGATTTAGGGATTAATCTATCACTGTAAATAGAGGATAATAGTCAGAGTTTTATTCATTCAATCATCTACTACATTCTCTCATCTACACCATTGGAGTGCAGACGCGGAAGCATGTCAAGCAAGTTTTCTTTATTCAATTCTGAAGGGATTTTGAACCTTATTCATAATTAATTGTTTGATCAAGTTTACTTTATTTATTCCTTCGTGCATGTAATTTACTCTGATTATCTACATAAACTTCTTGTATGCTATTCAATCTACTAATTTGGTTTCTGCAGGATTAAATTAGTGAATTGATATCATCTGCTAGATTAAGATATATATTAAGCAAATGATGTATATCTGATCATAAGTAGCAATTAGTGATACTTGATTGTGGACAAGCTTTTGGGTATTATTAAGATTTTTAGAAGACAAGTTAAATAATTTTTGATTGTGTAATTATTGCTTGGAATAACTTGATTCTCATTCTTCATGTTACTGTTATATTAAATCTAGATTGATAGTTCTAAGTTGTATGATAGTTAGGATTTATTCGGACGATTGTCACTTTAAATTTATAACAAAAGGAGAATTGCGGATAATTAGCGATCGCGATTATCTAGGGTTATTAATCTCATTGAAGGGTAAATATTGTGAAAACTTGATTACTCCATAATTTGTGAAAATGCGATACTGAACTGAAGAACTGAAGTTTTTTTAATTATTGTTTATCATTGTTAATTTAGTTCATCAAATCCTAAACCCCCTTTCCATTTGAAATCATAGAATAAATATAAAACAATACACTCTTTGTGGGATCGATACATGTTTGTTACTATATTAATTCTTGAGTTAGTAGAATAAGAGTAAGGTTTAATTTTGGAGTGCTATACGACAGCTCCTAAATTTTGGTGCCACTGTCGGAGAGTTATTCATTTTTGTCTATTCTTTGTTTTTCGTTTTTCTTATTTTCTTTTCCTTTTTGTTTTATGACTCAATCCTTTCACTCTATTGACCTAAATTTTAATCAAGAGATAGAGAAAATTATAGATACAGAAGCTCTTGTTCCACCACTTGAGGAGGAAAAGATGGCGGTGCCAAACAACAACAGGACTTTAAAAGAACTAGCTACTCTCAATCTTGATCAATCATTATTGTGTATTGAATATCCTACTTTAGATGTTACTTTTGAACTTAACTCAGGACTAATTCTTCTTTTGTCTACTTTTCGTGGTCTTACATGTAAAATCCATATAAGTATCTAAAGGAATTCAATGTGGTGTGTTCCACGATGAAATAACAAGGAATGACAGAGGATCAGATCAAGCTTAGACTTTTCCATTCTCATCAGCAGATTTGGCTAAAGACTGTTTATACTATCTGTCTTTCGGATCAATACGATCATGGACTGATATGCAAATGTTATTTTTGGAGAGGTATTTTCCTGCATCAAGAGTTGTCGATATAAGAAATGAGATATGTTGAATCAGGCAGTTCAATGGAGAGATTCTCTATGAGTATTGGGAAATGTTTAAGAAGTTGTGTTCTAGCTGTCCACCTCACGGAATTGATGAACATTACTTGATACAGTACTTCTATGAGGGATTGCTACCAGTGGATGGAAGCATGATTGATGCAGCAAGTGGAGGAGCACTGGTAGAAAAAACTCTAGAAGCTGTAAAGAACTTAATTGCAAACACGACAACTAACTCACATCAGTATGGTACTAGGATCACTCATGCATCACAAAGGGTACAAGAGGTGAACACTTGTAATATTGAGCAACAAATTGCGGATTTAACTGCTCTGGTTCGACAAATGGCTACAAGAAATATGTGAGTTGCAAAGGTGTGTGTAATTTTCTCAATGTCAGGGCATACTAGTGATGCTTGTCCAATATTGCAAGAGGATGAAATTGTGCATCAAGTCAATGTTGTGGGGACATTCTTACGACAACATCCACATCAATGTGATCCTTGGGCAAACACTCATAATCTCGGATGGAGAGGGTATCCCAACTTGAGCTATGAAGTACCTGCTAATTCTGAAACATCTATGGATAATATATTCAAAGCATTCATGAGTCAGACACAACAGTTCATGAATCAGACACAACAGTTCCAGTAGGAGACAAGAACTTTTGTTCAAGAATTGAGGAACCAAGTGGGTTAGCTTGCAACCACGATAGGAAGGTTGGAATCTCAAGGCTTAGGGAAGTTACCTCCTCAAATTGAAGCCCGGAGACATTACAGAATTAGATGAGGATGAGGGACAAGAGGAAGAGGAGAATGATTTGATAAGTTCTGTAGATCTTTGTAAGAAAGATATGAATACATCTTCATCTGTGCAAACAACAGAAACATTACATGATACACACCGTGGAACCTTTACCATGTAATTGGATGATGCAAATATCCAGTTCAGCATATATGAGACAAAAAGGTATCTTGGTAATATTAATTTTGTTTTTGCTACTGATGTTGTTGACTCTATAGTATAGGAATCTCTTGAGCAAATATACAAGAAGGATTTTAGGGCTGGAATGGGGCAAAATCATGATTTGAAGGATGCTCCTAATGAATTGAAGCTCATTACGATCCACTTGAAGTCTGAAGTCGATTACATAGAATGAGAAGGATGATGTCAAGCCAATGACAATAAACAAGGGCAAATGCTTTGGAGGCAACCCAAGAACTCAGATTTGATTTTTCTATCCCTTTACTTATTAGTTTTTTTAGTTGCATGTAGTTTCTTTCTTTTTTGCATGATTTTCTTACATTGGGGATCAATGTAAGGTTTGAGTGTGGGGGGAGAGATTTAGGTTTTTTTTATTTAGGGATATTGATCTAATTTTGATGGGAAGTTAAAAAAATGATGCCTCGGGCAAACATTTTTGAAAATTCTTGGGATCCATAATTCTATTTGGCTAAGTGTTTAAAAGGTTAAAGTCAAAGAGTGAAAATCAATGCTAAATTTCAGAATCTGCTTGATGCCTAATTGGTTAATGAATGATGAAAACTAAGCCATGATCCATAGTAATTGATTTAAATTAAAATTATTATACATTAGTACTTGAATATGAGAGACATGCTTATTTGGCTAAGTTATTTGTGGAGTTGTCTATGTGGACTGATTTCATAACTTAGAATTGTTTAACTTGCTTATATTGTTGCATAACCATATGGAGAAAGATGAAAAATGATGAATGAAAAAAAAGGAGAAACGAGAATGGAAAAAAGAGAAAATGATGATTGGAGAATCTGCTAAAATGTCCATTATGCGAATTAACTGGGTATTCAAGCCTTAGGAAGCATCGGTATTCACGCTGAAAAGTGTGATGGATAAAAGCAGCTTGACTAATCGACTTTTATTGCCTTTATTGGTTGAATAAGTAAGCCCTAGGGGTGTCTCTACACCCAGCGCCCTAAGACCATCTGGTTTGAGAGTCGTTGGTGGAAAGTTCACTACATGAGTAACTCTGAAAAGCCTAAGAAAAGGAGACATTGCACATGTCAAGAAAAAAAATTACGAGAAAAACATTAAAATACATTCATCTGTGCTAAAAAGAAGGTTCTATGAAAAATAGATTGAAAAGCAAAGAAAATTTGTTCTTGGTTGTGAGTAAGTGTGCACGGTCTTTGTTCCCTGGTAACTAAGTTGAGTACGTGTGAAAATTGTAGGAAAGTTGCTTATGTGGATCCAGTTGATTTAATGAAATTCATTGGTGAAATGGTAAGGTTGTTCATTGTGATTTAACTGATGAGGCATTGATTAGATTTTTGTGAGTTTAGTGTTGAAAGTCATGATTTGTATCTTGAAATCTTTTGACATAATGGTTGAATAAAAATTTTCTGGAAATCAAACTTTTGTTTTACACGAGGACGTGTAAAGGCTAAGTGTGGGGGAATTTGATGAGTGCATATTATTCATTTATTTTGATTCTTTTATGTTTAGTTTTATTGTATATTTCATGTGTATATGAGCTTATTAAGGTGTTTAATGATTTTAGGAAGAATTGGAGCTGAAATGAGGAGAAAGTAAAGATCGCAGAGTTTTAAATGCTATGATGGATGCATGGTCTTGGCTTGGGACTTAAATTTTATTGTAAAACTATTCCTTAGCTTTCTACAATATCTTGAATCGTCCTAATCGGAGTTCATATGAAAAAGTTATGATCTTTTTACCAGATGAATGTTGATTCTCAAAGTTTGGAAGTTGCAATTTACATAGCAGTCACTTGGAGCCCGATTTCAACTTTGATTCAGCTAAATTTTGTCAATTCTCAAAGAATGGAGTTATAGATCTCATCGAGAGGTTCGATTTGATTGGTAGCAGGCCCCGTAACTCCTCTCGGATCAAAAGTTATGGTTGTTTTACCAAAGGACGTCGCAACAGGAAATATGGGAGAATTTATAAATTTTTGGATTTTTGGAAAGATTTTAAAAGTAGATTTTGGAAGACTTCTACCTGGAAAGGGATTGATATTTCTATTAGAATTAGGATATCTTTTAGATTGAGATTTACTTACCAAATTGGTTTCTAGTTCTTTATAAAAACTAATTATGATTTGTAATTCTTTTTAGGATTTGGATTTCTAGTTCTCATAGGATTTAGGGATTAATCTATCACTATAAATAGAGGATAATAGTCAGAGTTTTATTCATTCAATCATCTACTACATTCTCTCATCTACACCATTGGAGTGCAGACGTGGAAGCATGTCAAACTAGTTTTCTTTATTCAGTTCTGAAGGGATGTTGAACCTTATTCATAATTAACGGTTTGATCAAGTTTACTTTATTTATTCCTTCGTGCATGTGATTTATTCTGATTATCTATATAAACTTCTTGTATACTATTCAATCTACTAATTTAGTTTCTGTAGGATTAAATTAGTGAATTGATATCATCTGCTAGATTAAAATATATATTAAGCAAATGATGTATATCTGATCATAAGTAGCAATTAGTGATACTTGATTGTGGACAAGCTTTTGGGTATTATTAAAGTTTTTAGAAGACAAGTTAAATAATTCCTGATTGTATAATTATTATTTGGAATAACCTGATTCGCATTCTTCATGCTACTATTATATTAAATCTAGACTGATAGTTCTAAGTTGTATGATAGTTAGGGTTTATTGGGAAGATTGTCACTTTAAATTTACAACAAAAAGAGAATTGCGGATAATTAACGATTGCGATTATCTAGGGTTATTAATCTCAGTGAAGGGTAAATATTGTAAAAACTTGATTACTCCATAATTTGTGAAAAGGCGATACTGAACTGAAGTTTTTTTTTAATTAGTGTTTATCATTGTTAATTTAGTTACTCAAATCCAAAACCCCCTTTCCATAAAAAAATCATAGAATAAATATAAAATAATATGTTAGGAATAAGCATGTGAATGATATTTCTATTTATATAAGATTTGATTATGATTTTAAAGAATGAATATGCAAATATGTCTGCATTGAAATAAGCTGTAAAGTCCTTGAAAGATATATGATCAAATATGTTAGGTTGATTCTACATGAACAAAACAGCTTTGTAAAGTCCTTAAAAAGAATATGATGTACAAGGACTATATATATAGAAAGATCAAGCTTGTTAGGTTGATCTCGTATGATGTAATAGATAAGCTCTTGTCTTATAAATAAGAGATCGCACAAGCCTTCGAAGGCTTCCAGGAGAAACAAAGAATTCGAAGATTATCAAGGTAAGAGTCGTGAGTCATTGAGCGGTAGAGGGATTGTAGAAGCAATGCGTAATTCAGTATCAAAAAATGGCTATAGATTGTAGTCTGCCTTGGAGGGCCTCACTCAGTATCGTAGAGTTGGTCCAAGTGCCTGCCAAGCCAAATTCAGAATTGTAGTCTGATCTCAGAAGCGTAGAGTCTGCAAATCAAGCATGTAAAGATCGTACTCTTTCAGTGTTTAAGAGAAATCATAGTGTTCTCTTTATCAAGACTGAATCAAGCACGAATATGACTAGACACCACGATGATGATCGTAGTCGAAGCTAGATCAGATAAGGACAACAAATGTTGAAGCAAAAATTATAGTCTTGTGTATAATCTGCTCTCGGAGTCGTAGCGTCTACAGAACCAAAGCTAGATCGTAGTCTGTAGAACAAAGTCTTCGACAAAGCTTATCAGTGCTCACAACGCCAAGGAAGAATCGTAGTGTTAACACGATTCTCAACACATGAGCACTCCTAAAGCATCCAAAGAATGAAGCCTCTAGACAGAACTATAAAGATACAATCTACCTAAAGGAATCCAAAGAGCATTCACCAAATGGCTTGAAAGCAAACAGCAGATCAACGCACTAATTCAATCAGCATCCTGATTGAGATGTGAAGCTATTCAAGGGAAGTCTTCCACAAGCAACAGTAAGAAGACTTCAGATAATGTGACTGACAAAAAGAAGTCAACAATGCAGTAGTTGTCAAGATAAACAAAAGATAACGATCTTGGGTATAACCATGATCGTAGTGCTAGCCAGATGAGAAGCAGAAACAGATGTGGTCTATACAGAGATACTGGCCAACCTTTGAAGAATAGACAAAAAAGATTAAGCATGGGTCAGACCATTGATGATATATGAACGGGAGATCACAAGAAGAAAGAGAACTGAGCATGGTCAATCAGATGAGTCTTGAATCTTAGGAGGGCCAGAGCATTCAAACAAGTTTTCAGTATCTAATGCAAGTTAAGGCAAACAGAAGTGTTGAAGCACTGCACGAGTAAAGGAAGAGAGGTTCTACATTGCAAATCCAAATAACACTCTTAGAATTGTAGAGTTCGGCCATCTGCATCAAAATCGTAGAGTTCGTTCATCTGAGTATTGAAGCCTTGGCAACGTATCAATAAAAAGACTAACATTTGAACGTTGTTGATTGAAAGCATCGATGTAAAAGGATAACTCCTGGTGTTCTGATTGACTAATTAGAAAGAAGAAATAAAGGTGACTACAGCCTGACATGTTAAAGTGACATCTCTGATGTGGTAGGTGAAATAGTAGACTGCAATGTAAAAAAAGTGAAGAAAAGGCTGTTACGTTACATCAACAGTCTACACCAAATAACTCGAGATCTGCGAATCAATTCAAATAGCTTCCAACGGGTATAATCCAACGGGAAGCTTATGAAAGGTTATTTAACAGCTGAAGCTTGAAAGAAGAAGTTGTTGGTTTTTGACAAGTTGTTGACTCTACGAGTTCTACAGAGCAAAACAGAATATGTCTCAATGGCAGTGAGACTACGAAAGTAGAAGTGAAGCAAGATAAGATAAGAGCTTTAATAGAAAAAGGCTTCACTCAACAATGATGAGAATGCCATTAAAAATGTCAGCTAAGCTGAGAGCCGAGAAAGCCAAGAAGATAGCATTCAAAAGATTGGCAGATCAGAAAGAAGATTCAAATAGCCACTCTACGAATCACCATGAACCATCGAGAGTTAGAGAAGAATAGATATAGAACCAAGTCTGTACACAAGCCAACCAAGGTTCAGGGAATGCTAAATGCCAGGCGGAGTCTACCAAAAGTGCAAAGATTTAGCAAACCTCAAGTGGTGAAGGTGTGTAAGCTGAGATAAGATCAGCTGTACCAAAGAAGAAGAGACAAACTGCTAAGTACTCAAAGAGATTGAACTTTATGAATAACTTAGCAGTCCGTCCATTGGTTATCCAGTCTCGATGCAGAATCCAAAGAGGATCACAACAAGCTGCTAAGTATCAAGGATGAACAAGCAAAATTGAGATAACTTTCTACCGACGATTTTAAAAAATGAGTAAGTGGGGGTCCATGTAATAAGCCAAATTTACAACAAATACTTCATAAAAAAACCCTCTATTTATCTCAATTCACTTGGTTTCACTAAACACATTTTTAATAACATTTATTCATCATTAATATTATAACTTATAATATTAACAACTAGATCATTCCCAGGAAAGAGGGTGCTTTCTGGTAAGGACTTCTCCTTATTGGCGTGCAATTAGGTGACCAAACCCCTTTCCTAGACAGAACTTTCTAGACATTGTCAATAATGCAAATAATAATATGAATAACTTTGTCGTCTCAATTATTGATTTAATAATATAAAATATTGTGCAGATGATACTGTGACAATAATTGATGTAAGACCCCAACTTTTATGAATAAAAATGAATTTTCTATAATTATTATTTTGAATATTATGGAATGAATTTGATATAATGTTATAGTTGTATAAATTTTGCAAAGTACGCAAGTTGTTATATAATATTCGATTGGTCGGGGAATATTCGTTTTTAACAGGGGAATATTAAATGACAACAGTATAATCATTAGTGGACCCTACAAATGAGAATTATTGTCGGATTGAGAAAATGACAAAATATTTTTTATTAAAATAACAATGAAAAGTTTCTAATTAATCTTGTTGAACTACTCGGTAGTAAAAATGCGGAAATCTGGCGTGGTTGCATAGTAGCACACGGTATTGATTATTGATACTTACGTAAGAAGTCATTTAGTTTTGTTCAATTATTGCTTGATGAATTGTTGCATAGTATCTCACGTTAATTGATTCAATTATTGTCAATATTTTATTTATTATTAAATCAATAATTGAGATAACAAAGTTATTAATATTATTATTTGTAATATTAACGATGTCTAGAAGTTACATCGAGAGAGGTTTGGTCACCTAATCATGGCATGATAGGAGAAATCCTTATTAGAAAGCCCCTCTTTCCGGGAGCGACATTGGTCGATTAATATTGTGAATTATAATAATAATGATAAATGTTGTTAAATATATTGAGAGGATTTTTATGAAGTATTTGATGTTATTATATGGACCCCCATTTACCCATTTTTCAAAATAATCAGTAGAAATTTATTCTTTATAATAAAGGTGGGGCCCACATGTGGGGGCCACGTATGGAAGGAAGATGTCTTGGATGGAATTTGCAGGCACGGGTGAGAAATGGGGGGAGTGGGAGATTACTTTTCAAAAAAGGGAATTAATATTATATATATATATATGTATATAACATGTGTTTATATATATATATGTTATTTTTTTGTTTTTTTTGTTGATTGAATGAAGTTGTCAAGCGTCCGTGCTTATTAGTAGGCAGCCTGTGAAATTTTTATGTTGCGTCCGTGATAAATTCCTAACAGTACCCCTTCAATTCTCCTATAAATAGGATGCTTAGTTAGAATTAAAATCACACGTAAATTCGGAGAAATTCTCTTACATAATCTTGAGCGTATTTCTTTAGATTTTAAGAAGCTTTGGCGTAGTACAAGTTTTCTTCAAGAATATCCTCATACTACCGATTGGAATACTCTTCTTTTACAATGAAGGGATATTATTTCTTTGTATTCATGAAGAGAACACATTATTCCATTCATTATTATTCGTTGGAATAACTTTGATATCTGTAGCTACCCTATACTTGGTGAAATTCTTACATTATTCCATTATTTATTATTCATTGGAATAACTTTCAGATATCATGGCTACCCTATACTTGGTGAAATTCTTTTGTTATTCCATTCTTTATTATTACATTTGGAATATCCTATCATGTGTTTTACTTCGGACTGGTTCCGTCTTTATTATTACGTTGGAATATCACATGTACATGCGTTTACGTGGGACTGGTTAAAATCTTTATTATTCTCGTTAGAATAACTTTGTCTATCTGATACCGCATGCATGGTGATTTCTTTTGTTACTCCATTCTTTATTATACTCGGTTGGTTAAAGTTTTGACTTACTATACTCTATGAAATTAGTGGAATATCCTTGATATTTGCGCTTCATCCAGTATCTTTTCATGAAAATATTCTTCTGAGCATTCTTGAATATTACTCTAAAAAGAAGTATCATGTTGACAATTTGGACGTTATTAGTTCCTGAATAAATTAATTCTTGAACTTGTTTTATTGAATTCTTATATCATTGTCATCATCCTCATGTTTATATTTTTTTTAAAGTCATCTGTGGTCTGTAGTGCATAGATGGACTTGGTATAATTATGACCAGGGATTATTCGGTGTAATCATGACCGTAATATTACAAATGATGTGGTAAAAGTCATTATTGGCCCATAGTGCATTGATGGATAGTTGATCATGACAATTGATGAATACACGAATATCCTTGGCCCCTAGTGCATGGATAATTTGTGGTTGTGATACTAATGAATATCCTTTGCCGTAGTGCAAGGATGATGTGGATAATTTATTAATTGTCGAGTCCCAATGATAAAAGTGATGAAAAACCTTTTAAATCATAAAAGATAGTAGATTTTATTCTCTACTTGGCTCTTTTAATGGATTGCATGTTCCTCATTGCAGTTAAACTTGATGTCTATTGTATTTTATCGGTTTAACATTATTTGAAGACTAATGATAATTTATTACGCATTATCTTAGTCATAATATTTCTTACTAGGCTAGTTGAGCTCACCTTTTCTTTCCTTTGTTTTCTCTTGAAATGAGAAAGTAAGCGGGACTAATCGAGAACGGAGTGGCGGTCCAGATGATAGTATTAGTAGTCCTCACTATTCTGTTAAATAGTGTGACAATAAATGTAATGAGGACTTATTTTGAGAGTGAATATTGTCTAGAAGACAGTATTTGTATTAAAATTCTCAGCTCTCTTGTTGTATATTAATGATTGTATTTATATTCTGTACCATGTATTTGGCGACTCAGAATAGGTGATGTATACCTATTTGGGGGGCGTCATAATTGAATCAATAATATGAGATATTATGCATCAACTATTGTTGCAATAATTGAATAAACTGAGTGACTTCTCACATAAGCATCAATAATTTAGAGATACTGTGCAATACCGTGTGCTACTATGCAACCACGCGTATTACTATACTTTTATCACCAGGTATTTCAACAGTTAACGGTAAAAATTTTGTTGTTATTTTTATAAAAAGTTATTTATGTCATTTTCTAACCCCGGCGGTAATTCCATTGTGGGGTCCACCAATGAATGTGTCGTCGTACGGATATTCTCCGATAAAAAATATATTCCCCGACCAAACGAAAATTTTATGACAACTTGTTTACTTTGTAAAATTTTCACATATCACTCTTAACTTTAACCTTTTATCAATTTAACCATTCACTAAATAGAATAATAATTATAAAAAAAATTGAATACTTTCATTTCATAAAATTCGGGGTCTTACATTAGGATTGCGTAGTTCGATATGTGATTTCCTGTGTGACATTATTTTGATTACTTATGTGACATTTGACTTATCTGTGTGACAATATATATTTCTGTTTTATTTTGAGCTCGACAAGAAATTACACTCAACCTTTTGATTTAGCCTACTTTTTTGTTGTGTTAGTTTTGTTCGTTTCAGTTCAATTCAATTAATTGAGTTAGTTATTTCAATTCATTATTTATGTACGCTATATCTGTACTGGTCATTTGTCTCATGTTGTATTTTTCCTTTTAGCAGGTAATCAAGGGGATCACAGACAAGCGTGATTAGAGCTCCTTTGGTGCCAATAGTTTAGATATATTTTGTTTAGGCTGTGATACATATTGGTTTGTTTGGAGTTATAATAATTATCTTAGATTGTGGTTTAAACCAATTTGAGTTTTATTACGATTTGATTTATGATATTTATTAGTTATTAGAGTTATTTATTTTGTGATATAGAACTCTCAATTTATTTTTTAAATTTTAGTATATTTTGTGAATAACCTCATTTTTTATTTTGAAATGAGAATGTCACAAGAATCCTGCCATACAATTTGTGGCTGGAAGACTATGAAATATGAATAAATGAAAAACATGTATTTAGTCGTAATTGGCCAAATACCGAACATATAAGTTACAAAAGTCAAAATACTTGTAACTTAGTCAAAATGTATTTTTAATTAAAAACTTTATAGGACCGGTCAAAAGAAAATATGATCGATTTTTTTTATTCTGAGATTACATTGATAAATTCAACTAAATTTTGAGGGACAGTTTCATCATTTGCCTAATAAGTAATAATACTATTAAATCCACTACAAATTTTTTATATTGTACTTAAGCAATAATTTCATAAAAATGTACTACAAGCATTAAGTCAAAATTTAATTTTAAAAATTATTATTCAAGTTACTTATTGTTGAGAAGATGACTCAGCTGCTGAAATAAAGTTGTTGGAGTAATTTTTGAATAAGTCAAAATATTTGAAAGCTTCAAAGTAGTTGTTGCTTGAACGGAAAGATAAGCTCCTGGATTCATGAGCTTATGATGCTATTTTTTGCAATCTGTTATGCATTTCTGTTATGTTTCTCATGTATATAAAGCACTTTCTAGTCAATAAAATATTAAGATCATTTTGCAGCTCATTTAGGTTCCTATATGTTTTAATTTGTTAATGTTCTTGTGCAAAATAACAACATATTGGTATCAGAGCTGTTTTCTTAAGGGGCCTGTGTGAGAAATCCTGAGAGTATTCTTTCACCAAAACACCAAAATACATAAATACCTAACCTTTCTAAGCATGGCCTCAAATGCTTTCTCTCTAATAATACCCCCAGTTTTCACCGGTGAGAATTATCAAACATGGGCAGTAATGATGACTGCTTATTTGCAAGCAGTTGATCTTTGGGAGGCAGTTGAAGCTAATTATGAAATCACTCCATTGCCTGACAATCCCACTGTCCAAGAAATCAAGGTTCACAAGGAGAGGACAACTAAAAAATTCAAAGCCAAGTCATGCCTCCATTCAGCAGTTTTTGAAGTTCTTTTCACCAAGATCATGACTTTGGAGTCAGCCAAAAACATCTGGGACTATCTCAAAACTGAGTTTCAAGGCAATGAAAGATCAAGGAGCATGCAAGTGATGAACTTAAGGAGGGAATTTGAGATACAAAGGATGAAGGAATCAGAGACCATAAAGGAGTACTCTGATAGACTGTTGAGCATAATAAACAAGGTAAGGTTGCTTGGAGAAGACTTATCTGATTAAAGGGTTGTTGAAAAAAATCCTAGTAACCATACCCGAAAGGTTTGAGTCCAAAATCTCCTCTCTTGAGGAATCTAAAGACTTAAAAAGTATTTCCTTGGCAGAATTTTTGAATGCTTTACAGGCGCAGGAGCAGAGAAGACTGATTAGGCAAGAAGGGTTTATGGAGGTAGCTTTGCATGCCAAACTAGAAATCCAGGATAGAATTAAAGGCAAGAAAAAGAAGGGCAATAAAGACAACTCAAACAAAGGAAATGTTGGAGCTGGAGGCAGTAACAACAAAGAAGGAACTTACCCTCAATGTCAATATTGGAAAAAGATAAATCATCCTTAATCTAGGTGTTGGTGGAGGCCTGACATCAAGTGTAGAAAGTGCAACTAGTTAGGCCACATAGAGAAGGTTTGCAGAAGTAAACAACAGCAAGAGGGTGAAGCTAAAATGGTGGACCAGCAGGAGGAAGAGCACCTGTTTGTTGCCTCATCAATGTTATGCAAGCAAAAGCTCTAATGAACAATGGTTAATTGATAGTGGCTGCACAAACCATATGACCTATGACAAAGAGCTCTTTAGAGAGCTGGATAGAACTAAAATTTCCAAAGTCAAGGTTGGAAATGGTGAGTTCATTGAAGTAAGAGGCAAAGGGACAGTAGCAATTGAAAGTATTTTAGATACAAAACTAATTATTGATGTTTTATATGTGCCTAAAATTTATCAAAATTTGTTAAGTGTTGGTCAGCTACTGGAAAAAGGCTATAAACTGTTGTTTGAAGATAAAAAGTGTATGATTAGATATGTGAATGGCCACGAGGTGTGTACAATCAAAATGAGAGGCAAGTGCTTCTCTCTGAATCCAATGAAGGAGCAGACAACATATCAAGTCTCTATGAACACAACAAAAATTTCGCACAAGAGATTGGGCCATTTTCACCATGCAACACTCATATATATGCAAAAAAATCAGCTGGTGCAAGGATTACCTCTACTAGAAGAGCATGTACTTGGCTGCAAGGCTTGCCAATATGGAAAACAAAGTAGATTGCCATTTCCGAAAAAGGCCTGGAGGGCTTCACAAAAGCTGCAACTAATATATACTGATCTTGGAGGGCTTCAGAGAACTCCATCATTAAAGGGAAGTAAATATTATATTACTTTTATAGATGATTTAAGAAGAATGTGTTGGATTTACTTCTTAAGGTTTAAATCCAAGGTTGCAGTTGTGTTCTGGAAATTCAAAGCTTGGATGGAAAACTAGAGTGGCTGCAAGATGCAAGTGTTAAGATCAGATAATGGCAAGGAATACACCTCAGAACAGTTCGATTTATTTTGTGAAGAAGCTGGAATTGAGCACCAGCTGACAGCTCTATACACTCCACAACAAAATGGAGTGAGTGAGAGGAAGAATAGAACACTCATGGAGATGACCAGATGTCTGCTACATGAAAAAGGGCTGCCAAAAAAGTTTTGGGCAAAGGCTGCAAATACTGCTGTTTTTTTACTTAACATACTTCCAACGAGGGCTTTGAAAAGAAAAACACCCTTTGAGGCTTGGTATGAATACAAACCTTTATTACATAACTAAAAAGTATTTGGTTGTCTGTGTTTTTCATATGTGCCTCAGGTGAAGAGAGACAAGCTTAATAAGAAAGCATAATCGGGAGTCTTCATTGGTTACAACAACATCTCTAAAGCTTACATAATTTTTCAACCTCAAACAAGGAAAATTTTAAAAAGTAGAGATGTTACTTTCATGGAGAATGAGCAGTGGAGTTGGGATGATGGAGAAAAAGATCAATTTTTAGAAGATTTGCAACCTTCTGAAGACAATGTTGATGACCCACCAGTCAGGGGAACAAGACTGCTTTCTGACATTTATCAAAGATGCAATGTTGCTGTAATGGAGCCTACACGATTTGAAGAATATGTAAAAGATCAGAAATGAATGGAAGCTATGAAAGAGGAGATGAGAATGATAGAGAAAAATCACACTTGGGAGCTTAAGAAAAAACCTCAAAATAGGAAGTTTATAGGAGTTAAATGGGTGCTCAGAACCAAGTTAAATGCAGATGGATCAGTTAACAAGTATAAAGCAAGGCTAGTGGTGAAGGGTTATGCTCAAATTTGTGGTGTTGATTTTTCTGAGACCTTTGCACCTGTGGCAAGGTTAGATACAATCAGGTTATTGCTAGCAATTGCAGCACAAAAAGGCTGGAAGGTGTATCAGCTAGATGTTAAATCAGCTTTTTTGAATGGTTTTTTGCAGGAAAAAATATATATAGAGCAGCCAGAGGGATTTGTTATGCAGGGGCATGAGGATAAGGTGTATTTACTTAAAAAGGCATTGTATGGTCTTAAACAAGCCCCAATGACCTGGTACAGCAGGATAGATAAACACTTATTAAGCCTAGGCTTTGTAAAAAGCCTAAGTGAATTTACTCTGTATGTGAAGAAGGAGGCTACTGACTTAATTGTTGTATCTGTTTATGTTGATGATTTGCTTATAATAGGGAGCAATGAGGAGCTTATAAAGGAATTTAAAGCAGAAATGTTTAAGGTGTTTGAGATGACAGATTTAGGCTTGATGTCCTATTTTATGGGAATGGAAGTAAAGCAAAGGCAGCATGAAGTCTTTATCTACCAACGAAAGTATGCAAAGGAGATCCTCAAAAAATTTCACATGGAAGACTGCAAGGCTACATCAACTCCTATGAATCAGAAAGAGAAATTTAACAAGGATGATGGAGCTGATAAGGTTGATGAAGGTTTGTACAGGAGTTTGATTGGTTGCTTAATGTATCTTCACGGTGTTCAAGGAAGCAAGAGATTATTGCACAAAATAGGTATACATCACCCATTTTGAAAGTCGATCGATAACATGACGAGTCCACACAAATAGTCGCTATAAATCCAACAACTACAACTTTATTAATCTGACATAAAAGCGTGAGTTTAAATACAAATATTGCCATCTAGACAATATTCACACCCAAATAAGTCCTCATTACAATTATTGGTATATTATTTTACAAAAATGGTGAGGACTACTAAAACAACTCTCTAGAACCATCATTCCACACCAGAGCTAGAACTCATTTACATTCTCGCCTCACGAGAAGAAAAATGGAACAAAAGGAAAAGGGTGAGCTCAACTAGCCCGATAAAGAATATTATGACTAAGATAATATAGAACAAATTATCGTTAGTCTTGACGAGGGAAAAATCGATAAAATACAATAGACAACAAGTTTGAGATCAATATTTATGGAAATAATAATTCATAGAAGAGTTACGTAGAGAATGAAATCTACTATAATCTATGAATTTAAAAGTCCATCATCAATATTTTATCCTGTAACATCAATCGATATATATCTTGAATCAAATATTCATCTTTGCACTTCTGAGGCCGAAGATATTCATCGATTAAGTAAGTATGTTCATCTCAACTTTTGTTCATCTTCTGCACTACGGGCCAAAGATATTCATCAAAAATTCATTCATCTTTGCCTACTGGGCCAAAGATATTCGATAATATCATCATTTAGGGATTTGAGGATGATGAAAAAATATTTTAAAGAAAAGCGAATCGATTGAAACAAAAGAACAAATATTAAGGATTTGTACTTTAAACAATCGAGTTCAAAAATACTTCATAAATAATCATAATGGAGTAAAATTCAAGAATGATCAAAACATGGATACAATCAAAGCTAGTATCCATAATAGATATTTTGGAAAAAAAAAAATTTAATTTTTACGTGAATAGTGTAGTATTCGTGAATAGTATGAATAATTAGTATCGTGAATAGTGTAGTATCGTGAATAGTAACCCCGAACACTAAAAAGACAAGAATTTCACAAGAAAAATCTTACCAATAATCGGCATAATGATATTAGAAGAAATAATATCATTTTTAAAAAATAACATCCACTTACCTCGAAAAGAATAATACTTACATTTGGAATATCGGATATATATTTGAAGGAACTTTGCAAATATAGCAACACTCAAAGTATCAAAATACTCACAAGAATACGCTCGATAATATAGAGAAAACTTTGATTTACGGTGTGATTTTCAATTTTAACCTAAGCACCTATTTATAGGAAAATGCTTAGAACACGAAAGAAGAAAATTTAATAAAATATTAATATATATTTATTAAATTCTTACACACACATAATCGATTCAAAACATCGACCATTTAACAGTGACCCACCTCACTAAATAAAAAAAAAACGTTTTTCTTATTAAAATATTTAAAACTTCAAAAATCAATTATTCGAATTTTGAACTTCAATAATTCATAATAAATAGCCCTTTTATCGAAAAAATTGAACCTTATGTCCTTTTCATAGGAAATTTCATTCTCTACAACTTTGTAAGAAGAAAGTTTTTCAAATTTCAAGCAGAAATTGGTAAAAGAAATCCACAAGCAGACGATTTTACATTTTATAATCAAATTTCGGTCGAGAAATGGGGTCCTGAAACATGAAAAACATGTTTTAAATATTTTTAGTAACAAAAATACTTTTCCTCCTCATATATTCATATATCCCACATTCATTGTAAAAATATCACCATTATTATATTATTAAAATATAATAATATATTTAAATGAATTATTTTATCGAAAAAGATAAAATATCAATTTTCAACAATTGTCACATTAAAATTTTCTCCATCTATATCCACATAAAATGAATATTTTCCTTATCATATAAATCAATAATTAATTATTCACAAATAATATTCTGAGAATCGCAATCTTGTGACGGTACATTCGAGGAAAGAAGGGGCTTTCGATAAGGATTTCTTCTTCTTGGTGGCATGATTAGGTGACCAAACCTCTCCTTAGAGCGAGAACTTTCTAGACATTGCCAATAATGTTATCTAATAATATTATTCAAATAATATGAATTATTGATCGATAATGGAAAATCTTGTGTAATGACAATTATTGAAACAACAATAATATAAAATATCAACATAGCAATTATTGAATCAATAAAATAAAATATTGAGCAGTAATTCTTTGTAACAATTATTGAGTAGTGTGCTTCTTACGTAAGAATCAATAATTGGTGTAATCACAAGTATCTTCTTGTGTTTTTAACCATAGGGTATTCAACGATATTACTTGGTAACAACTTCTGTAGATTATTTATAAACAACTTATATTTGTCGTTTTCTTCATCCGATCGCTTTTTTAGTTATGGGGCCCACACTGAAATTTTTGTAGTAAAATACGAATATTTCAAGCGGTAAGAATATTCCACGACCAAACGAATATTCTCAGAGCAATAATGAATATTTTATAACCACTTGCTTATTTGAAATATTTAGCATTTTACCCATAACTAACCACATTAATCAAATCAACCCTTCTTATTTCAAAATAATAAATAGAGGAAGTTTAATTTCATTTATAATAAGTTGGGGTCTTCTGACCTCCCTCTTATGAAATTTCGTCCTCGAAATTGGCGTCACGTACTGGTGTTTGAAAAGGTGAGGATACCTCGCTTTCATTTAGTTTCAACTCCCGGTCATTTCCTCGATAGCATGGTTCCTCCACAAAACTTTGACTTGTGGTATGACCTTTGTACGTAAGACATCTCCTTCTATCAAGATCTTGACAGGTGCCTCTCCTCGTACGTTAAGTCTTGACTATCTCATCCGGTTCTAACTTCGATAGCGTGGTTGGGTCTTTCACATATTTCTGAAGCACGGATATATGAAAAACATTATGAACACGAGACATACTTGGAGAGTAGCAGCGAGTCTATAGGCTACATTTCTACTACTCGGTCGAGAAATTGAAATGGACCGATAAATCGTGGATTGAGCTTTCCTCTCTTCCCGAATCTTGTAACTCCCTTCCATGGGCGACACACATGACAATACATGATCCCCGATACTAAATTCCGTCCTTTCGATGAAGATCCGCATAACTCTTTTGTCGATCTTGTCTTGGTTTGTATCGTTGTCGAATCATTTGGATCTTTTACGTAGTAATACGTACCAACTCTGGTCCCAACAATGTTGCTTCACCCACCTCATCCCAACATCTTTGGAAGCGACACTTTCTTCCATCTGATGCTTGAATGGAGCTACCCTATCTTGCACGATAAGCTTTGTTGTTGTAGGAGAATTCCACCTGATGGTAAATACTTATCAACTCCCTTTGAAGTCTAGGACACGAGTCTTAATAGATCTTCAAGAGTTTGAATAGTCCTCTCGATTGTCCGTCCAGTTTGAGGATGGTATGCTTAGAAGCCAGATAATCGTAAATCCGTGCCCGTAGCTTTTTGCAAACTAACCCAAAATCGTGAAGTGAATCTTGGGTCACGATCCGAAACTATGGATCTTGGCATGCCATGCAATCTCACAATCTCATTTACATACATATGAAGCAAGGCGTTCGAGGAATAAGTCTCCGTGTCGGCAAAAGAAATGAAAGCGGAACTTGGTTAATCTATCAACAATAACCCAAATAGCATTTATACCTTGAGAAAGCAGGTGGGAAGACCCATACTTGAAATCCATGGTAATGTGTTCCCACTTCCATTTTGGAATCTCAAGTGGTTGCTGAGCGGACCCTTAGGTACTTGATGCTCGCCTTTACTGCGTTGACAAGTTAAACACCTCGAGATAAACTTTGCAATCTCTCTCTTCACATTGTTCCACCAAAATGTATGTCGAAGACCACGATACATTTTGGTACTTCCAGGATGGATTTCAAACGGTGTATTATGTGCCTCCGTTATGATCTTATATTTCAAATTAGAGTCGTTAGGAACACAAAGTCTGGAGTGGACTCGAAGTATTCCTTCTTCATCGATTCTCGCTTCCGGAATAGCACCTTCTTGTACTTTCTTCTTCATACGCATCATCGGCTCAAGATTCGGTGGCTTGAGCAACTTTAACTTTTTCTATTAAAGTTGGCTCTGTCGTATACTTGACATCATCACATGGGTCCCCGGTCTTGAATTCTATCTTCATCTTTTGTAAATCACACAAAATGGGCCTTTGTGTTGACAACATCGCACTTGTTCTCGCATATGATCTTCTACTCAACGCGTCAGCTACCACGTTCGCTTTTCTAGGATGGTATTGAATAGTGTGGTCGTAATCTTTCAACGACTTCGAGCCAGCGTCGTTTCTTGCATGTTGAGTTCCTTTTGGGTGAAGAAATATTTGAGGCTTTTATGGTGCGAATATATCTCCACTTTCTCTCCATATAGATAGTGCCTCCGGATCTTTAAGCGAATTTGCTTGCTGCTTGACTCTAGATCATGAGTAGGATAATTCCTCTCATATTCTTTAAGTTATCATGAGGCATAGGCTATGACTTTTCCATGTTGCATGAGAACACATCTAACCCTTTGCTGAAGCATCATTTGTAGATAACAAATCCATCCAGAACGGATGGTATTGTCGAGCAGTCTTAGAAATGAGTCTCCTCTTAAGCTCTTGGAAACTCTTTTCGCATTCCTCGCTCCATCTGAATTTTGTATCTTTAAGAGTCAGTTGAGTTAGCGGGGTAGCGATTCGAGAAAATCCTTCCACGAATCTCCGATAATAACTAGGCCCGAGAAAGCTACGTACTTGATCATGCAAACTTTGGTTGCTCCCAACTTTGTATTGCTTGATCTTTCTTTGGGTGAGTGAGATACTCCGTGTTTTGACACCACGTGCCCAAGGAATGCTACTTCCTCAAAGCGAACTCGCATTTCTTCAACTTGGCATATAGCTTATTTTCACGAAGCCTTTGGAGTACCGACTTCAAATGGTGCTCATGATCTTCACGACTTTTGGAATATATGAGGATGTCATCAATAAAGACAACAACGAAGTGATCTAAATAATCCTTGAATACTCGGTTCATCATATCCATGAAAGCGCGCAGGAGCATTAGTCAATCAAAAAGACATGACTAAGAATTCATAATGCCGTCGTCAGGAGTTACGAAGGCGGTCTTTGGAATATCCTCGATTCTAATCTTGGTGATGATATCGAGCGAAAATCGATCTTTGAAAAGAATTGTGCTCCTTCTGTTGGTCAAACAGGTCATCAATACGAGGTGGCGGATACCTATTCTTGATGGTGACATGGTTCGATTCGATAGTCAATACAAAATCGCATACTCCGTCTTTCTTCTTTACAAATAAAGCAGGAGCACCCCGAGGAGATGTACTGGGGGGCAGAATGAAGCAGATGTCCAACAATTCCTGTAGTTGGACTTTTAACTCCTGAAGTTCAATAGGAGCCATTCGATATGGGGTTTTAGAAATGGGCTTTGTACCAGGTTCAAGATCAATAAAGAATTCAACTTCACGTTCCGGGGTAGACCAGGAAGTTCTTGAAATCGTCGGGAAATTTACTAACAACGGGAATATTATTCAAATCGGCGTGTCTTTATTCAAATCCATAATATGGGCTAAGAAAGCTTGACATCCATTTTTCAATAAACGAATAGCTTTATGACTTGATATGATAGTGATTGATTTTAATGGTTTAGTTGCTTGAATTCGTACAACAGGTTGGTTAGGAATATGAAAACTAACAACCTTACGAAAATAATCAATTTTGGCATGATGAGTAGTTAACCAATCAATCCTAAAATCACATCAAAAGCAAGTATCTTTAAAGAGATAAGGTCAACGGTAATGTGATGGTGCCAACTTGGATCAAACAAGATTTATAAGCGAGTGGATGTGATGAAAGTTTCTCTAGCAGAGTCTCCATGAGATAAATCAAAGTCTAATTTCTCAGGAGTTAAGTTTAAGCGTTGAGCACAAGCGGGAGAGATAAATGAATGGGTAGCACCGGTATCTAGTAAGGTATAAACTTCATGAGAATTTATGATTAGCTTACCGTGATCACCTCGTTTGGGTTCCTCGCATTTTGACCGATCACGACAAGCGCTCTTCCGAGAACCATTGACTTTGACTTTTACGGGATGACCTTTTGAGTCACCATCCCCATTTGGACTTGGTTTATTACCGTACAATCTCGGCGATATGTCCTTCCTTTCCACAATTATAACATACCTTGAAGCTGTTGTGGGCGGTTTGGGGTGATATGTCCCTCTTTCCGCATTTATAGCATCTGATAGGTGGTCGTTCTCCTCCCATAGAACCGATTCTTCTTTGGTGTTGGCGTCTTCACATGGTCGTTGTTGAATCTCCTCTTTTTAAAATCTCCTCCCAGGCTCGCTTCTTTTATTCTCATGGCCATGATTACCACCGGAGTGGTTGCGCTTTTGTCCGTATTTTTCTTTTTCTCCATTTGGTTATCGTTGTTACGATGGCTGCACTTTATCCGGTATGATCTGGTTGTGGTCCCTCGGTTGAGCGTTTTCGTTATCTCGCTCTAATAATTGAGCCCTATTGACAACATCTGAATAGAGAAAATTTATGAGAAATGAGATATTGGCGTATGTCGGGTTTCAAACCTCTCGAAACATCCAGCGTCATCGTTCCTCATTCTCCACCAAATGAGGTCTGAACTGGATAACTCTGCAAACTTCGCCTCGTCTTTGGGACACCGTCATGTTATTTTGTTCAATCTAATAAACTCTACTTCCTTCATATAGCCGAATACTTTCGGAAAGTACTTGTCATTGAGCGATTCTGAAACGTCTCCCAAGACATCTTTGAGTGCTTGTTGGATGGTGTACGCTTCACTGATTCCCACCGATGTCTGCCTCATTACTGAATATAAAGGTGGCGAATGGAACATACATTCCTCCGTGCATCCCAAGACATCGAATATCTTGGTGATTTGTTTGACCCACGTTTACGCCTTAATTGGATCTCGGCTTTCCCCAAAATTACGGTGGTCCCAACTCTTTGAAGCTTGTTTGCATTTGTGACAAACCGTATGCGTTGTTATCATTTCCACCGGTATTTTGTGCACGAGTCTCCCTTATACGATGTTGCATGAAGCGCAAAAAGCTTCTAAACATCCGTCGTTCATCATACGCTTCGGTGGTGTTGTTTATGGGAGGAACATTGCGACTGTTGCACGTTCTCCTCGTTGGTGAGTAAAGGTGTCTCCACGGTCTCATTTACTCCTTTATTAACATTCTCGGTCGACATTCTCAAATCTCGCCATAAAACAAGGGTTAATTAAAGAAATTAACATATCACATAATATCCCTATATATCTTGACCAACCAACAAATAAGCTTAGGTATGACACCTTAGCGAAGGATTTACTCGTCTCTCTCCCTCCTAGTTCTATTCCCCGATCTCACTTGGAGATCATATCCTAAGCTCGATACCAGCTATGGCGCCCCCAAAATAGGTAGACATCACCCATTTTGAGTCGTCAATAACATAATCTGTAAACAACTACAACTTTATTAATACAACATAAAAACTGTGAGTTTAAATACAAATATTGTCATTGATGAGTGCATATTATTCATTTATTTTAATTCCATTATATTTAGTTTTATTGCATGTTTCATGTGTATATGAGCTTATTAAGGTGTTTAATGATTTCAGGAAGAATTGGAGCTAAAATGAGGAAAAAGAGAAAATTGCAGAATTTTTAGCATTAAGTTGGATGCATGTTCTTAGCTTGGGACTTGAATTTTATTGTAGAGCTCTTCTTTAGCTTTCCGGAACATCTTGAATCGTTCCAATCGGAGTTCATATGAAAAAGTTATGATATTTTTACTAAACGGACGTTGAACCTCAAAGTTTGGAAGTTGCAATTTACACAGTAGTCACTTGGAGCCCGATTTCGACCTTGATTCAGAGCGCTTCTGTTGATTCTCAAAGAATGAAAGTTGTAGATCTCGTCGATATCTTCGTTTTGATAGGTAGCAGGCCCCGTAACTCCTCCTGGATCAAAAGTTATGCTCGTTTTACCAAAAGATGTCGCAGCAGGAAATGAAAATTCGCCCCAGCGAATTTGAGCGGGAAAATCAGGAAATCTTTGATTTTTGGAAAGTTTCTAAATGCAGATTTGGTAGACTTCTACATGGAATTGGATTGATATTTCTATTAGCTTTAGGATTTCCTTTAGACTAAGATTTATTTCCAAATTGAATTCTATTTCTTTATGGAAACTAGTTATGATTTGTAATTCCTTTTAGGATTTGGATTTCTACATCCTATAGGATTTAGGACTTTGTCTAGCACTATAAATAGAGGATGAGAGTCAAGGTTTTATTCATTCAATAATCAACTATCATCTATTGGAGTGCAGACTCAAGAGCATGTCAAGCTAGTTCTTTTTATTCAGTTCTAAAGGGAGGTGAATCCTTGTTACAAGTAATTGATTAATTGAGTATTATTATTTATTCCTTCTTGTGTGAAATTTTTTTTGATAATCTGTTTTGATTGATTTCATGCTAATTGATCTAATTAATTTGATATGGCCAATTGAGTTAGTTTGATCATTATCATATGCTAGATTAAGTTTGGTATTACGTGTAATTGATATCTCTCTTCATCACAAGTAGCAACTTGGTAATAATAATTGTGGACAAGCTTTTGTTTATTGCTAAGATTATTAGAAAACAAGTTAAACAAATCGAGCTTATGTGTTTGTTGCTTGGATTAGCCTAATTCTCTATTTTTTAATGTTTCTATCATATTAAATCTAGAGAGCTTATTCTAGGTTGTATGCTAGTTAGAATCTGGTGGAGAGCTTGTTTCATACAGTGATAATCTAAAGAGAATTTCGGATAGTAGAGCTTATTATTATCTAGGGCTAATAGTTTCATTGAAGGGAAAATAATAATAACTTGATTAATTGTTTGTTGTACTTGGTGAAACTGAACTGCAGAACTGAAGTTTTTACATCTTTAATTAATATTATCATTTAATTCTTGTTCTCTTAGTTTAAAAACAATTTTCAAAAACCCCCAATCTTTATTTTTCTATCAAAATAATAGAATAAATATAAAACAAATCACTCTCGTGGGATCGATCCTTGCTTACCTCTTGTGCTAATTATTTGAATTTGTAAAAGTGAAAGTGAGGTTAATTTAGAGTGTAAAACGATGACTCCCCAAATTTTAAGCATGCCATTGCTTGAGGAGTGTTATTTGTTTTTATTTATTCTTTGTTTTCGTTTAATTTTATTTTTATTATTTGCTTTTTGTTTTTGTTTTATGACTCAATCCTCTAACTTTATTGACTGAAATTTTGATTAAGAGATAGAGAAAACTGCAGATACAAAAGAAGCTCTTGTTCTATCACTTGAAGTGGAAGAGATGGCGATGCCACACAATAACAGAACTTTAAAAGAACTAGCTACTCCTAATCTGACTCAACCATCTTTTTGTATTGAGTATCCTACTTTAGATGTTACTTTTAAACTTAACTCCAGACTAATTCGTCTTTTGCCTATTTTTCGTGGTCTTATAGGTGAAAATCCATATAAGCATCTAAAGGAGTTCCATGTGGTGTGTTCCACGATGAAATCACAAGGAGTGACAGAGGAGCAGATCAAGCTTAGACTTTTTCCATTCTCCTCCTTGGATTTGGCTAAAGACTGGTTATACTATCTACCATCAGGATCAATACGATCATGGACTGATATGCAAAGGTTATTCTTGGAGAGGTATTTCCTTGCATCAAGAGTTGCCGATACAAGGAAGGAGATATCTGGAATCAGGCAGTTCAATGAAGAAACTATCTCACAGTATTGGAAAAAGTTCAAGAAGTTGTGTTCCAAATTGTCCACCTCACTAATTGATGACCATCACTTGATCCAAAGATATCTATGAGGGTTGCTACCAATGGAAAGAAGTATGATCGATGCGGCTAATAGAGGAGCACTAGTAGAAAAAAAACTCGAACGACGCAAAGAACTTAATTACAACCTTGGCAAACCAACTCTCACAAAGAAAGGTGGTACTAGGATGACTCATACATCACGAAGGGTAAAAGAGGTTAGCACTTGTAATATTGAGCAACAAATTTCTGAATTAACTGTTATAGTTCGACAAATGGTTGTAAGGAATACACAAGGTTTTCAGCAAGCTCAACCTCAGTACCACATAGGAAACCAAGAAGTACCTGTCAATTCTGGGACATCCATTGAGGATATGTTCAAGGCATTTATGATCCAAACACAACAGTTCATGAGTCATACAAGAACTTCTGTTCAAGATTTGAGGGACCAAGTTGGTCAGCTTGCAACCACAGTAGGAAGGTCACTTTCTCAAACTGTTGAAAATGTAAGTGCCATAACATTGAGATGTGATGCAGAGGATCAACAGCAAGGAAAGTCAATACAAAGCAAGTCCGACAATAGTGAAACAGACAGCAGTGATGTACTCAAACACGAATTTCCACCTCTTTCAGCTTATGAACCAAAACTACATTTTCCCTAAGTTCTAACAAGGAATTGGAAAGTTGGAAAGAATTCAATGTGGTATACAGAGTCTAATGCAAAATTCCTAGAAGAAATGGCGAATAGGGAACAAAAACTTAAAGATGATGAAGAGTTCACTAGTGGAAACTAGTTGAAAGTTCTTGAGGCTACTACTAAATTTGAAGAAGAAATCAGTTATTCAAAGTCTGAAAAGGATGAACAAGAGGAAGAGGAGAACAATTTTATAAGTTTTGTAGATCTTTACAAAGAGGATATAGGTGATATAGCGTTGCAAACAACAAAAACACTCCATGATACATACCATAAGACCTTAACTATGGAATTGGATGAGGCACATGTCCAGTTCACCACATATAAGACTAAAAGGTATCTTCGTATTGTTGATTTTGTTTTTTCTATTGATGTTGTTGACTCTATAGTGCAAGAATCTTTTGATCAGTTCACCACATCAGTTGGTCATGTTCATCTTAACACCTGTTCATCTTTGCACTACGGGCCAAAGATATTCATCAAAAATTCATTCATCTTTGCACTACAGGCCAAAGATATTCAGTAATATCATCATTTAAGACTGAGGATGATGAAAAATATTTTAAAGAAAACGAATCAAGAGAAACAAAAGAACAAATATTAAGGATTCGTACTTTAAACAATCTGAGTTCAAAAATACTTCATAAATAATCATAATGGAGTAAAATTCAAAAATGATCAAAACATGAATACAATCAAAGCTAGTATCCATAATAGATATTTTGGACAAAAAACAAAAATTTAATTTTTCTGTGAATAGTGTCGTATACGTGAATAGTAACCCCAACACTAAAAGACAAGAATTTCACAAGAAAAATCTTACCAATAATCCGGCATAATGATATTAGAAGAAATAATATCATTTTTTAAAAATATAACATCCCTTACCTCGAAAAGAATAAGATTTCGGCCGAATATCGGATATAACGTCAAGGAACTTGCAACCGTATAAGTAACACTCAAATTATCAAAATACTCACAAGAATACTCGATAATATAGAGAGAGAAAACTTGATTTTCGTGTGATTTTCAATTCTAACCCAAGACCCTATTTATAGGAAAATGCTTAGAACACTAAAAGTAGAAAATTTAATAAAATATTAATATATATTTATTAAATTCTTTATGCATACATAATCGATTCAAAACATCACCACCAAGAGTGACCCACCTCACCTAAAAAAAAACGTTTTTCTTATTAAAAATATTTAAAACGTCAAAAATTAATTATTCTGGAATTTCAGAACTTCAATAATTCATAATAAATAGCTCTTTTATCAGAAAAATTCAAACCATATGTCCTTTCCATAGAAAATTTCATTCTCTACAACTTTGCGTAAGAAAATTTTTCCAAATTCCAAATGTAAAATTGAATCAAATCCACAAACCAGCATTTTACAAAGCTATAATCAAATTTCAACCAAGAATGGGGTCCACAAACATGAAAAACATGTTTTAAATATTTTTAGTAACAAAAATACTTTTCCTCCTCATATATTCATATATCCCACATTCATTGTAAAATATCACCATTATTATATTATTAAAATATAATAATATATTTAAATGAATTATTTTATCGTAAAAAGATAAAATATTAATTTTTCAACAATTGTCACATTAAAATTATCTCCGCTTATATCCACATAAAATGAATATTTTCATTATCATATAAATCAATAATTAATTATTCACAAATAATATTACAGAATCACAATCATCGGG
Source organism: Panax ginseng (assembly GCA_020205605.1). NCBI lineage: Eukaryota > Viridiplantae > Streptophyta > Magnoliopsida > Apiales > Araliaceae > Panax > Panax ginseng. The sequence continues at coordinate 2,069,979 of CM035144.1, read as the reverse complement.
CAAATCAGACTGTTCCTGTGAAAGAGGGACTTTCCAATAAGGATTTCTCCTTACTATATGTTGCGCAATTAGGTGACCAAACCTCTCATTAGACAGAATTTTCTAGACATTGCCAATATTGTTATCTAATAATATTATTCAAATAATATGAATTATTGATCCGATAATGGAAAATATTGTGTAATGATAATTATTGAAACAACAATAATATAAAATATCAATATAGCAATTATTGAATCAATAAAATAAAATATTGAACAAGAATTATCAGAATAATTATCGAGTAAGGCCTTCTACGTAAAAATCAATAATTGGTGTAATACCGCAAAGCATCGTGTTTTAACCCAAGGGTATTCCAAAAGATAATTCAGTAATAACTACGCCTGCTATTTATAAACAACTTATATTTGTCGCTTTCTTCATCCAATCGCCTAGTTATGGGGCCCATACAAGATCACGGCCGCATTTAATATTCCCCGATAGTAAGAATATTCCACGACCAAACGAATATTCTCCGATAACAATGAATATTTTATAACCACTTGCTTATTGAAATATTTGTACATTTTACCCATAACTAACCACATTAATCAAATCAACCCTTACTATTTCAAAATAATAAATAGAGGAAGTTTAATTTCATTTATAATAAGTTGGGGTCTTACATTTTTCATGGGAAAACAAAGTATTTTAAGATTAAATTTTACTTTCTCAGGGAAGTACAAAAAGAAGGAGAAATATGGTTGTTCCATTGCAATACAGAAAATCAGGTTGCTGATATTCTGACAAAAGCACTTTCTAAAGTCAGGTTTGAATTCCTAAGAGAAAAATTGGGAATGAGCAGCAGCTGATCCAAGGAGTGTTGAGAAGATGACTCAGCTGCTGAAATAAAGTTGTTGGAGTAATTTTTGAATAAGTCAAAATATTTGAAATCTTTAAAGTAGTTGTTGCTTGAAAATAGGAAAGTAGTTGTTGCTTGAACGAAAAGATAAGCTCCTGGATTCATGAGCTTGTGATGCTAATTTTTTACAATCTGTTATGCATTTCTGTTATGTTTCTTATGTATATAAAGCATTTTTTAGTCAATAAAATATTAAGGTCATTTGACAGCTCATTTAGATTCCTATATGTTTTAATTTGTTAGTGTTCTTGCGCAAAATAACAACAATTATAAACCAGAAGAACCTCAAATTTCTACATGATAGAAAGCCAGTTTCCTATAAAATAATGTTTAATACTTCCCTCTCATTTCCATCTCTTCCGGAACTGTCAATCTATGTGGGATATAGAAACTTTTACTCCCATCCATCAACCTCCTCAACCCTCCATTGTGATACCCCAAACTATAAAATCTCCTCAAATCACCCCACTAAACACCTAATTTTTGCTGTGTGGTCCTCTTTTCATCACCAGCAAAAATGCCAAATTCTTTGATTCTCCTATCCTGTTTCCTCCTCCTCTCCTCCACCGCATCCGCCTTTAACATCACCAAGCTCTTAGAACGGTACCCGAATTACGGGACATTCAATAGTCTCCTCAACCAAACAGAGCTTGCAAAAGCGATTAACAGTCGCAACACAATCACCGTCCTAGCAATTCAGGACGGCGATATCGGTGACCTTGTCGGAAAACCTTCCGACGTGCAAAAGGCCATTTTGAGTAGCCATGTTATACTGGATTATTACGACATGGCTAAGCTGTCGGGCTTAAAAAAAGGGACGACACTAACCACGTTGTTCCAGACAACTGGTGTGGCCCAAAACAAACAAGGGTTCCTGAACGTCAGCAGGTTGCCTAACGGCAATGTGGCGTTCGGATCTGCCATGAAGGGCGGTGTTGACGTGATATTAAACGAGGCTGTGGCGGCGCAACCGTACAATATTTCTGTGCTTCGGGTTTCGGGTCCAATTGTTGCCCCGGGTTTGGACCCGTCTATGGCGACGGGTGGATCGAAGCAGCCTGTTGCGTTGCCACCTGGACCGTTGCATAAGGATGCGCCGCCGCCGAAAGATGATGCCGATGCTCCTGCCAGTGATGATGAGGTGGTAGCGGATGCCCCAGATGCCGAATCACCCGCGGATTCGCCAGGTGAGTCTCCGGCAGATGCACCGACCGCTGATGCACCGGACGCCGACGCACCAACGACCGAAGATGTAGCGGATAAGGAAAATGCTGGTAAATCTTCAGCTGAGAAGACAATCGTTTCTAGTGCTGGGCTTTTGGTTGTGTTGGTTGGGTCATTCCTTGCAGCTTTTTGAAGAGGATAAAGTAGAAGAAAAATTGGAATTCGGATATATATGAATTTAATTATTTTCGGAAAGGGAAGAAGGAAGTGCATAAATGTGAAGTTTATATTTAGCAAACAAAAGAAAAGAAAAGAAAATTTGAACTTTTGTAATTCAAAGAAAATTGAACTTTTGATGAAATCACCACTTCAATTCTTGCAAAAGATTATTCATTTATGCATGGTGTTAATTAATTAAAATAGCGGAAGCCCCCACCTCACTCACTGGCTCACCATCATCACCAATTCACCGCCTCATCTTAATTTAATTTCCACCTCACCTCCTGCAGAAAATTACATGCAATATAATCCATGGTGCAAAGGAGAAGCTAGATATGAAGGGATGATGATGCCAATGTCATTGACGTACACAAAATTGGTATTGAAATATAAATGGGAAGTAGAATAAGAAAAAGCAGGGAAGTTAGGGATTTTAATTTTTAATAGAGTTTAGAGGGAACAAGAAAGGAACGGGGACTCGGGGAGTGAAAATTCAATTTACTCTTGCTTAATTGTATAACAGTCTCATCCTCTCATGATCATTAGGATGATCATTAGCTAGGATCATCCTCTCATGATCAAAAGATGAACATAATTATTTGGCCAAACTCCATAAATAACCGCAAATAATTAGTGGAAGATACTGGATCAAAATATGAACATCGGGCCGAACTCTATAAATAGCTCAACATAATAGTGAGAAAAAAAAAATAATGCCAATATTTTATTATAACAATTCTCAATTCTTTACCTTTCATGTTGAGTACTATTTTTTAGTTTCTATTCTAATTCTTACATCAGATCTAGTAATCACTCAACAATAACTTGTTGTCAATCATGATGTTTCATCTCTTCTGCGCAAGATCTAAGTTTCCAAAACCCGTAATTACATTTTAAGAACACACACACACACACACATATATATATAGGGAATGATCCATAGCATTTATATGCTATGAAATAAAAAATGACATATAGCATCTTAACCCTCTGTTTTGTTAATGGATGGCTGAGATTAAGTTTGGTAGTACGCCGTCCGCTAGTAATACTAGCGGACATAGTTAGTAAAAATATTTACCAATTTTGCCCCCATTTAGCTTGCAAGACCAGAGAAATTAACATGTACATAGTCCGCTAGAATTTCTAGCGGGCCATATAAACTAATTCTTCACATTCCCACTTGTAATACCCTCTGTTTTGGAATGGGTGGAGGAACTGGCACTGGAGCGGCTCCAGTTGTTGCCGGAATTGCAAAGTCAATGGGTATTTTGATTGTTGGTATTGTCACAACACCTTTCTCCTTTGAGGGGCGAAGGAGGACTGTTCAAGCTCAAGAAGTTTTGAGAGACAATGTTGACACACTTATTGTTATTCCGAATGACAAGCTACTGACTGCTGTTTCGCAGTCCACCCCAGTAACAGAGGCGTTTAATCTAGCTGATGATATACTAAGACAAGGTGTTCGTGGTATCTCCGACATAATTATGGTACAGAATGAATGATAACTAGAACTACTAGTTCCTTCCATGGCCTCACATTCTTATCAGTTTGCTGTTTTAAAGTTTCCATCTCTGATAATTTTCAGTTTCCAGACATGCATAAATATGTATATTTTCTTTTTGTGATTGATGAAAATTACTTTCAATTATTCAAATTATTAATTGTTCTTGCAAGACCAAGTACAGTATCATAAGAGCTAACATATACCAATTACAGTGACCATGTTCCTTGAACCATACGGAAGCTTTGTGGAAAATGGTCAGTAGAAATATAGAATAGACATGAGTTTCCCATTTAGTGAGAGAAGGGGTGAAAAATATGAGTTCTCTCAAGAAGTTAATGGTGGGTCTCTTACATATATATTCGGTGTTCACTATCAAACATGGAATTTGTTATTGCTTAGCTTTTGTATCTGTAATTGAAGAAAAAGAGAACTAAGTGATAATTTGATATAACTCTTTAGCAGAGTTGCTAACTTGTGTTATAGGGAAAAAGTAGAACTGCAGTCTAGTTAAGTTTCGTGTTGCTTACTTTATCCATCCGCTAGTAGTATTTCTAATTGGCAAAAGGGGCAAAAATGTCTGGAAAAGTCATTAAGCACGTCCGCTAGAAATTCTAGCGGACGGTGTACCCAACCACAGATCGCAACCCTTCATGTTTTATATATATATATATATATATATATATATATATATATATATATATATATGTGCAAACTATTTGCAACAATTACTTGCAGATAGGTCTCCGCTGTAGTATAAAACCTGCAGACGAAACCTTTGAGGGTTTTTCACCTAACCCTAGCCGCACTAGCTTCTCTCTTCACATTCATAACCATTTACCCGAATATATATGAAACATGAGCCTATCTTCACATTCATCATCATTGACCCATTTTTTTTTCAGGCTTTCTAGATTTATTTCATTGATATAACCTAGAAAAATATCATTCGAATTCACGTATTCCCTAACTGTTTCAATTTTAACCTCAAATCCATTTCTTTTGGCACATGCATTATAAAAAATTTCAACATCTTCAAGTGTAAAGAAATTATGACCACCGTGTATGGTATGGTCTCAATTAATACTGTATTGATGTAGGTAAAAATAACCGACTAATAGCAAGTAACCACATGTTATCTGCAAAACCCTATTGATAAAGGACAGTGGAGTAATTTCATAGAATGTTCTATAAGTATATATTTGTGGACAAGGAAATGGTGTCCTGCTAGGGTTAGGGTTTCGTGTTGGCTGAGAATGAAAGAAATCCACGAAGAGCGCAGAATTGATTGATGGATTAAAGAGAGGAGAAGAACATGTAAGCGATTACTCCAATGACACGTGACAGAATTTATAGAATCCAAAAATCTTGTTAGGGTAACAGGGATTCTAAAAGTCTTCTTGAGTGCTTCAGGTTGAGAGAAAAATGTCCAAGCTCCAAAAGTCCAAAGTCCCAAAAGAGTCAAAAGTCCCTTCCTAATAATGGAAGGGGTATTTATAGAGTTTCCTAGAAATTAATTAGTAGTCACATGCCAGAAACACGTCTTTAGGAGAATTCCAGAAATACCCTTTATGTGAGACCCCAGATTTTATGAATAAAGATTTAAATTTCTCAAAATATTTTTTTTGAATATTATGGTGTGGATTCGATATAATGTTATAGTTGTGGGTAATATTTACAAATTTTGCAAAGTAAAGTGTTGGTTATATAATATTGATTGGTAGGAAAATATTCGTTTTAACAGTGGAATATTAGATGACTGAAGACAATCATTGGTGGACCCCTAGCGGAAGTATTGTCGTAGTAAGAAAACGCAGAATTATCTTTTATTAAAAATAACGGACGAAAGTGTTACCGATTAAAAGTGTTGAACTACCCGGTAGTAAAAGATACAAAGAATGTCGTGTGGTTGCATAAGAAGACACTGTATTGGTTATTGATCTTTACGTGAGAAGTCACTCAATTATACTCAATTATTGCCACAAGAATTGTTGCATCTTATCTCTCATATTATTGATTCGATTATTGTCACAGTTTAGAATGTAAATGGTAAATAGAAAAAATTCAGATAAATCTCGCATCCGTATTCGAAAAAAACGGATATTATTCGTGATTCAAAAAAAAAGGATATATCTCGTATTCGGTTTAAAGGTATCCGTAAAGAAACAGATACGAATACGAATATAGGCGTATTCGTATTCGATTAACATCCGTCCGTAAATATATTCGGCAAATACGGATATCCAAAATTCGTATCCGAATAACTTATATATATATATATATATATATATGAATAACTTATATATATATATATATATATACACACACACACACACATACTTAATATATACATTAATTAAGTTATTAATTAATGTAGATTATTAATTAATAATTTATCTATATAAGTTGTTAATAATTTAATATATATATATATATATATATATATATATATATATATTAATATATGTATTTATTAATAACTTACATTCATTTATATAAGTTATTAATATATACGTGTGTGTGTATATATATATATATATATATATATATATATATATATATATTAATAAATCATAACTTAGATTCATTAATTAATCACTTTAACTTAAATTGTGTTTAATTAATATGTATGATTTAAACTTTAATTTTTTTTCGTAAATATTTTGAATGAATTTTATATTAGGTTACCGATAAAAGAATTAGGATATTGGATATCCGAATAATTTGTCTATTCGGATAAAATATCAGTATCGGATATTATCCAGATTCGAATATTTTTCCGAATCTGGGACATTTAATAATATTTTTAAAATCTTGGGATCTGGGATACGGATAAGCGAATTGGTTTTAGGATACGGATACGGATATATACCGTATTCGTGATCCGTTTAATACCGCTTTACACCCCTAGTCACATGATTATCATCGTGATAATATGATATATTATTAAATCAATAATTGAGGCGACAAAAGTTATTCATATTATTAAATTGCAATATTTACAATGTCTAAGAAGTTCTGCGAAGAGATTTGGTCATCTAATCATGGCGCCAATAAGGAGAAATCTTATCGAAAAAGCCCCTCTTTCGGGAACGACTGGTTGTTAAATATTGTGAGTTATAATATTAATGATGAATAAGTTCGTGTTGATTAAAGATGGAATTGATAGTTCCATTGTGTTGGAATTATTAGTGTTAGTGGAAATCGACATTTATTTTGATATTAATTGATGTCTGGAAGTTATACTGACCAGTCGGGTAATTAATCGGATAAATGAGTAATTAATTGCTATTAATTCACATAATTATAACTATTTGTTCACATGTGTGTACTATTGATTCACATTCTTGTACTATTAGGGGAGTTGGTGCAAGATTGATAATACTTGCATGACTAAGTTAAAAATGGAGGTATAGTTGGAGGTACTATACTATAATTCGTATTTTCACATGATTATAACTATTGATTCACATGATTGAACTATTAATTCACATGATTTACTATTAGGGGAGGTGGTGCAAGTTTGATAATACTTACAAGACTAAATTAAAAATAAAGAAAAAGAGGAAGGTATTATACTGGAATATTTTGAGCCCCAAAACGTGCAATTATCGAAACTATATTTTTCTATAAATAGAAGCTCATTCTTCCTTCATTTCTTACCAATTCAGTAAAGCTATAGAGCAATTACTATGGAGAGAAATAAGAAAAGAAGTCTGCTACCTCACTATTCCAGTATCCAGTTTTCTTCTAAGGTAAGGGGTATTATTTCTTTCGTATTCATGAAGAGAATTATTTTCTTTCAATACTTGTAAGAGGTATTATTTCTTTCGTATTCGTGAAGAGAATTATTTACTTTCAATACTTATAAGGGGTATTATTCTTTCGTATTCATGAAGAGAGTTATTTTCTTTCAATACTCATAAGGGTTGTTATTCCATTCTTTATTATTATGTTGGAATAACCTGTTTATGCGAAGTACCGCATACATGGTGAAATTCTTCTGTTATTCCATTTTTTATTATTCGTTGGAATAACTTTATCTGTCTGCGTGTATCTATCGCATGCCCCGTGAATTCGTTGTTATTCCATTCTTTATTATTCTCATTGGAACATTCATGTCTCATGTGGATTACGCATGATTCGATTCCATTCTTTATTATTCATTGGAATATCATGTCTGCGTGCGAATTATGCATGATTTACTGGTTCCATTCTTTATTATTATGTTGGGAATAACTTTCTGTATCAGACGGTCTATCGCATGCCCGTGAATTCTTCATTATTCCATTTTTATTATTCTGTTTATTCTGTCTATGTGGATTACCGCATGCATGGTGAATGATCTTTTGTATTCATTCCTTATTAAATTGTGGAAATGATCTGTCTACGTGGATTACCGTATGGCGGAAAAAAAATCTATTTGCAGTTTCATATATTCTATTATACTCGGTTTGGTTAAAATTTTGGCTTCTATACTCCATGAAATTAGTAGAATATCTCGGATATTTGCGCTTCATCCAAAGATCTTTTCATGGAAATATTCTTCGAGCATTCTTGAATTTTACTCCACAAAGCAAAGATCATGTTGACAATTTGGACGTAATTGATTACAGGATAAATTAACTTATAAATCTTTAAAATTTATTCTTGAACTTGTTTTATTGAATTATTATGTCATTGTCATCATCCTCATACTTATATTGTGATGAAAGTCATTTTGGCTTACGTATGATAGATGGACTTGGTATGATTATGACCAGGGATCATTCGGTATAATCATGACTTGTAATGTTTTAAATGATGTGGTAAAAGTCCTCAGTGGCCTGTAGTGCATTGATGGACAGTTTTTGGTATGATTATGACTAGGAATTATTCGCAGATAGTCATGACTATTGATGATTTAATGAATATCCTTGGCCCGTAGTGCACCGGATGATTCGGATGATGTGGTTTATTTATTGTTTAGTCTCAACGATAAAAATTGATGAAAACATTTTAAATCATAGAAGATCATGCTCTACTTGACTCTTCTAATGAATTGCTTATTTCGCTGTAGTTAAACTTGATGTCTATTGTATTTTATCGGCTTAACATTGTTGAAGGCTAATGATAATTTATCCCGCATTATCTTAGTCATAATATTTCTTATCGGGCTAGTTTTAGCTCACCCTTTTGCTTTCATTGTTCTCTTCGTGAAATGAGAACGTAATCGGGACTAGTCTGGGAACCAGAGTGATGGTCCGAGATGGTGTTATAGTAGTCCTCACTATTCTATAAATAGTGTGACAATAAATGCAATGAGGACTCTATTTGAGAGTGGATATTGTCTGTAAGGCAATATTCCCTGCTTTAAACTCTCACTATGTTTTGTCGTATATTACACGACGTTTGTATAATTAAGTTTGTATTTGTATTCTGTACCATGTATTTGGCGACTCAAGATGGGTGATGTATACTTATGTTGGGGGCGTCACACTTTAGTCATTAGAATAATGCCCATATCGTCATGTCCTCCTAGCCACCAATCCAATCTCTCAATTAATTCCCAAAACGAGCTTCCTCTACGAGCCTTCTGCCTCAAGACACGTGGAGGCTTCTTCCTCAGGACACGTGGAGGCTTCTTTCGGGTCTAGCACATTTATTTCCAGCTTTTCCGTCTTCATTTAATTATGTCATATGAACCCTAATTTGTACATTTAATTTAATTAGGTCATTTGAACCCTAATTTGTTGGGCCCAAATTTTGTCCCATGCGCGAGAGTCGCGATTCCAAAGAGACGATCGTGCAAGAATACTTCCAGATTTCGAACGATTTTTGGGGCTCCATTTCACGAGTCTTGAAAACAGTGGTCCTAAAAGAGGAACCCCTAAGGGACCAAAACCCTTAGGGTTAAACCCTAAGAAGGCAAGACCTAGAAGGGCTCTTATTTGGACATCTTGGAAAATCTTCTGAAAATCTTTCCATATCTTGCTGAATCTTTGTTTCTGGAAATTAAAGCAAGGAAGATCATCAAATATTATATAGCTCTTAATCTAATTAGAAATAAATGAGTACCTTTTATTAATTAATTCCCAAACTCCTTTAGGAATTAAATAATAATTAATATAATAATAATAATAATAATAATAATAATAAGACTCCTCTTATTAATTTATATTTTACATTTTATAATATTAAATAATAAATATTAAGCTATTTAATATTAAATTAAATACAATTAACTTATTATTACAATTATGTCATTTACTTCTTAAATAAATATTTTTCCTTTTATGGTGTGACCCTTTAGGTTCTCCACATTAAATCGGTTATGAATAAATTAATTAGAACAATTCTAATCTTATTTAAATAAATAAATTAATCTATTAATTTGTTTAAATAAATAACATTTATTCTACAATAAGGATAAGCCTCCTTAGTGATCAATGACTTTCTAGATAATATAGATTTCAACATTAATCATAAAAGAACCCTTGAGTAAATAATTATCGTACAATTCAATCTTTCCACCATACAATCTTCCAATTAAATATAAGACATGAAATTACTATCAAGTCTTATTTTATTTAATTATATTTATTCCAATTCTCAAATGCACAACTCCAAATAATATAAATTAGAAACTCCTTTCTAATTTCATTCTATCTTGGCCAAGGACTATTGAGTTGTCATTTATCGAATCACATAGGACATTCCTTTCTTTTACTAGAAGCGGTAGATTCTTCGTTGATCATTCATTATCTCCATGTACAACTTATTACACCTAAGCATACCTTTGATATATATATATATATATATATATATATATATATATATATATATATATATATATCCCAAAGGTCTTAAGGGACATGTCAAAGTATAACTCATTATACACAAGATACTATGATGATCTCGAGTTTAAGGATCACATGTATTACTATCACTACATGAATTTGTATTGACAGACAAGTAAAAACTCCATTAGGTATTCCATAGCGAGCCAAGTTTAGTGAACTTATTCTCTAATAAATACCTACATACCTCATCCAATGAGCAAGCAACGCATATACCAATCTATCCGAATTCACTAATCCCCTTTTTAGTAATCCAACGATTGGAAACAATTTTAGTTTGTGATCTATCTAAGAATTTAGATCTCATTAGCATGATCATCATCATGATTCTAAAAGCATTGCTCACAACTATGAGTTTATCATATATTATAAAACAGTATCGTGTAGATAAATTAAAAGCTTTTAATAAATAATTCTTTTATTAATAAATGAATAAATTGTTACAAACTATACTCTTTATCATCAAACATGATTGGCTTGTGTGCATACTATTTTCAGATGATCCTTTTCTTGTAATAGTCGTTTAGTGCCTATCATCATTATTTCATTTTGAATGATTTCACCTTTGATAGTCCTTTTGAAATATTTCGATGAAAATGTTTTCGTTGATGCATTTTAAGGCTTTAGATAATCTGGGACCCTTGATGTTGACGTTTAAGCCCAAGTCTCAGTTGCAGTTTAACTTTCTTGTCACGTCAGTCTACTTTCTCACCAAACTCTATTAAGATGTCGCTTTCAGCAAAATAGCCAGTACACACGTTATTCAATCTTCGATGTCTATCAAGTTGAGAATGCATAGGGATCTTGATCAATACTTCTCTATCTCAGTCTTTTTGTCAAACATAACTTTAATCTATGATCAGTTGTCTTACGACCCAGTGATATTCGTGGAATTGAGCTCCGCATCTTACCCTACTATGTGCCCTATGAATAAAGTTTTTTTCTTGTAGTGATTCAGTGAGCTTTTCTTGCATTATTATCCTAATTCTTCACCAGCTTTACGATTTAGAAGACATCTCTACGACCTTGTTATCTCTTCGTAGCCTTACACTGTCAGCTGCTCCTTTACGATCGCTAGATTACTATGTTTACTAGCTTAACCTTTATGAACGACAGTGTACCTTTACGAGTTAGTCTTTGCATAACTATTTTTTATATCCTTTACCAGAAAAATTATGCTCAACATTATTTGAGTATGTTCTACAATCAGCCTTACCTTGCTCGATCTCGAACTTATCTCCATGACTTATGAGATAAAGCTTTACAATCATTTATACTTTCAACGATCCTTGAGTTTCTTCAGCGATTGATAGAACTGTTCTACGAGCTTTACTAAACTTTATGATTCTCTGTTCACTTTACTTTATGAAGTGATTTCTCTAATATGTTCAACTGCTCTACGATTGAAATTTACTTTACGATAACTGCAACTGCTCTGCTATCCATCTAATGTACTATAATTAATCATCTGATTACTCAGCGACCCATCTTCATACTGCGAACTGGTAGAGTAACTTTAAAACTGATAAAGTTCTAACAACTATATACTGGATTAACTCAACAAGATCAACCTAACATTATTTTATCTTTCTAATCGAAGTCCTTATACATCATGTTATTATTAAGGACTTTACAAAATTTACTTGTACAAATATACATTAATCATTCTTGTTCTTTAAGCCCTTAGATTACTTTGCTTATAATTCTTAGATTATGATCATGCAGAGTAACTCTACGATAAGATCAACATTACAACCTTGATCTTTTTAATCCAAGTCCTTGTACAATACGTTCCTCAAATAAGACTTTACAGAAATTAAAAACCAATATACTTTAATGTGATTTATCATCACATTAATCAATTTACATTAACCTTCATCCAGCAATGATAAGTAGTGAATTTGCATTTATTAAATATATAAACATTCAACCACACACGAGCATATATATACACATACGTACAATCACATATGAGCACATAAACACATTGTCAATCATTACATTCATCATCAAATCACATAATCATGTAAGCATATAAACATTTACACAATCATAATAGTAGTCATAATCAAATCCATCAAACATCAACAAGTCTAAATCTAACTGATTAAGTCATTCAGACTGGTTCTTTTATAATTTTTAAAATCTTAATGCATTCTCAATGTGTCTGAATGTGTCTGAACGATTCATTAAGAAAAATGTGATAGAATTAGTAAGAAATAATGTTAAATGATATTTTTACATACCTACCCTCATAGACAATTAAAAATTATATTTAATATCCATCTTTTTTTACTATTGTAAACAAATCTTGTTGTTTACAAATTATTTTTTTTATTTTTTTCTTTAACAAATTGATCAATAATCAATTTAATGAATATTATTTTAGTCTTTTATTTTGGTTTTATAGACTAATAGAATGTTATTTAAAAAATTTAGTGTTTATTCCTAAAATTATATTACTAATAATATACTCCATCAAAGATTGTTCACAAGTTTTTATTTAATTTTTCTTAAATAGCATTGTTTATTTATAATTACATAATAAACTTGTTAATTCATAATAGTCTAGAAGGTTAAAATAAGGAAATATATGAACCCAAGGTTCGAATTGAAGACTAGATTAATTCTTTAATATATCCTTAATTAATATTTTAGGCAAATTAGAAATAAAAATGGTGGAGAAGATTTTTTAACTAAATTATGCAAACTATTAATTAATAATGAAAACTATTAATGAGAAAAGATACCTAGGAATTAGAATCCACCAAACATTAACATAATAAATAATTTCTTATTTCCTAAATCAATTCCCAAATTATTTTCCCTTCCCTTTAAAAATAATGATTCATATAATTAATATGGGCAAGCATAAGTTATGAAAAATTCACAGATTAACTATAACTTATCAAAACCCGCATAATCAATATAAAAATCATATGCAATTTATACGGAGGAAAATATGAAGGTGAAAATAATTAGGCATTAATTTAGGAGCGGAAAAGAAAATATTTTATGAAATACTTAGTTTCATCACAATCCTAGGTATTAGAAATTTAGTTAGCCATGGAATTAAAAACAAAAACAAATAATATTAGTACTACTATTAGCATGAAATAAGAACAATAATTAAAAAGAGAATTTCTATTATATAAATAAAAGAAAGTGACAAATACTCCTCTGACAAGTAGTACCAACTTTGGTACCCGATTGGAATAAGAGAAAGGACAAACTCTAAATATCTTACTCCTTCCTACACTAGTGAAAAAGCGAGAAAAAAAAATAATAAGTGGTGCCTTTCTAAAAAAACAAGAGGTCTATTTATAGGAAAATAACTTTGAACCCTAATTTAGATTCATTGAACTTGGACACTTTGATTCCCTTTCCATGTAGGATTCAATTTCCTAGTAGCAATCAACTTCTCAAAAGATCTTCAGATGGACTTTTCTTTTCTCTTGTTGGATTTGAATTTTTACACCAAGATTGTTCCACCTCTTTCCTTTCCTTGTAGAATTCTTCTTGGATATTCCTTATATGAATAAAAGCATTAAATATCCCTTGATCACCAAGATTTTGACTTTATTGCAACAATTATTAAATCCTACAAAATAAAATAAAACATATTAATTTAATAAACTAATATAATTAAAAGGACAAAATTAGGGATAACAAAATGTATGAATTACGTGTTTATCAAATACCCTCATACCTAACTTTTGCTCGTCCTCGAGTAAAATAAATAAAAATAAAAATAAATTAAACAAAAATTACACTACCCCATTTTCGTAGGAAACACGATTGCACTTAGCATGTGCAACAAGCCTTTAAACCCCAAGGTTACCCCAAGTGGACGAGTTGTGTCTTGTGAGGGTTTGCAGTAAATATACCCACAAAATTCAAAAAATATTTTTGGATTCAACAAATTATGACATTGAAAGAAAGCTTCTAAATATCTATGGGCATTATACCTAAGCAAGATTAAATTCAAAATCACACTTTCACCTTATCAAAAATACTCTATCTTCATTTTAGACACCATCCTTCATTAAATCAATTTCATGTGATGCATGCATGTGTATGTGATGTAACTCTTAGTAGGGATTTTTACCATGAAAATCAAGCAAGCTCATTTTTGTTTGCTTTTTTTTTTTCTTTTTCCTTCCTTTTCTCCATTTTTTTTTTTTAATTCTTGACTTATGCAATGTCTCATTTTCTTAGGCTTTTCAGAGTTACCCATGTAAATAGCGTTGGACCAATGACTCCCAAACCGGATGGCTTTAGGGCACTAGGTGTAGAGACACCCCTAAGGATTTACTAACTTTCGAGTAACAAAGGCCACAAAATTTAGACTAGTCAAGTCGCTTTTATCCATCATACTTTTCAAGTGCGTGAATCCGAGTGCTTCCCGAGGCTTGGATACCCAGTTATTTCGTTTAATGGACATCAAGCGTTATTTATTTTTTTTTTTTTTTTTAAACTTTTCTCAACTTCATTTTTTCATTTTTTCTTTTTCTTTTTTTTTTTTTTTTTTTTTTTTAAGAAATTACTCGAATCATGATTTATACCCCACAACTAAGAATTAGTGCAAACGTGAAATGCCAAAAATGCTTGTGAAATCAATTTTAAATCCAGATGGTGTTTTGAACTAAGATTTCGTATCTTATCAAAAATTCAAGAGTTCTAAATCTTTCAATCTCACTCATGCGTTTTGCTCCACAAACACTTATTAGAATTAATTCAATTCATAATAAGTCAAACAAAATTTTAAATTTTTTAATTTTTTTTTTTTTTCTTTTTTAAAAAAAAAAAAAAAAAAAAAATCTAATACAAACAAACTCCCCCCATACCTAAATCATGCATTGTCCTCAATGTATGCAAATGAAGAAAAGAGAACAAAGATATGAAAAAAATTATACCTTGAATGCGGGGATTTTTTCTGCAAGAAAATGTGGTGAGAAAGAAAACAAATGTACATATCTCGCAAATTTTATGCATCCTAAAACTATGCGATTGTAAATGATCGTTGATACAAACAAGCAACCTAAAGTGGATTTCATTATATGATTTTCGTGGAGGTGCAGGTAATTGGAAATAGTTAGAATGTGCAATGAGAAGAACAATTGTGTGCATACCGTCGATTCTTTTAAAATTGAGTCGAGGAAGGATAACGAAGAATGATAGTTCCTTTTAAAAATTCTAACTTCATAAAAGCTATCCAAACTTGCCATCCATATTCGTTACCAAGGGGCACTAAAACATTTTCATCATTTTGAATAACTGTTAGACCAAGATGTTTAGGCACCACTGGATTAACACATGCATTATCTAAAATGGGAGATATGATCTCATTATCTAAACATGGAAGATTGTCATTGTCCACAACCTTTGGTTCATTTGTTAAATCACATTTAGTGTTTCTGGAAGACGCGTCGGATGGACCCAAGGTAGACTTAAAATGATCATAAGAGGATTTAAGGTCAATTTGATTCTCTTGAAAATGCTCAAAATGTGTCAAACTTGATTCAATTATAGGTTCCAATCTAGAGTAAGATTTTTGGGCTGTGGAGTCCAACATCTCATTGACCTCATTTAAGTATTCAGTTTCATCCCAATTTTGACCAAAATGATTTAGACAAAAGTTAATAATTTCATCTTCCCCCGTAAGTTCATTTCCGACATTTTCTGAATCATGTTCACTTCAACAGACTGGTCAAACAAATCACTAGTTTGCTCTCCCACATTAAACACATTTAAGTCAATTGTCATGTTTCCAAATGTCAATTTCATTAGTCCATTTCTACAATTGATTAACGCATTAGAAGTTGCTAGAAATGGTCTACCTAAAATTAGAGAATCGAATTGGGATTGACAACAGTGGGTTTCAAGGACAACAAAGTCAACGAGGAAGACAAAATCACCAACCTTAATAAGTACATCTTCAACTATTCCTTTTGGCACTTTAATGGAGCGGTCGACTAGTTGGAGTGTGACACTTGTCTTTTCAACTCTCTAAGCCTAAGGTTTTTCATACACGAGAAAAATAGTATGAGTTCACACTAGCTCCTAAATCAAGCAAAGCCTTTTCAATTAATGTGTCACCTATGATGCATGCATGAAATAGTAGGACAGCAGGGGTCCTTATACTTCTGAGGACTTGACATGACAAGATAGAACTCACATGGGGAATGTTAGAAAAGCTTTCTTAGGAACATGAGTGGTTCTTTTTATGTGTGCACAAATCTTTTAGACATTTAGCATATGAGGGAACTTGTTGAATGGCATCTAGAAGAGGAATGTTAATTTTCACTTGTTTGAACACTTCTAGAATTTTGTCCAGTGGGCCGATCGCTTGTTTGAAATAAGTCTTTGAGGAATGGAGCTTTTGGTTTGAAGATTTTTTAGTTGACTCATAAGGTGTGGTTGAATCGGGGTTTTGAAACATGATTAGTGGATGGGCCCTCTTGAGTTTGTGGGATTTTCAGGCTGGGTTGACTTTGAAGACGGATCGTTAGATTCAACATTTAATTTTTTCTCTTCTTCATTATCAATTCCAGCATGATTGTTAAAATAATTTCCAGACCCTAAAGAAATTACAGAATTCACATGATTGACTTGGTTGTTTTCAAGTGAATTAACATGATAAGGTTTTTGAGTAGGGACTGAAAATTTTGGATTGGTCTCGGGTTGACTAGGAAGTTTACCCTTCTCTCTTTCACTAACTGCAGTGGCCAATTGACTCATTTGGATCTCTAAGCGAGAAATGGCTTGGTTAGTGCTTTCCTGAGATTTTATTAAAGTTTCCACACTCTTCTCTAAGGTGCTCACACTCTTCTCTAAGGTGTTAAGTCTCCTCTCACTTTCAATAGAAAAACCTGGTGGATATTGAGGTGCTGGATTTGAATTTTGGTACGGACCAGGATTTGACTTTTGGTAAGGTTGAAAAGATTGATTTAGATACTGATTGACCTGATTTGAAGAATTATTTGGGTAGGGTCCTTGGTTCCATGCAAAATTAGGATGATTCCTCCAACCAGGATTATAAGTGGGTGCAAATGGGTCATTCCTAGGTCGTTGAAACATTGCATTGACTTGTTCATATTCTTCAAATTGGGGCACGACTCTAGGACATTCCTCAATCACATGGCTTGGTGAATTACACTTTAGACACAAAGGTGTAGGTGTTGAGACTTGGTTCACGTGTGATCCCCTAGTTTCTAAATCTTCAAGTCTTTTAAGTACACCAGCCAACTTAACTTCTGTAGCAATTGAATTGTCAATTGTATGAACACCCCTAGATGAACTAGGTTTATCTGTCTCTCGGGTGGTTTCCCATTGCATGGTTTTTTCTGCTAAGTCTTCTAAAAACTCCCAAGCCTTCTCCTCATCATTATTCAGAAAATCCCCTTGACACATTGACTCTAACATTGTTTTAGTGGGATAGTCTAAACCTTCATAGGCAATTTGACACAATCTCCATTTCTCAATTCCATGGTGTGTAGGCCTTTGGGATAACAAATTTTAAATCTATCAAAATATTTCCAAAAGGACTCTTTTTCAAGTTGGCAAAATTGATGAATTGCGGTCTAATTTTAGCGATTTTATGATTAGGAAAATATTTTTTAGAAATGTAACGACAAATCCCTCGGTTGATATGGAATTATTTGGTAAGCTATATAACCACTTTTTAGCATTATCTTTTAAAGCAAATGTTATAAATCTTAGCCTAATTGAGTCATCAGACAATTGTTGGATTTTCATTAAGGCACAAACTTCCTCAAATTCCTGAATAAATAAATATGCATCTTTATCCTAGTAAACCTAGGTAACATATTTATAAAATGTGGCTTAAGTTCAAAATTATTACCGATTCTAGGTGGTAGACTAATACATGAAGGTTAGGCGAGAAGCGGGAAGGATAACATCGATCCCTAAAAAAAGCAGTTTGGCGCCTCCATTTTTGTTAAAGTGAGATCTTTTAAAGTGAATCAGAAAAATCAAGTTTTCTCACTAATCGGGATGTTTAGTCCCTAATCCACAATTTTTGCATACACTAATTAACAAATAATCGAGATAAGCACAACAAAAAATAAAAATTAAAAATAATAAAAAAATAAATAAATAAAAATTACTTCTAAGGTTAACCTAAATAAAATCTCTCATGACTCTAGCTTTTCCAAGTTACACCACAAGGTCCACCAAATTGAAATTAATCATACCACTAGCCTAGGTAAGTGTAAGAAATATGAGTCTCTCAGTGAGATACGGTGACTAATTAAATAACCACACAATCTTTAGGCGTATACCTTTTGAACCACTTGCTTAGACACGAGAGTTTGATTAATTTAAAATTGAACTCCTCTTGGAGTTTTTCTTGTCTAATTGAGCTCGAGAGTCCTAGGGGCCAACGTCTACTTGATTTTATTAGGTCATGGTCATGCAAAATGCAAATTGGGTTGTTTGTGGGCCAAGGAAGGGTGATGAAATCCCCACCTTATCTTGTTACAGGTTGTGCCCTTAATGTTAGATTAAAGATGAAAATGCACAAATAAAAGAAACTATAAACAAATAAAATGTCCTAAAACTATGTGAATTACGAAAGAAGGAGAAATTTTAACGTACCTCAATCCTCCAGCAATCACCACAGTTTATATTTGACAAAAAAAAAAAATAGTAAAAAAAATAAAACCTAACAGGATGTGCTTTCTACGTGAGTGAATGCATGAATGCGACAAATAAAAAAATATATAAATAAAAAAAAACTAAACTACTATTTTTTTTTTTTTTTTTAAAAAAAAATATGGAGAGAATGAAAATCAAGAAAAGCACAAGACAACAAAATCTTTATCTTTTAAACTTCGATTCCGCTTCAATAATCTGAAAAAAAAATGAGTTAAAACTAATTGAATAAATAAAAATTAAGGGATAAATAAAAATTAAGTTACAGTCCCTAAGATGGCGCTACCAAAAAACTTGATGTGTTAAAATATGTAATCGCAAGTGTGCGATTGTCGATTGAAGAAGCTGGCAAATACAGGTCGAACCCACGAGAGACTAGATTAATTCTTTAATATATCCTTAATTAATATTTTAGGCAAATTAGAAATAAAAATGGTGGAGAAGATTTTTTAACTAAATTATGCAAACTATTAATTAATAATGAAAACTATTAATGAGAAAAGATACCTAGGAATTAGAATCCACCAAACATTAACATAATAAATAATTTCTTATTTCCTAAATCAATTCCCAAATTATTTTCCCTTCCCTTTAAAAATAATGATTCATATAATTAATATGGGCAAGCATAAGTTATGAAAAATTCACAGATTAACTATAACTTATCAAAACCTCGCAATCAATATAAAAATCATATGCAATTTATACGGAGGAAAATATGAAGGTGAAAATAATTAGGCATTAATTTAGGAACGGAAAGAAAATATTTTTATGAAATACTTAGTTTCATCACAATCCTAGGTATTAGAAATTTAGTTAGCCATGGAATTAAAAACAAAAACAAATAATATTAGTACTACTATTCGCATGAAATAAGAACAATAATTAAAAAGAGAATTTCTATTATATAAATAAAAGAAAGTGACAAATACTCACACAAAGTAGTACCTATTTGATTGGAATAAGAGAAAGGACAAACTCTAAATATCTTACTCCTTCCTTCCTACACTAGTGAAAAAGCGAGGAAAAAGAAAATAATAAGTGGTGCCTTTCTCTGCAAAAACAAGAGGTCTATTTATAGGAAAATAACTTTGAACCCTAATTGAACTTGGACACTTTGATTCCCTTTCCATGTAGGATTCAATTTCCTAAGTAGCAATCAACTTCTCAAAAAGATCTTCTAGATGGACTTTTCTTTCTCTTGTTGGATTTGAATTTTACACCAATATTGTTCCACCTCTTTCCTTACTCCTTGTAGAATTCTTCTTGGATATTCCTTATATGAATAAAAGCATTAAATATCCCTTGATCACCAAGATTTTGACTTTATTGCAACAATTATTAAATCCTACAAAATAAAATAAAACATATTAATTTAATAAACTAATATAATTAAAAGGACAAAATTAAGGATAACAAAATGTATGAATTACGTGTTTATCATAATTCAAAAATGTGAACTATTAAAATACATTAAAAAATAGATTGTTAATATGCATTAAAATGCAATCAAACACCACTACGTAAAACTCGCATATTCTTTTTTCTTTGTTAATGTACAGTTAGTAGACAACCGTTAAGTCTACTGAGAATTATTTGTTGTGTAATTTCAACTGCTCAAGAAAATGGCAGTAGAATACATTTTAGCAATAGCAAGAAGAAAGGCATACAGGAAATGCAACAAATGATAGCTCCAGCCTCCATGCATGGCACTTCATGTTGAACAATAATAGAGCAAATAGATGCATATAACACAGCACAAGATTAAATCAGTCATTTGATCCCCAATACATTGGGAAAAGATCATACCCACCACTTTTTGATGCAATTCTTAACATTAACAAGACTGATGATGTCTTGAACTACAGCACACAGCATATAACCAACAAGAAATATACAAAAATTACTGTATGCACCATAACCCTCCCACAGATCAGCTCCACTTAAGGACTAAATTCACTAATATTATCAGTAATATTATCAATCAGACGTAGTTGACTTGTAATGAAATTCATCGATCGTAGAATATATCAAGCCTTCCTCTTCAAGAGTGTGGATAGATTCCCTAGCAAAGATAAAAATTGGACCAAATAAGTTGCTTAGCATGAGCACTAGCGTCTGTGTAAATGAGTTGTCTCGTGTGAGCATGTGGATGCAAGCATGTAGGCACATGTTTGTGTATGTTAGAAACAGAAAATGAGGATAGAGAAAGAGGGAGAGTACATGAGTTTCTCTAAAGGAATTTTCAGCTCCTGGTGAATTACATCCCTATGTACACCCTTTTCAGATCCACTGCAAATATGAATTGATTCGGACGATCAGTTGCATGAAATCAAGAACAGGGGCAAAAATTAAATAAAACTGACAAGATTAAGCATGCATATAATAACATGAAGAGAAAAAGTAGGACCAAGTTACTTGAACAAAGTGATATCTTGAATTGGAAGAAATATTGGTTGACAAAACAGAGCCGTAATGTATAACTTACAAGCTTGAAGGTCGTTGAAGATAGTCTAGGACCATTTGGTCAAAGCCTTTGAGTCCATCAACACTAAGCTGTCAAAAGAAATACAGAACAGACAGATTTTGAGTCATAGCATACAAGCTGAGTGGGTTTATATGAAAGAAAACGAAGTACATATGTGGATCTCTTACAACATTTGGAACCGATGCCTGATACGCATTTGACCCATTGATCCCCTTCTGTGAAGGTGTGTTCAAAGCTGGATTAATCTCGGACTGAGTTGAAGTATCCCCTTGCAGCTACAACCAAATATATGACCGTCAGGACATGATGATATTTAAGTACCAATATACATCAATGTTCAAGCAATAGGGTGCATATGATTCACTTAAAGCTGAATTTTAGATGGAATACCTGCACACGGGAATTTTGCAAATGGAAGTGTATGCATTCGATGAAATGGTATGTGATTTCATCGAAGTTCGTCACAGGCCTAAAATATGGGCAGCAAGTGAGCAGTATCTTAAAACAACTGATGACTAATAAAGATGTGAGCCAACAGAAAGTAAGATAAACTAAATATTGACCAGTCACAAAACAGTTTCTATATAGATCATTCTGGCAGCTATACTATAGTTTGAACATGTTTCTTGATATCAAATATGAGAAAGAAGAAACTGGATCTTTCACAAATTAATTAAGTAGGATTATATAAATTTAAGATCAACCCTATTCCTAGGTTTCTTCAGAGAAAGAAAAATCTTAAAGTAAGCACAAAAGCATTAATACAACAATATTCAGAGAAATAGTTTCCATTTGTACCTAACAGAAAAGACAACTATTTGCTTTTTGCCCTGAAAGCTTCTTAGTCGTCCATTAACGCGAACATAAATCCCATCTCTATAGCAATGAGAACAAAAAGGAAAAATCTCAAGAAATTCCCAATATTTCATTAATATAACAGTTTAAGACAAAAACATAAAAAGGTAAAAATTCTTTTCAATACAAATCTACCCCATCAACAAATCAGTGAAACAGATAAATCAATCACCCTCCCCCACTAGCAAGATATTTAAAAACTTACTGTATCACAGACATTTCCTTTGTGTCATATCCTTCGTTGACCCTTAAAGAAAGAGAAATTAAAACATAAAATCAGCACCCAACTCAATGCAGAAATATAGATTTAGGAAACCAAAATAGTTGAAATAAATTATGAAATATGTACCATCTGTTACAATCAATTCTGCCTGTTCCATCATCTAGAGTGAAACCAACATCAGTAACCCTTTCCACTTTTCTTGTAACCATTGCTACCACAGAAACCTAATCGAACAAAAATAGGTATTAATGTATTAAATTGTTTAAAACAAAGACGCTATTAAGAGGGTTTTACTTGTTTCAACATCACCTAATATCCAATTGTCGGATTGCTCTTAAAAAGTATAAATCAGGTGTTATGTTCCCACTAAAATAAGGATCAGTTGTTCCTAAAAGACCAAATTAGAACCAAAGAAAATGAGGGCGTAAGTATAAATCCTTGATCTTATATTTGCAAGTATTCACAACCCAAAAAAACGCGGTCTAATACATTATTTGAACTTAATGTTATGGACAACCAAATGCTATATTGCTATCTAGATAGCAACCGAACCCTTTTCTGATTGACAAAGGAAAAACTTACACCACCATCCCAAAATAATAGTCCACTCTACAAAAAACATCTATATTAAAGTTGTTTTGATAAACCTCTAATTGCAACCACTATTATGAGTACAAAAGAATAATTTTTCCTCAGTTGAGTATAACTGCAATTCTGCAAGGACAAGGAAGCTTCCCATCAAGTACAATATGTTGGTGTACACTCTCAATAGAGCCAAGTAATATATGAAACCCCTTGCCTTGTTTACTAATAAAAAAATTTATCCACTATTCTTCTTCTTAGGAGCTCACTAAAGCTCGAGTTGGGTATAATATAACATTGTTAATAGTCGATTAAAACTTCCAACTCAAATTAAATAACATACTGCAGATCTAAAAGCTAGGTCTAGCTAATCACTATTAAAGGGAAATATGAAGCATTATGTTTTTTAACTTCCTCCTTTCCAAACTTAGAGATACATTGACTATTTTTTGCCAATTTGCAAAATCCTAACATTGAAAACAAATACAATTTTTTAGTACAAACTAATATATATATGCTATAAGTTACTCCCTCCTATCCAAAATTAGATATACATCTTTAAAATGACAAATTTAAGGATAATTTTACTTTTCAAAAGATATCCATAATATTTAGTAGAAATCTAATAACAGTGACAGGGTAGTACTCAATCAAGATATAAGTAATGGGAAATTAGAAACTTCATGTATCTTCATAATCCATAAAAATAAAAATAAAAATCTCTAATTTTAGAAGGGAGAGAGTAACTAAAAAGCAATACTAATTGTCATATTTGTTGTTTTTAAAACTTAAAATTGATTTGTATTAATTTTAAATTTTAAAATTTGGCAAATTGACTTCAAAAAGTAAAACTATATCTCCAGTTTTGGACAGATGTATTATTTCTATAAGGTGGAATCTCATTTTCAGGTACATACAAACGTGTACTCTGAATTGGGAATCTACACAAAGGTGAAAGAAATTTTATGAACATCTTGGAAATTTCTTACGTTGGAAACATCAACTCCGGCAACCAGAAAATTAGATTTTTCATCACCAGATTGAGAAGCTTCGATAATTTTCTTCACTGTAACCGGTATTGTTCCGGGAGCATCACGATTCTGCAAAATCAGAGAGAAAAATATCAACAAAAGTCACCTTTCATACATATATATAAACGTTTCGGCCGCCATAAATGGAAGAAAAAAAAGAGAGGAAAAATCCTTACTTTGGCCGGAGAAACCCCGGAATCCGTCGCCTGAGATGACTGAGAGAAGTTGAAGTTACCATCGAATTGGCTTGATGAGAACATGATTGGAAATCTAGAGAGAGAAATCGGAGGGAGAGGGAGAGAGAATGCGAAAGCAAATTTGAAATTGAGATGATTAGATGAAGACTCGGCTTTGGGGATTTTTAGTATATCAGAATTTAGAGGTGGGTTCCCTTTTCCCGCCAATTTGTGATGTTTTTTTCCCGCTTTGCATATATGCGGTCAATTACAATAGTAACCCTATTAAATTGTACTCCTAGAAGAAAAAATAAAATCTCCTTTGTAGATTTGCACTTCCTCCGTTACTTAATATAAGTTATTTTAGAGTTGTGCACATGTATTAAAAAAATAATTGTATAATATTAAATATAATATTAATTGTCTATATTACCCTTATATTGGAAAAAAAATTATTATTTATTGAACAAAAAATAGTGAGAGAATCAAAGTTATATTTATTACTTGGGGTAATATTAAAAATTAAGCGATTAATACTTATTTAAAATTTTCAAATGACTTATATTAAGGAACAAAAATAATTCTCTAAAATGATCTATATTAAGGAACAGAGGAAGTAAGTATTATGAAATTATTTTTCTTTTTGTCCTCGTAAATTTAGTTATACAAGTTTAATAGTAAGGTTCTTAATTAAAACTAGATCGTTTATCGAACCGGAAAAAATACAGGTTGGAAGGGTCGTTGGTTCAACCAGTGGTCGAACCGTTATTGATCTAGTTAAGGTTTCTTGGTGATTTGTAGAGCATATAATCCCAACAAGCCATAGCCTTAAGAACGAACTTATTTTGACTTTGGATGAGTAAATTATGAAGTTTTGAATTAGAAACGTTAAAATCGATTAAATCTGGAAAGCATGTAAAGGCTAAAAATTTGGGTCTGTCAGGAGCTAGGAGTGAGTAAAAACGGATAAAACCAAATTATCGAACCGAACTGAATTTTTTTAACCGAATTTTTTCGATTCGGGTATTTTTTTCTAATTCGGTTATATCCGCCCTTTTTGTCCAAAATGGCATTTATTTCCTTTACTAATTCCGGAGAAGCATCCCACAAGAAATCTCTTCCTTCTGTGAAGTGTATCTATTTGTTGGTTGATTGGCTTGTGGTGCTGCTCTAACCACGCTATGGAGTTGAACCACAGTTCTTACTTACCTTTCGTGGTGAAATTCCACTTCCCTTTTTCATAGCTATTATGGAGGAACCGCTGCCCTCACTCAATTCTAATCTCGAAATCTTTACCCGATCTGAAAATGCTTATCTTATATGGCACTATAGGTCTTATGAGATCCACAATGCCATGATTGTATGGCATGTAATGGAAGGGAAGGAGCCTAAATCGACCCCCTTCTTTATTTTTTTTCAAAGAAATAAACAGTACAAGGAGATTAGACTCTCGGATGAGACTAAGCAGCTACCGACCTGTAATAACCCGAGATTTTCTATATAAAATAAATAAGAAATTTTGCGTATAATTTTTTTTTATTTAATGACGAGACTAAGTGTCAAGTAAAGTGAATGATAAATGCGAATACATTTATTACTTGAAAAATTAGAAATAATTTTGGAATTATTAATTTCCACAAATTATATGGTAATAAATTTCTGTAAGCCAAAATGTTTTTATTAATTATTTTCCATGAAAACATGATTGGAAATAATATATGAAGTGATAATTAGATTTATATAATAAATATTTTATTATATGAATTGTTCAGAATATTTAAGTTAATTATTTTAACTTGATTATTGATCTTGTGTGTACGAAGAATAAGTCGGACATGAGATCGAACCACTGGATTGGGATTGTGATCAAGAGATGAGAATAATAATATTATATTATTTATATAATGATTTTCTGATTACCATAATTATGTCTTTGGGTATGTGTGGACAGATAATATTGAAAGATGATGACGGTCAATTAGATGTAGCATATTACCGTCTTTGTGAAACCCTAATTATTAAACTCGGTTATTGGATATTTACGAGTAGTGACTGTGTATATGAAATTCTTGTGAATAAGAATATCGGTAATTAGAAGAAACCCTAATTCTTTGTTGTGCGTCGATAATTAGGACAAACCCTAATTATTATAACCCTAAGCAGGTTGAAATTAGAAACCGTAACATTTGTGTTAGTAAATATACGAGATAATTAAAGAACCACTAATGGTCAATTAGAAACTCTAATTGATGGCGTTGAGAAACCTAATTTTAATTAGGGTTTAATTTGATGTTATTGTATAAGTGTTTTAATTTACCAAAGGATAGAAGTTAATTGATAAATTATAAGAATTAAATCTAGTGATTAAATATTACATTTAATTGCCTTGTACAAGATTGCCCATACACTCTTAAACAAAGCCCAACCATCACCCATAACAAATCGAAGCAAGAATCAAGAATTTTTTGGCAAAAGGGTATAAGAACACTAAACCTAGAAATCCTTTGATTCGATGTTATTTGATGCAATTGATTGTTTAAAGTTGTGTAATAGGATTTTAATTGATGATATGGGTTGATAAATCAAAGACCCATAACATCAAAGTGCACTTAATTTGAAGATTTAAGCAAGTTGGAAAAAGCTGAATTACATTATTTTTCACCAAATGTCGAGGCCATAACTCTTTGCTCGATCATGAGTTTTGTTCTTTAAAAGTTGTTGTTGTGTAGCACGATATGTGGTCTTTAATCTGCAAAAAGAATCAAGTCCATATCATGTATAGATTAGAAGTTATAGATGGTCAAACATGGTTGACCGATCATGATAAACTATTTTTGGGCGATCTGTAATGGGGCATTCTCGTCCACTTTTGTGCTTTAAAAGGTCTGGGCTTTTTATATGTTGTAGTGTGCTTTGAGTTAGGAAGCCATAAGCTTTGGAATGACCTCATTAGAGCCTCGGATGAGGGAATTACGGTGATTGGAAGGAAATGTGTCAAATTTCTCAAAAGCGAAAGTCGTGCGGGATGTGCTATTCGGGACCTTTGTTTTGATCAGTTAATATTTCCAAAACCTTCTGGGCTTTTGGTATGTTATATTACACCGAATAAGCTTTCCATAGACTAAAGCGGACTAAATCCGATATCGGAGGAGAGAGTTATGACATTTCAAAGTAGTAGTGTCAAAACTTTCCAACAAGTGCGGTGCGATCCATTTGAACGGAATTTCTGGGCTGATGTGTTGAATTTTGAAATGGTCAAAGAATAAAAGTTGTAGCCCAGAAGTTAGCTTAGCGTGGGCTCAAGAATCGCTCAAAAATGTTTTAAAATGAAAGAGTTATGATTGTTTTTAGCGAAAGAGGTAAAGCTGAAAGCGAGATTGAAAAGCTATTATGAACGTCCACTTTTGACGCCTTTGTTTGGGCTACCTAATGAACCCGAATTGGGTAATTCGTATTTTTAAAAATAGTCTTACATACCATGTATAACATATCCAAAAATCAGATTAATCGGAGTTATGAGCAATGCGTTAGAAAATGCATAAAGTGAGCTATTGAAAAATTAGTATAAACCAAGTCCCACATCGACTAAATTGAGAACTTCACCATTTTCTAAACCTATAAATAGAAGGGCTTGGCCTTTGTTTCATTCACCAACAATAAGGCCTCCAATTTTTGAGAAAGGCTTTGTTGTGGGAGAACTTTATAAAGATCTCCTTAGTTAAATTTTTGGCGTGGAAGTGCGTATTCAGTCTGTGGAATTTGTATTTTCGGGTATATTTCTTATTTAATTTTTGTAATGTTATTATTTTTAATTGTTAGTTAAAAGTTTGAATTTTTGAAGTTTAGTTAGTGTTGTTAATAAACTAGTTAGTTTACTATGTTTATTTTGGCTTGGAATTGATTATGTAAATGAGTTATTTGTGATGACTTTTAATATTTTGTGATGAATTTCATTAATTAATAATTATTAATGATATTAAAGTTATTTAATGATTATATTAAATAATTTAGTTTTAAAATGATTTTAATATTATAAAAATCATTTTAAATGAAATAAGGTATTTAAAAATATTTTAAGTTATAAAATATAACTTTTAATATTTAAATGATAATTTCATTAATAATTAAATATTAATGATATTAAGATAATATTAATGATATTTAGTTTATTTAATGATTAATATTAAATAAATAGTTTAAAAATGGTTTTACTTATTTAAAAACCATTTAAAGAGGATATTAAGGATTTAAAAATATTTTAAGTTATAATTAATGACTTTTAATATTTGGATAAATAGTACATTAATATTTAAATATTAATGGTAATTATTTAGGTAATATAAATGTTTTAAAAATAGTTTGAGTTATTATAAATAACTTTTATATTTTTTAGCGATGGTTTCATTAATAGTTTAGTATTAATTAAACTATTAATGATAATGGAATTTTTAATGTTTAAATCATTTAATTATGATTAGATATTTGAAAGTTATAGTAAGCCAAACTAGGTGACTTGAGAACCGAATTATGAAGTTACGAATTTGAAGAAGAACACCTATAGTATGATTATATCACTATAGGCCCTTTGGTAATGATTTGAATTATTTTAAATTTTTCAATTTACGGAAATTGCGAAAATGATTAAAAATAAGATGTACGATATTCTGAGATGTTGAGGTATAGAATAAGAGTCTTAGACTCGGTATTTTGCAAATAAAAGCGTTGTCGATGCTGCAAACAAATGTCGGACCTTATAAAAGAAAGAAAAGACTCTTTGTAAGAGCATGGATGAGATATTTGAAAAATGTATAAAAATATTTCAAGTATAGAATAGGAACTAAAAGTATGATCATCCTTTGTGATTATGTGATTGGACTATGTCTTGTTGTAATAGGCGATTACTATGTGTTAAGATATATTGTTCTAATCGAGCGAATGATCGATTATTGATAGGTTGTGATAAAGAGATAAAACCTAAGTTGAGATTTGTAATCGGTGAATCGGCAAGTATCCTACCTTTGTATTTTCTTTATCTGATGGACATGAGTAAGAAGTTTGAATTATTCTATCCATATACGGATTATGTACTCTTTGATTATCGACATGTTAGCTCGGATATATATTACATTCATTGATTTCTATAAATGGTTATACAAGTGTCCCCACTTGGATAATCATGGCATTTATTCACATGTTGATACACCTTTGTCGATTACCCGTATATATATATATGTTGAATTACATATTATTGTTGAGCAAGATTAAAAACCTTGGGTTTGGAACCGGCATGTATGAACATCCCTATATGGGAAGATTTTTTTTGCTGCAAGGCGGATAGAGTGAAGCGATGAATTTTCGTTCGAGTTATGTAGTATTGATCAATCACAGAAGTCTGAAGTGATCACCCTCGCGTGCAAAAGTAAGTTATAAACGGTTTGAGGATAGAATTCCGCTAAACCTTTTGAAAATGAAAAGAATGTTCATAGTATGTTTCTTAAACCCTATTGAGGTAGAGCTAGAGCCAAATTTAAAGAATTTGAAAGAGAGTTGTTATGTGAATTTTTTATCGAGTCTGATTACTTCACAACTTTCAATTCGTTGTAGAAGTGTTATGTAAAGAGAATACTTATATTCTTTGACTTATATATAATTGCTATTACTTCTTTGGGCACTTAAATACTCATCCTTGCTTAAATTAAATATTTTCGAGTTATGTATGAGCAAACTTTGAAGGCTCGAGGCACGAACAAAGGAAAAGGAAAATTTGATCGAATAAGTGTGTATTATGAGTTAATGGTTATAGTTGTATTGGTATCTATTCAAGTATTGTAAGGAATGTATTTGAAGGTCACGCACAGGGAAGTAAACTTTGATGTATGTAAATTAAGTTCGAATGTATTATTATTTAGTATTATTGACTTAAAGAAATGGTATCGTGGAGAAGCGAGTTAGGGTTTCAAGTACTGGATTTGGGGTAAATCACGAGGTTGGTATCAAAAGTACATTGGTTATGAAGCTTAGGTAGGAATACACGAGACTAATAACCGCATGATGATTAGGATAAGTATTAACTCATATAGAGTTAGTTGGTCGATAAGATTCAAAGATGAATCTCGGCGAGTGTAAAGACACGAGTTCCCTAACTACGATTATAAAGTTAAGCGATAGTGGGGAATAGATTGAGTCTAAAAGGCTGAAAGTGCGATTATGAGAGATCGTAAAATAAAAGCGATCAAGATATAGAACTAAATCATAATATATACGATGAGATCACCCGTGATACGATAAAGGCTATAATGACGGAAGGAATCAATCGATGATTGGAAAGTTTCTGACAAGATTCTTTGTGTATGAATTATACTATCAATTAGTACAGATCCGAGAAGAGAATTATAAATCTGAATTAAATTCAGTATGGAGAATGGGGTTAGTGTTAGATGGGGATTGATTGAGGACTCATAGCCGGTGGTTGAGTTGTATGATTCTTCGTATGGGAGGCTGAATTGTACTTGGTGTAAAAACCACTTAGTTTACAGCGCGATAATCATTGAAATGTACGTATGGCGCTATTTGTTATATGCACATTAAGAGGATGACTCCATTCTCGGTGTATAACGGTAGATAGGTCGTAGATAGAGAATATAAGATTAAGTTCGAGTTCTTAAAACTCATACCTATGAGACATTCTTGACTCATAATTATATGAAATGTTTATGAACCCCCGGTGAATGGGCCTTGAAAAGGTGCGACTAGGATAAGTTCTTAAACTCATATGATTGTGGCAATTTATGAACTCATAAGTGTGGTTTGATGAAGCTGGGTATAGTTTTTGTGTGAATGGAGTGTTATGGATTACGAGGAGCAGATAGATTGTTAAGTAAATGATTTTTAGTGAAGGTGTTAGGTTTTCCTAAACTCCTAGCTATGCTAAACTTCAAAATTTTGACATCAAGCTAAATCGCCTATATGTGCTTTTGAAAACAAAAATGTAGACTCGTAATCATTTTTGAAAGCGGTTTAAAAAAATACTGATCTATGCTACTTATTTTGGCTAGACATAAATGATTTGAAATATCAAAATTGTTTTTAATTATCACTCATGTACCGTGTAACTTTGAGTGCGAGATGATGATAAAAATGTGATGGAGTTGTAAATCTGAGGAATACTTAGTGTGAATTTGACTGAAGTCATTTGTTCCACTATTGTATGATGTGTTATGACAAAAGTCATACAATGATGGCATCCTCAAGCGGATTATTAATCTGATGCGGCATCATGGCGTCATTCTCGAAAATGTTTTCAAAAAGTTTAATTTGCCAGCGGGGTTTGGCTACATCTAAATAATTTGATTGAATTGAATTATTGATATGAGTCTATCTTTATTTGAATAAACTAGACTAATGTTTATGAAAACTCTAAGTGTTCATTGAAAGAAATTTCCGAACCAAATTGTTTGGTGCGGAATCCTATGATAAGGTGAGGTGAACAATGTTGTTTGGATAAATGATCAATCTAATGGCGTAAATATTAAGCTAGGTATGATTAATCGTTATGCATGGCGTAGAGGGTACAATAGGCTAATCACCTAAAGTACTATTAATGGTAGTTTACCTTCTTTGTGATTGTAAACATACGAGGTAATGTTTTGTTTTGCGGTATGAATACGTTAAAACTATGTGTTCATAGTCTATATGACCCCTCGGCACAATTTGAAAACTTTTACTCTTGTGAGAGGTGTATTGGGTAGCATGTGATGATATGTGTGAATGTTGTAAGCACAGATAGAGTTAAGCTAGAGTTATGAGGAGGTTGGAAGCGAGAGGAGATATTGAGATAAGGCGGTTGAAGGTTGAAATAGAAGCCGAAGACACGGATATATACCTTGGACGGGCTTTAGTCATCACCTTCATGCGATTCGATGCGAGTGGATGGAGCTGCCTTTCGGCGAGAGATAGGCGTTGATGAGAATTGAATAAATTTATCATCAATCAAAATAAGATATATAGAACTCTTGATTCTTTGTGTATATATACTATATATTAATCGGGGTAACTTATGTATGTAGATATACGGTGAGAAAGATATGTGGAATAAGAAGGATCATATTACCCCAGAGCTAATATCGATGACGGATGAAATAGAAGCTCACTAGGAACCCAAATCGGACGAGGTGGCTATCGTGGAAAAAGCGTAGCATCGGATCCGAAATGTTGGATTTGACGGATAGTGATTCGGACACTAAAGTTGAAGGCTGCTCAAGCATCAGCGGAGGTCTGAGATTTGGAGAACAAGGTTTCTTCATTGGAAAGGTTGTGGGAGATAGAAAAGTTGATCGTCGAGGCGTTAATGGAAAATAATGGAAGAAGCGAGGATAAGCTCAAAATCCAAATTGACGGATGGAGCCTCAAGCGACACATCGAAGTGAAGGACACACCTCTCCTCGTTGCCCAGGAGAGCTATAAGAAGGTGGATGTTTTAATTGTGGGATGGAAGGACATCGGCGAATGAATGTCAGAAAAAGGCTTGGTAAATAAGTAGTATGGGTTATGTATGTAATATGTGTGATAAGTAATGAACTATTTTAACTTTTATGTTGGTTAAGATTTTAAATCCAGGCTTTCGTAGTCTGAAAAGGATAGTTTGTTGATTAAAGCGAGGATGTCTTTGTGTAAATATTCGATAAATGAATATGAATCTAAGTTTGAGAAATGAAAGCGAGTTTAATACATTAATCTTATGCGATAAGGTTTAAAATGTAAAGGGTATAATTTATGGTTTTATTTAACGGATAATGCCATTAAGCGTCGAACTTCGAAACCAAAGGATAGAAGAATCTACTAATCTTTGAGAGCAATGGCGGAGGCGATGCAAAACTTTGCAAACATGGTAGCTCAGGCTATATCGTGAGGAACACCGATTCGCGGGAAACCGACCCGGACAATCGCTTGGCAAAATTCAAAGACTTCAAATAGTAGGACCACACGAATTGAGGAGGATCGGTGACCTATAGAAGCCAGACTTGGGTGAGCGAGAGATAGAAAGGCGTTTCGTAATCGCTAAAAGTAGATGAGGGCAAAAAAAACCGCTTTTGCCACTTATATGATGAAAGGGAAGCTAACTTTTGGTGGGAGGCAAATAAGACTCGAGGCGGGAGAAGAAGAAATTACTTGGGATAGGTTTAAGGATTTATTTTTGAAAACTATCTCTCTGTTAGTATCACGATCTAGAATGGAGGTGAGATTCACGGAGTTAAAGCGAGGATAACATGGTATTGCGGAGTATGCCACAAAATTTAATGAGTTAGCTAGGTTTGCTCCACATCAAGTGGATCTGAGAGGCTAGGAGATTTGAAATTTGGGCTTAAAACAAGGTCTCTAGATAAAGTGGCGATATTTACTCGATACAGGAAGTGAGGGCCTGAGCTCTTATGGAGAATAAAAGCTATTCGGGAAGGAACAATTTGAACAAAGGAAGTAAGAATGAGAATTTCTACAGAGAAAAACAACAAGGAGAAGAGGAGCGAAGCGATTATAAAAGTGGAGGAAGGATCTATAAAGGTAGAAGGTAATAGTTGAGAAAAGGAAAAGAAATTTTGAAGGTGGAATTTGAGCCTATTAGAAATCAAATTTACATTTAAGAATAAACAAGTGTTATGAAGAAGAACAAAAGATCGATTCGATCGGTGGAAAGGATCGAGATCTAATCTGATGATTATAAGTAGTAGTGGGATATACGCGATCTATGATTTTTTAAGCGGTGATTAGAGTTTTTTAAAGCGGTGATTAGGGGCGGAATCCTTATAAAGGAGGTAATAATAACGAGATTTTCTATATAAAATAAATAAGAAATTTTGCGTATAATTTTTTTTTTTTATTTAATAGCGAGACTAAGTGTAAAGTAAAGTGAGCGATAAATCGAATACATTTATTACTTGAAAAATTAGAAATAATTTTGGAATTATTAATTACCACAAATTATATGGTAATAAATTTACATAGTAGAAATGTTTTTATTAATTATTTTCCATGAAAACATGATTGGAAATAATATATGAAGTGATAATTAGATTTATATAATAAATATTTTATTATATGAATTGTTGAGAATATTTAAGTTAATTATTTTAACTTGATTATTGATGATTTTGTGTACGAAGAATAAGTCGGACATGAGATCGAACCTGGATTGGGATTGTGATCAAGAGATGAGAATAATAATATTATATTATTTATATAATGATTTTCTGATACCATAATTATGTCTTTGGGTATATGTGAGACGAGATAATATTGAGCGATGGCGGTTGATTAGGTTAGTAGCATATTCTTAGTCTTTGTGAAACCCTAATTATTAAACTTCGGTTATGGGATATTTACGAGTAGTATTTGTGTATATGAAATTCTTGTGAATAAGAATATCGGTAATTAGAAGAAACCCTAATTCTTGTGTTATGCGTCGATAATTAGGACAAACCCTAATTATTATAACCTAGCAGGTTGAAATTAAAAGCAAGTAACATTTGTGTTAGTAACATACAGATAATTAAAGAACCACTAATGGTCGATTAGAAACCCTAATTGATGGCGTTGAAAACCTAATTTTAATTCTAGGGTTTAATTTCGATGTTATTGTATAAGTGTTTTAATTTACCAAAGGATAGAAGTTAATTGGTAAATTATAAAATTAAATCTAGTGATTAAATATTACATTTAATTGCCTTGTACAAGATTGCCCATACACTCTTAAACAAGCAATGACCATCACCCGTAACAAATCGAAGCAAGAATCGAAATTTTTTGGCAAAAAGGGTATAAGAACACTAAACCTAGAAATCCTTTGATTCGATGTTATTTGATGCAATTGATTGTTTAAAGTTGTGTAATAGAATGTTAATTGATGATATGGGTTGATAAATCAAAGACCATATAACATCAAAGTGCAATTTGAAGATTTAAGCAAGTTGGAAAAAGCAAGATTACATTTTTTTTCACCAAATGTCGGAGGCCATAACTCTTTGCTTTCGATCATGAGTTTTGTTCTTCAAAAAAGTTGTTATGTGTAGCGATATGTGGTCTTTAATCTGCAAAAAGAATCAAGTCCATATCATGTATAGATTAGAAGTTATAGATGGTCAAACATGGTTGTGGAGATCATGATAAACTATTTTTAGGCGTCTGTAATGGGGGCATTCTCGTCCACTTTTTGTGCTTTAAAAGGTCTGGGCTTTTGATATGTTGTAGTGCCTTTGAGTTAGGAAGCCATAGGCTTTGGAATGACCTCAGAGACCTCGGATGAGGAATTACGGTGATTGGAAGGAAATGTGTCAAATTTCTCAAAAGCTGAAAGTCAGTGGCGGGATGTGCTATTCGGGACCTTTGTTTCGATCAGTTAATGTTTCCAAAACCTTCTGGGCTTTTGGTATGTTATAGTACACGAATAAGCTTTCCATAGACTCAAAGCGGACTAAATCCGATATCGGAGGAGAGAGTTATGACATTTCAAAGTAGTAGTGTCAAAACTTCCCAACAAGTGCGGTGCAGATCCATTTGAGCGGAATTTACTGGGCTGATGTGTTTGGAATTTGGAAATGGTCAAAGAATAAAAGTTGTAGCCCAGAAGTTAGCTTGGCGTGGGCTCAAGAATCGCTCAAAAATGTTTTAAAATGAAAGAGTTATATTTGTTTTTAGCGAAAGAGGTAAAAGCTGAAGCGAGATTGAAAAGCTATTATGAGCGTCCACTTTTGGCCTTTTGTTTGGGCTACCTAATGAACCCGAATTGGGTAATTCGTATTTTTAAAAATAGTCTTACATACCATGTATAACATATCAAAAATCAGATTAATCGGAGTTATGAGCAATCGTTAGAAAATCATAAAGTGAAATTTATTGAAAAATTAGTATAAACCAAGTCCCGCATCGATTAAATTGAGAACTTCACCATTTTCTAAACCTATAAATAGAAGGGCTTGGCCTTTGTTTCATTCACCAACAATAAGGCCTCAATTTTTGAAAGGCTTTGTTGTGGGAGAACTTTTTATAAAGATCTCCTTAGTTAAATTTTGGCGTGGAAGTGCGTATTCAGTCTGTGGAATTC
Organism: Panax ginseng; assembly: GCA_020205605.1. Classification (NCBI taxonomy): domain Eukaryota; kingdom Viridiplantae; phylum Streptophyta; class Magnoliopsida; order Apiales; family Araliaceae; genus Panax; species Panax ginseng. The sequence continues at coordinate 2,033,230 of CM035144.1, read as the reverse complement.
GTATTTCCGGGTATATTTCTTATTTAATTTTTGTAATGTTATTATTTTTAATTGTTAGTTAAAGTTTGAATTTTTGAAGTTTAGTTAGTGTTGTTAATAAACTAGTTAGTTTACTATGTTTATTTTGGCTTGGAATTGATTATGTAAATGAGTTATTTGTGATGACTTTTAATATTTTGTGATGAATTTGATTAATTAATAATTATTAATGATATTAAAGTTATTTAATGATTATATTAAATAATTTAGTTTAAAAATGATTTTAATATTATAAAAATCATTTTAAATGAAAATAAGGTATTTAAAAATATTTTAAGTTATAAAATATAACTTTTAATATTTAAATGATAATTTCATTAATAATTAAATATTAATGATATTAAGATAATATTAATGATATTTAGTTTATTTAATGATTAATATTAAATAAATAGTTTAAAAATGTTTTTACTTATTTAAAACCATTTAAAAAGAGGATATTAAGGATTTAAAAATATTTTAAGTTATAATTAATGACTTTTAATATTTGGATAAATAGTACATTAATATTTAAATATTAATGGTAATTATTTAGGTAATATAAATGTTTTAAAAATAGTTTGAGTTATTATAAATAACTTTTATATTTTAGCGATGGTTTCATTAATAGTTTAGTATTAATTAAACTATTAATGATAATGGAATTGTTTAATGTTTAAATCATTTAATTATGATTTAGATATTTGAAAGTTATAATAAGCCCGAACTAGTGACTTGAGAGCAGATTATGAAGTTACGAATTTGAAGAAGAACACTATAATACTTGATTATATCACTATAGGCCCCTGGTAATGATTTGAATTATTTTAAATTTTTCAATTTTAAAATTGCGAAAATGATTAAAAATAAGATATCGATATTCTGAGATGTTGAGGTATAGAATAAGAGTCTTAGACTTCGGTATTTGCGATAAAAAAAATTTGTCGATCTGGCAAACAAATATAGGACCTTATAAAAGAAAGAAAAAGACTCTTGTAAGAGCATGGATGAGATATTTGAAAAATGTATAAAAATATTTCAAGTATAGAATAGGAACTAAAAGTATGATCCTTTGTGATTATGTGATTAGACTATGTCTTTATTTGTAATAAAGCGATTACTATGTGTTAAGATATATTATTCTAATCGAGCGAATGATCGATTATTGATAGGTTGTGATAAAGAGATAAAACCTAAGTTGAGATTTGTAATCGGTGAATCGGTAGTATCCTACCTTTGCATTTCCTTTATCTGATGGACATGAGTAAGAAGTTTGAGAATTATTCTATCTGTATACGGATTATGTACTCTTTGATTATCGACATATTAGCTCGGATATATATTACATTAAGATTTTTATAAATGGTTATACAAGTGTCCCCACTTGGATAATCATAGCATTTATTCACATGTTGATACACCTTTGTCGATTACACGTATATATATATGTTGAATTACATATTATTGTTGAGCAAGATTAAAAACCTTGGGTTTGGAACCGGGGCATGTATGAACATCCTATATGGGAAGATTTTTTTTGCTTATGGCGGATAGAGTGGCGATGAATTTCGTTCGAGTTATGTAGTATTGATCAATCTGAGAAAGTGCAATGTGGTGATCACCCTCCGTGCCGTAAAGTAAGTTATGACGGTTTGAGGATAGAATTCCGCTAAACCTTTTGAAAATGAAAAGAATGTTCATAGTATGTTTCTTAAACCTATTCGAAGGTAGAGCGAGCCAAATTTAAAGAATTTGAAAGAGAGTTGTTATGTGAATTTTTTTTTATCGGTCTGATTACTTCACTGACTTTCGATTCGTTGTAGAAGTGTTATGTAAAGAGAATACTTATATATTCTTCGACTTATATATAATTGCTATTACTTCTTTGGGCACTTAAATGCTCATCCTTGCTTAAATTAAATGTTTTTCGGTTATGTATATGAGCAACTTTGAAGAAGGCTCGAGCACGAACAAAAGAAAAGGAAAGGTGATCGAATAAGTGTGTATTATGAGTTAATGGTTATAGTTGTATTGGTATCTATTCAAGTATTGTAAGGAATGTATTTGAAGGTCGCGTGCACAGGGAAGTAAACTTTGATGTATGTAAATTAAGTTGAATGTATTATTATTTAGTATTATTGACTTAAAGAAATGGTATCGTGGGAAGCAGAGTTAGGGTTTCAAGTACTGGATTTGGGGTAAATCACGAGGTTGGTATCAAAATTTGTTGGTTATGAAGCTTAGGTAGGAATACACGAGACTAATATAACATGATGATTAGGATAAGTATTAACTTCATATATAGAGTTAGTTGGTCGATAAGATTCAAAGATGAATCTCGGTGAGTGTAAAGACACGAGTTCCCTAACTACGATTATAAAGTTAAGCGATGTAGTGGGGAATAGATTGAGTCTAAAAAGGTGAAAGTGCGATTATGAGAGATCGTAAAATAAAGCGATCAAGATATAGAACTAAATCGTAATATATACGATGAGATCACCGAAGTGATCGATAAGGCTATAATGACGACGAAGGAATCAATCGATGATTGGAAAGTTTCTGACAAGATTCTTTGTGTATGAATTATACTATCAATTGAGTACAGATCGGAAGAGAATTATAAATCTGAATTAAATTTCGTATGGAGAATGGGGTTAGTGTTAGATGGGGATTGATTGAGGACTCATGTCGGTAATTTGAGTTGTATGATCTTTCGTATGGGAATTTGAATTGTACTTGGTGTAAAAACCACTTAGTTTAAGCAGCGATAATCATTGAAATATATGTACGTCGTGGCGCTATTTGTTTATATGCACATTAAGAGGATGACTCCATTCTCGGGTGTATAACGGTAGATAGGTCGTAGATAGAGAATATAAGATTAAGTTGAGTTCTTAAAACTCATACCTATGAGACATTCTTGACTCGTAATTATATGAAATGTTTATGAACCCCTCGTGAATGGGCTTGAAAGGTGCGACTAGGATAAGTTCTTAAACTCGTATGATTGTGGCAATTTATGAACTCATAAGTGTGGTTTGATGAGGCTGGGTATAGTTTTTTGTGTGAATGGAGTGTTATGGATTACGAGGAGCAGATAGATTGTTAAGTAAATGATTTTTTAGTGAAGGTGTTAGGTTTTCCTAAACTCTAGCTATCTAAACTTCAAAATTTTTGACATCAAGCTAAATCGCACTATGTGCTTTTGAAAACAAAAATGTAGAGACTCGTAATCATTTTTGAAGCGGTTTAAAAATACGAGTCTATACTACTTATTTTGGCTAGGCATAAATGATTTGAAATATCAAAATTTGTTTTTAATTATCACTCATGTACCGTATAACACAGTGCGAGAGATGATAAAAATGTGATGGAGTTATAAATCTGAGGAATACTTAGTGTGAATTTGACTGAAGTCATTTGTTCCACTATTGTATGATGTGTTATGATAAAAAAATCATACAATAATGGCATCCTCAGCGGATTATTGTCTGATGCGGCATCATGGCGTCATTCTCGAAAATGTTTTCAAAAAGTTTAATTTGCAGCGAGGTTTGGCTACATCTAAATAATTCGATTGAATTGAATTATTGATATGAGTCTATCTTTATTTGAATCGGCTAGACTAATGTTTATGAAAACTCTAAGTGTTCATTGAAAGAAATTTCCCGAACCAAATTGTTTTAGTGCGGAATCTATGATAAAGGCGAGGTGAACAATGTTGTTTGGATAAATGATCGATCTAATGGCGTAAATATTAAGCTAGGTATGATTAATCGTTATGCATGGCGTAGAAGTACAATAGGCTAATCACCTAAAAAGTACTATTAATGGTAGTTTACCTTCTTTGTGATTGTAAACATACCGGGTAATTTTTTTTTTTGCGGTATGAATCTGGTTAAAACTATGTGTTCATAGTCTATATGACCCCTCGGCACAATTTGAAAACTTTTACTCTTGTGAGAGGTGTATTGGGTAGCATGTGATGATATGTGTGAATGTTGTAAGCACAGATAGAGTTAAATAGAGTTATGAGGAGGTTGGGGCGGAGGAGATATTTGGATAAGGCGGTTGAAGGTTGAAATAGAAGCGAAGACACGGATATATACCTTGGACGGGCTTTAGTCATCACCTTCATGCGATTCGATGCGAGTGGATGGGGCGCCTTTTCGGCGAGAGATAGGCGTTGATGAGAATTGAATAAATTTATATATCAATCAAAATAAGAGACAGCGTATATAGAACTCTTGATTCTTTGTGTATATATACTATATATTAATCGGGGTAACTTATGTATGTAGATATACGGTGAGAAAGATATGTGGAATAAGAAGGATCATATTCACACCCCAGAGCTAATATCGAGGAATGACGGATGAAATAGAAGCTCACTTTAGGAACCCAAATCGGACGAGGTGGCTATCGTGGAAAAAGCGTAGCATCGGATCGAAATGTTGGATTTGACGGATAGTGATTCGAGACACTAAAGTTGAAGGCTGCTCAAGCATCAGCGGAGGTCGAGGATTTGGAGAACAAGGTTTCTTCATTGGAAAGGTTGTGGGAGATAGAAAAGTTGATCGTCGGCGTTAATGGAAACAATGGAAGAAGCGAGGATAAGCTCAAAATCCAAATTGACGGATGGAGCCTCAGCGACACATCAAGTGAAGGACACACCTCTCCTCGTTGCCCATTATAAGAAAGGTGGATGTTTTAATTGTGGGATGGAAGGACATCGGCGAATGATGAATGTCAGAAAAAGGCTTAGTAAATAAGTAGTATGGGTTATGTATGTAATATGTGTGATAAGTAATGAACTATTTTTAACTTTTATGTTGGTTAAGATTTTAAATCCAGAGCTTTTCGTAGTCCTGAAAGGATATTTGTTGATTAAAGCGAGGATGTCTTTGTGTAAATATTCGATAAATGAATATGAATCTAAGTTTGAGAAATGAAAGCGAGTTTAATACATTAATCTTATGCGATAAGGTTTAAAATGTAAGGTATAATTTATGGTTTTATTTAACGGATAATATGCTTGAGCGTCGAACTTCGAAACCAAAGGATAGAAGAATCTCTAATCTTTGAGGAGCAGCGGCGGAAGCGATGCAAAACTTTGCAAACATGGTAGCTCGGCTATCTGACGAGGAACACCGATTCGAGGAAACCGGACGAGACAATAAACAGCAAAATTCAAAGACTTAAAAATAGTAGGACCACGAATTGAGGAGGATCGGTGACCTATAGAAGCCCGGACTTGGGTGAGCGAGAGATAGAAAGGCGTTCGTAATATAAAAAAAAGTAGATGAGGGGCAAAAAAGCCGCTTTTGCCACTTATATGATGAAAGGGAAGCTAACTTTTGGTGGGAGGCAAATAAGACTCGAGGCGGGGAGAAGAAGAAATTACTTGGGATAGGTTTAAGGATTTATTTTTGAAAACTATCTCTCTGTTAGTATCACGATCTAGAATGGAGGTGAGATTCACGGAGTTAAAGCGAGGATAACATATTTATTGCGGAGTATCATAAAATTTAATGAGTTAGCTAGGTTTGCTCCACATCAAGTGGATCTGAGGCTAGGAAAGCGAGGAGATTTGAAATTTGGGCTTAAAACCTGGCTCTCTGATAAGGTGTCGATCTTTGCAAATCAATACTTTTGCGACACTCATGGAAAGGCTATCATTCTTTGAGCAGGGAAGTGAGGCCATGAGCCTCTACCATAGGAGAAGAAGAACAAAAGCAAGTCGGGAGGAGCGGTAAAGATAGAAAGTAGTAGTGGGAATAGGGGTGAGAAAAGAATGAGAATTTTTACGAGAAAATCTGCAAGTAAAGTAAAGGAAGGTATAAAAAAGCGGGTAGTGCGGTCTGAAGCTGCGGGAAGAATCACTCTGGCGAGTGTACGAAGAGGCAAGTTTGTATCTCTTCTGAAGTCTTGGCGAGAGGTCATATCTCTCCCATTGCCTGACTCGAGGATGATCGGTGGATGCTTCGTATGTGGATCGGTGAGCATAAGGTGAGAAGCATCCCGAGAGGGAATGGGGCGGGGAGCGTAACCACGGGGAGAAGCGGTGGGGCGTTAGCAATTTGAGGACCAAACTCGACGATAACCAATGAAAGCAACTCAGGGTTTACAACATGGCGGTCCGAGGATACGGTGGCGGTGGAAGCAGAACTCAGTCTTTATTTGAATAACTTATATATCTTATATTTACGCTTAATCGGATGAGACAAGTGTTATGATGAATAATTAAAGATCGATTCGATCAAGTATGATCGAGAGATCTCATCTGATGATTATATCTTTATGTACCCATACTGCATATGAGTTTTTAAAGCGGTGATTAGGGGGCGGAATCCTTATAAAGGAGGTGAATGTAATAACAGAGATTTTCTATATAAAATAAATAAGAAATTTTGCGTATAAATTTTTTTTTTTTATTTAATAGCGAGACTAAGTGTAAAGTAAAGTGAGCGATAAATCACGAATACATTTATTACTTGAAAAATTAGAAATAATTTTGGAATTATTAATTACCACAAAATTATATGGTAATAAATTTACATAAGTAGAAATGTTTTTATTAATTATTTTCCATGAAAACATGATTGGAAATAATATATGAAGTGATAATTAGATTTATATAATAAATATTTTATTATATGAATTATTGAGAATATTTAAGTTAATTATTTTAACTTGATTATTGATCTTTGTGTGTCTGAAGAATAAGTCGGACATGAGATCGAACCTGGATTGGGATTGTGATCAAGAGATGAGAATAATAATATTATATTATTTATATAATGATTTTCTGATTACCATAATTATATCTTGGGTATATCTTGAAGACGAGATAATATTGAGATGATGGCGGATCGATTAGGTCAGTATATATTAAAGTCTTTGTGAAACCCTAATTATTAAACTCGGTTATGGGATATTTACGAGTAGTATTTGTGTATATGAAATTCTTGTGAATAAGAATATCGGTAATTAGAAGAAACCTAATTCTTGTTATGCGTCGATAATTAGGACAAACCACAATTATTATAACCTAGCAGGTTGAAATTAGAAATAGTAACTTATTTGTGTTAGTAACATACGAGATAATTAAAGAACCACTAATGGTCGATTAGAAACCCTAATTGATGGCGTTGAGAAACCCTAATTTTAATTCTAGGGTTTAATTTCGATGTTATTGTATAAGTGTTTTAATTTACAAAGGATAGAAGTTAATTGGTAAATTATAAGAATTAAATCTAGTGATTAAATATTACATTTAATTGCCTTGTACAAGATTGCCCATACACTCTTAAACAAAATGACCATCACCCATAACAAATCGAGCAAAGAATAAAATTTTTTTGGCAAAAAGGGTATAAGAACACTAAACCTAGAAATCCTTTGATTCGATGTTATTTGATGCAATTGATTGTTTAAAGTTGTGTAATAGAATGTTAATTGATGATATGGGTTGATAAATCAAAGACCCATAACATCAAAGTGCTGCAATTTGAAGATTTAAGCAAGTTGGAAAAAAAGCCAAGATTATTATTTTTTTCACCAAATGTGAGGAGGCCATAACTCTTTGCTCGATCATGAGTTTTGTTCTTCAAAAGTTGTTATATGTAGCTTTGATATGTGGTCTTTAATCTGCAAAAAGAATCAAGTCCATATCATGTATAGATTAGAAGTTATAGATGGTCAAACATGGTTGTAGAGTCATGATAAACTATTTTTAGGCGATCTGTAATGGGGGCATTCTCGTCCACTTTTTGTGCTTTAAAAGGTCTGGGCTTTTGATATGTTGTAGTGCCTTTGAGTTAGGAAGCCATAGGCTTTGGAATGACCTCATTCAGACCTCGGATGAGGAATTACGGTGATTGGAAGGAAATGTGTCAAATTTCTCAAAAGCTGAAAGTCAGCGTGCGGGATGTGCTATTCGGGACCTTTGTTTTGATCAGTTAATGTTTCCAAAACCTTCTGGGCTTTTGGTATGTTATAGTACACGAATAAGCTTTCCATAGACTCAAAAGCGGACTAAATCCGATATCGGAGGAGAGTTATGACATTTCAAAGTAGTAGTGTCAAAACTTCCCAACAAGTGCGGTGCGATCCATTTGAGCGGAATTTCTGGGCTGATGTGTTGGAATTTGGAAATGGTCAAAGAATAAAAGTTGTAGCCCAGAAGTTAGCTTGGCGTGGGCTCAAATAAACTCAAAAATGTTTTAAAATGAAAGAGTTATATTTATTTTTTAGCGAAAGAGGTAAAAGCTGAAGCGAGATTGAAAAGCTATTATGAGCGTCCACTTTTGGCCTTTTGTTTGGGCTACCTAATGAACCCGAATTGGGTAATTCGTATTTTTAAAAATAGTCTTACATACCATGTATAACATATCAAAAATCAGATTAATCGGAGTTATGAGCAATCGTTAGAAAATGCATAAAGTGAAATTTATTGAAAAATTAGTATAAACCAAGTCGCATCGATTAAATTGAGAACTTCACCATTTTCTAAACCTATAAATAGAAGGGCTTGGCCTTTGTTTCATTCACCAACAATAAGGCCTCAATTTTTGAGAAAGGCTTTGTTGTGGGAGAACTTTTTATAAAGATCTCCTTAGTTAAATTTTTGGCGTGGAAGTGCGTATTAGGTCTGTGGAATTAAGTATTTAGGGTATGTTTCTTATTTAATTTTTGTAATGTTATTATTTTTAATAATTGTTAGTTAAAGTTTGAATTTTTGAAGTTTAGTTAGTGTTGTTAATAAACTAGTTAGTTTACTATGTTTATTTTGGCTTGGAATTGATTATGTAAATGAGTTATTTGTGATGACTTTTAATATTTTGTGATGAATTTCATTAATTAATAATTATTAATGATATTAAAGTTATTTAATGATTATATTAAATAATTTAGTTTAAAAATGATTTTAATATTATAAAAATCATTTTAAATGAAAATAAGGTATTTAAAAATATTTTAAGTTATAAAATATAACTTTTAATATTTAAATGATAATTTCATTAATAATTAAATATTAATGATATTAAGATAATATTAATGATATTTAGTTTATTTAATGATTAATATTAAATAAATAGTTTAAAAATGGTTTTACTTATTTAAAAACCATTTAAAGAGGATATTAAGGATTTAAAAATATTTTAAGTTATAATTAATGACTTTTAATATTTGGATAAATAGTACATTAATATTTAAATATTAATGGTAATTATTTAGGTAATATAAATGTTTTAAAAATAGTTTGAGTTATTATAAATAACTTTTATATTTTAGCGATGGTTTCATTAATAGTTTAGTATTAATTAAACTATTAATGATAATGGAATTGTTTAATGTTTAAATCATTTAATTATGATTAGATATTTGAAAGTTATAATAAGGCGAACTAGTGACTTGAGAGCAGATTATGAAGTTACGAATTTGAAGAAGAACACCTATAATATGATTATATCTTTATAGGCCCTTTGGTAATGATTTGAATTATTTTAAATTTTTCAATTTAAAATTGCGAAAATGATTAAAAATAAGATATCGATATTCTGAGATGTTGAGGTATAGAATAAGAGTCTTAGACTCGGTATTTGCCGATAAAAAAGGTTGTCGATCTGGCAAACAAATATCGGACCTTATAAAAGAAAAAAAAAACTCTTGTAAGAGCATGGATGAGATATTTGAAAATGTATAAAAATATTTCAAGTATAGAATAGGAACTAAAAAGTATGATCCTTTGTGATTATGTGATTGGACTATGTCTTTGTTGTAATAAGCGATACTATGTGTTAAGATATATTGTTCTAATCGAGCGAATGATCGATTATTGATAGGTTGTGATAAAGAGATAAAACCTAAGTTGAGATTTTTGTAATCGGTGAATCGGTGAGTATCCTACCTTTGCATTTTCCTTTATCTGATGGACATGAGTAAGAAGTTTGAATTATTCTATCCTGTCTGATTATGTACTCTTTGATTATCGACATGTTAGCTCGGATATATATTACATTCATTGATTTCTATAAATGGTTATACAAAGTGTCCCCACTTGGATAATCATAGCATTTATTCACATGTTGATACACCTTTGTCGATTACTAGTATATATATGTTGAATTACATATTATTGTTGAGCAAGATTAAAAACCTTGGGTTTGGAACGGGCATGTATGAACATCCCTATATGGGAAGATTTTTTCTTGTGGCGGATAGAGTGAAAGCGATGAATTTCGTTCAAGTTATGTAGTATTGATCAATCTGAGTCTGTGAGGTGATCACCCTCCGTGCTGCGTAAGTTATGACGGTTTGAGGATAGAATTCCGCTAAACCTTTTGAAAATGAAAAGAATGTTCATAGTATGTTTCTTAAACCCTATTCAGGGGTAGAGCGAGCAAATTTAAAGAATTTGAAGAGAGTTGTTATGTGAATTTTTTATCGGTCTGATTACTTCACTGACTTTCGATTCGTTGTAGAAGTGTTATGTAAAGAGAATACTTATATTCTTTCGACTTATATATAATTGCTATTACTTCTTTGGGCACTTAAATGCTCATCCTTGCTTAAATTAAATGTTTTCGATTATTATGTATGAGCAACTTTGAAGGCTCGAGCGCGAACAAAGGAAAAGGAAAGGTGATCGAATAAGTGTGTATTATGAGTTAATGGTTATAGTTGTATTGGTATCTATTCAAGTATTGTAAGGAATGTATTTGAAGGTCACGTGCACAGGGAAGTAAACTTTGATGTATGTAAATTAAGTTGAATGTATTATTATTTAGTATTATTGACTTAAAGAAATGGTATCGTGGAGAAGCAGAGTTCGGGTTTCAAGTACTGGATTTAAAAGATCTTTGGATGAAGCGCAAATATCAAGGATATTCCACTAATTTCATGGAGTATAGAAGTCAAAACTTTAACCAAGCCGAGTATAATAAAGAATGGAATAACAAAAGAAATCACCGGACATGCGATAGAGCCTTGCATGACGAGTTATTCAGCGAAGAATAATAAATAACGGAACAGTCGTCGTGAACGCATAAACGCATATGATATTTTAATGAGAATAATAAATAACGGAACCAGGCGGGCAAAATTCGATCAGCGACGGATGTTCAAACGAATAATAAATAACGGAAACGGGTCATGCAGAAAGCGCATGCAGACAGGATGTTCCAAATGAGAATAATAAAGAATGGAATAATGAAGAATTTCACCGTGTATGCGGTGCTTGGATGTAGGCAGTTATTCAACATAATGATAAAGAATGGAATAATGAGAAGAATTTCACCAAGTATATGGTGACCACAGATATCTGAGGTTATCCTAATGTAAATAAAAAAAATAGAATAATGAAGTTCTCTTCATGAATATGAAAGAAATAATACCCTTACCTTGAACAATTTGGATATAGGAGTAGTGAAGTAGCAAAATACTTTTCTTCTTTCTCTCTATAGTTTCTTTCTCTAGAGTTTAAGGTGAATTAAGTAAGAAATAATGAAGGAATGAGCTTTATTTATAGGAGAATGGACTGAATAAGAATTAATTCTGAGCAGTCCAGATTGATTTACTTTTAAGCAGACGGTCCAAATTGGTTTACTATAAAATATTCTAATAAAACAAAATCTTTTAAATAAAATATAATATATTCTATTTATAATCTAATAAAGCGAATAACTTTATAAAAGTATTCTATTTTATATAAAAGATTTTACTATACAAATACTATGTATATTATGCAAAACACTATGTAAATACTATGCATAATAAAATATAATATATTCTATTTATAGTCTAATAAAAGCGAATAACTTTATAAAAGTATTACATTTTATATAAAAGTTTTTTATGTTTTATTACATTAATAATACTAATAAAACAAAACTTCATCATCATTATTATAATTCACACTATTAATCGACCGTGTCGCTCCTGTGAAATAAGGGCTTTCAATAAGGATTTCTCCCTATTGGCGCAATGATTAGGTGACCAAACCTCTCTCGCGTAACTTTAGACATCGTTAATATTGCAAATAATAATATTAATAACTTCCGTCGTCTCAATTATTGATTTAATAATATATAAAATATCGACAATAATTGAATCAATTAACGTGAGATCTTATGCAACAATTCTTTGAAGCAATAATTGAACAAAAGTGAGTGACTTCACGTAAGCATCAATAATCAATACTATGTGCTACTTATTCAACCACGCGTATTCTTGTACTTTTAACACCGTGTTTCAACGATTAACGATAAAACTTCCATAGTTATTTTCATAAAATATTTTTGTTATTTTTCTATCAAGCCAATAATTACATTGTGGGGTCCACTAATGATTGTGCCGTAAATACGAATATTCCTGTTAAAATGAATATTCCCACCAATCGAATATTATATAACAACTTGCGTACTTTGCAAAAATTATAACTATTACCCACAACTATAACATTATATCAAATTCATTCTATAATATTCAAAAATGATAATTATAGAAAATTCATCTTTATTCATAAAAGTTGGGGTCTTACACTCTCACTCCCTAAAACCCTCTGATATCAGATTTCAAGTCCCTTAATCTCTAGCCTCTAAAGTCTTCTCTCATCTCTCACTCTCTACCCTAACCAAAAAACTTATAGAATCGTAAATCGACCAAATATCTGTAGAATTTGTTAGATTTGGGCATGAAATTCAATTAGCCCCGAACAAACAAGTAAGTATAAAATTATATGTAATCGAATCGATTAGAATCCACCCTTAGCTCTATTATTTGCGCTTCTCTTTGTTAGGTTTGAAAAAATAAGGACTGATTTTATATTGCTCACAAACTATTTGATAATATGTGTAGCTAGAAAGGTATTCTTTCTCCCAAAAGAAGTTAATGGTTTTTGTGCTCTTAAGCTTTTTGACTACTGAATGTTTGTGATATGGCTATTGTATTACCTCAAGGAAGGTATTCTTTCTCCCAAAAGAAGTTAATAGTTTTTGTGCTCTTAAGCTTTTTGACTATTGAATGTTTGTGATATGGCTATTGTATTACCTTCAGGGAAAGTATTCTTTCTCCCAAAAAAAATTAATGGTTTTTGGTGCTCTTAAACTTTTGACTACTGAATGTTTGTAAATATGGCTATTGTATTACCTTCATTTCAGTTTTTAATCGAATAACTGAATAGTAAATTCGATTATTCGGTAATTCGATTATCTCCTAATTCGGTTAACAGTTTAGATATAAAAATTGTGTAAATTTTGGTTTTTGTTATAAAAGAATAAGTTTATTGATTGAGTTATAACGGAATGCTTAGCCATACCAAAGCGCGGTTTTGTCACGTTGCTTGTGAGGAGAGGCGTGTTGTATAAAACTAGGTTGTCGACATGCGGTGGGGGCGTTTGCATATACATGTCAAACATGCGGGTGTTGTAATGATCAAGAATTTTATATGATTATATATTTAAATTTTTACAAATAATTTTTTTATTATTATTTTATCTTGAGCTTATAAGTGAATGTGTTATGAAATATAAATTAAACAAGATAGTTAATTTATAATTTGATTAAGGAAAAGTAATATAAGCTTATGTTGAAAATTAACATAACTTGCATGTTAGCCTTAAATGGTAAATGAAAGGATTTATAATCTTTAAATGATTAATTAGTATTACTAATGTAAAGTGATTATATGAATATGGAAATAGATGTGTAATAACTTATTAAGCTAATTAGGGCTAATTAAGTTAATGAATTAATGGAACAAAAAGGAAAGCCAAGAAATAAGAATATAAATGTTAAATGTTAAACATCAGAAGTAAAACACAATGACAGCTAAATTTCCATGTGCATTTTTTATTAAAATCCATACTCATTTGTCCTCAAATAGGATGAATAAACTAGCAAAAATGAGTGCAAAATGACAATATCATAAATCAATTTTTCTCACATCAAAATGTTCAGCATGGTAAAATACAAGTATTTACTAAGTCTATTCATTTTTATTAAGTCATCTATGCATACATATTTGACACATTGCGTTTAAACTCATACTACATGAAATCTAACATTCTAACACTCAAAATTTTAAAAAAAAAAGGGATGTAAACATTATCAAAGTTGTGCAAAACGATTATACGGTGATGGAGTTTGTGAAAAACAGCCTGAACCAAGTAGATTCAAGAGAGATTTTCGAATTTTTCAGTAGGTTCAAGTTGAAAATGACTTTTGAAGAACCAGAGGGAGTTTAAATCCATCCACGGTCTGCCACGAGTCTACCTGCAGTAGCCATAGGTAGACCTGCGGCAACCTAGGGTGGGTCCCACCCCCTCCTTCTCGATCAAATTTGAGCAACAACAGAGTCCCATGAAGCCAAAAAGTTAAATCAGAAAAAAAAGGTTCTACACGATTGAGCAGAAAGGGCCTGAAATCCTGAAACAGACAACCAAACTTTGGAAGTCTGAAAATCTTATGTAAACTGTTGGTGATCTCTAGAGTAACATCGGAGAAGGATATGGTGATTCAAACCATTGGCGATAGCTCCAATGTAGCATCGAGGAAGGGTTTGGTGATAAAAAGCCGTAAAATTACTTCAGTGAAGATCAAAGTATCTGATATTGTAAACCATTGGCGACAACTCCATCGTAACATCGGGAAGGGTCCGATGATGCAAGCTGTTGAGAACTACTTTAGAGAAGATCAGGACATCTGATATTGGAAACCGTTGTCGATAACTCCAACGTAACATCGGGAAGGGTCCAATGATGTAAGCCGTTGAAAACTACTTCATCGAAGATATCGGTCTCTCTGATATTGTAAACCGTTGGCATCAACCCAGCATAGGCATCGAGAAAGTTCGGTGATGGTCAACCTCTGTAAACTACTGTTCAAGTAGTCATCGAGAGAGTTCAGTGATGATCAACCTTTGTAAACTACCGTTCGAGTAGGCATCGAGAGAATTTGTGTGATAAGTGATCATGGAAAGTTCTACCCCCAGCAGAAACACTGATATCAACTGGATAGAAATCCAAACCGTTGGGGACAATACCAGCGTAGCGTTGGGAAAGATCCGATGAGGCAAACTGGTGCATACTATCATTAGGATAAGCATCGGGAATCCCCAATGAGGTTACTTGGAAAAAGAGGAATATCCTCAGTTGAGGTAAAACAAGAATGTGTATCTAGGAAAGAGATCGTTGGTAACAACTCCAATGTGAATTCAAAACAGTTCGATGGTATCAGCCATAACAGTCATCCCTAACAGAAAGTAGGGAATGGTCATTAATACAACCTGTGGCAGCTAACCCCACAGAGGCATATAACAGACATAACATATTATACCACACATTGCATTACATTTGTATTTATTATATTTCCGGTGTCTAGCAATCTTTATCATGTTCATTCCATTGCATTGCGTAAATATGATAAAGAAGGGCATCTAAAGACACTTAAAATTTTTTATTCCTGTTACTAACCATGCAGGAGGGCAAAAACATCTTTTATCTTCCGTATACAATCCCAGGAAATCATTAAACTAGACCCCCGGAGACAACCCCGAGAAATCATCAAACCAGACCCCCAGAGACAGCCCTAGGAATTATCAAACCAGACCCCGGAGACAACCAGGGAAACATCAAATTAAATTCCTCAGAGACATCCCTGGGAAATATCACAACAATATCAGAGACAACCCTAAGGACATACAGAAGTCAACAACAGTCAAACCCCAAAGATAACCCTAAGGAAAGTCAATTGCAGCACTTCAAGCTCGAAAACCAACCCGGAATGGAAAAAGGGTAATTTTTTTCAATTCAAAATCAAAACGAATCAAATTATTGTGAATAAGGTTATACAGAACTATCACAGTAATCCCGAGTGAAAACTGCGCCAGACAGCCCAACAGACTGACTGCGAAGACTTGAAGATCTGGTCATGGACCCATCTTCTCGAATTCAAAAAAGGTCAAGTCCCATGTTATTGCTTAGCTCTCGGAAAGTGCTTTTCAGAAAGGTATGGCATGCCACCATCAGATTCTCGGATTTCAAGTTATGAAGGTTCAAGAAAACTGTACGTTAGTTGGAGTGTGACGTGCCGAGATAGCAAGGCCCACTGTGCCCAATAGCGACTTTATTCTGACTTCTGGCGAGTAGACTCAAAGTCTAGAGAGAGAAATTTGGCCATTTGAGAGAGAAAGGAAGCTTTTCTTCCATTTAATCTTTGTAAATCTCTTATACAAACACTCTTATACATATATATAGCAACATATCAAGTTGTAAACGGTGAAAATTGAGTTTCTAGGTGCCTAAAGTCGTTCGGTAGCCATTCTTGTGCTTAACTGTAAGATTTTGCAAAATTTGCTTCTTTCGCTTACTCTTATACGTATATAAGTGCTATATATATAGTTAGTCACTTATATTCGTCAGATATGATTTTTTAACCGTTCATTTATTGTAAATAGTCAATATTTAAGTTTTATTGACTAGATTTGTACTAGATTTAGCCAGATCTAGCTTTTAACCGGTTTAAAAGTTGTAAAACGTGAACCTAAAAGCTAGAATGGCTAAGATCTGTACAAATCTAATTTTCTTTCTAGTTTTATAAGTATTTAGAAACTACGAGGCTTTAGATCTGTATCTAGAGGACGCTGGAAGCTTTGGCTACGTGCATGCAAGGATTTAATTGATGAATCTTTTATTTTGGGACGTCTAGAAGTAAATACGCATTTTATTTCAATATATTCATTGTGCAAGATTTAAATATTCATGTGAGCCTAGGAAATACAAAGGGTTGATGATTCAATCAATAGATCTAGATCCGGTTCTTAAAATGGACTTATTTAAGTTGTAAATGCTAGCTTGCAAATATTTGTATTTGTAAATCTAGGGCCTTAAAACGGTTATACGAGTTTAAGGCCCTAAACTAGTGAAAACTGTGGTTGTGATGTTCGGGCTTACTTCGATGGCTCTCATGCCCATAAGAAGTGTGACACTTATATATATATATATATATATATATATATATATATATATATATATATATATATATATATATATATGTACTTTCAAAGATGTTTCACATCTTGAATAAAATCAAATCAAAGTGAATCTGAAATAAAATGGAATTATCAAAGGCCTCGATTCCTATTTGAGCATAAGCGTTTGAAAACATGTTTTCAGAACATCACTTTTATATTCCTTGCTTAAAATTGAACATTTCAACAAGTCAAACCATTTGTATATAGGTGCAAAAGAGGCATAACACTACTTTCAAATAAAACACTTTGATCATATGTATCTGCATCACACGGAAGTCGGGGAGTGCCTAACAGCTTCCCCCCCTAAGTATATCCTCAAACTCTGTGAATCTCGGTTTCTAAGACCAATTAAACGAAGTCACATATTGGGTCATATTGTACAAACTTTCAAAATTCGATTGAGTTGGTACATCCATTTAACTCATACCAACGTGGCGACTCTGTCTAATTCGGCCCAATCAATTAAAATCAAACTTTTCAAATCGTCGATATTATATGTCGATCTCTTTCTAAAATCTCATCATTTAAAGCAAGATAAATTAAACCACATAGAAAACATAAAGGGTAAGATCCAAACACATAGGAATTGAGGATTTTTTTCCCGACGTCGACATATGCATAATCCACCGGGTGTGAGAGGATGATCCCCTCGATTACCAAAACTATCTAAAAGGACCAGTTTAAATACTGACAACCTTAGTATATGTTCATAGTCATTACACAATTATTCGAATATTCAATTATTGAAACTTAATTCGTGTGCTTTCCCAATTGAATTCTATTGTTGAACATTGAAACTTTAAAATTTCTTTATATTCATGATATATCTCCTTTGTATTTCAGTTAAGCTAGAGACGTCCAAGAAGGACAAGGGAAAAGGGAAAGTCCATGAATAGTTTAATGTGAATATTTAAGTATTGTATTACTTTATGTAATTTGAATATGTAAGCCTTTTGTAATATTAAAGGTATGTTTAAGTTAAGATTAAAAAGACTTTAGGAATGATGTAAAATCATATATAATGAATAACGTATGTTTATTTATTTCGCAATAGTTTATAGTATTCTTATGATAATAATGGATCGTGAACATCGAATTCGAGGTTAGAGACCCGGGTTTGGGGCGTCACATTAATTGTTATTCGACTTGGAGTTAATATTTTGTTGTGAAAAAATTGTATCGTACACTAAGTCTATTGTGTGCAGTGTTGCTCAAAAACCTATATTAGGGGAGTGGTAACTAGGGCTCAATTTTGTGACATGTTACATTTTCCAGTACGTTCTAGAATTTTTCTACATCAAGTTTACTTTTGCTGTTTTCTTTCAGTTTTCCTTAGGTTTTTGTGTCATTTTTTACAGGTTAAAATCACGATGGTTGACATTTAACAACTATGATTCAATTGAGGTATTTACTACTAGCTATATTTTTGTCTTTATCCTTCATTAATCTCTCTCTCTCTCTCTTAATTTAAGTTCGCCAGTTTCATCTTTTTTTATTACTCATCTTATTGAAATTGAATTTTGGTGTTTCTCTTGCACTATGAAGTTTATACGCCCAACCTTGATTTTCTTGAAGAAAATGATCGATGATAAAGTGGATCTAACATGACACACTTTATTCTTTCTAGTTAATTGTTATTCTTTTAGTTTTCTTATGTTAGTTAATTGTCCTTGGGAGAAGATACAATTACAAATTTTATAGTTATTGTAACTCGAGTATTATTTATAATTTATATGTGAAATATTGATTTTATGAGCTCTTTATACATTAGCTTATCAATTAATTTAAAACAAGTATGATAATATTTATATTTACTTGAAAAATAAATTTAATATTTCTTATATAGATTAATAATAATAATAATAAATATGAAATCACTGCCTTGAAAATCAATAATAATTTCCAATGAATTTTGATAATTTAGCAATTAATTTTTTATTTATAAATTTATAATTTGTTAATGAATTTTTCTCTCACTAAATTGAAGAAAGATTCTCAATTTATAATTAGTGAAGAGAAATACTCTCTCGTTAAATAAATTTGTTCTTCACAATATACTATTTGTGAGGGAATAAAGTTATTCACTAATTTCAATTAGTCCTTCTTAAAATATTATATATGAAAGAAGCCATTCTTTCACTAAATAATAATATTTCATTACCAAATATAATTTGTGAATAAAAAGTTATTCACCGTATATATTCTTCACAAAAAACATTTAGTTACTACTTAGCGAATGATACCCTATTGCGAGGAGGTCTTATGCGAGTAATCATGTGAAAAAAATATTTATTCACAATAAATCTCTTGTAAGTGATATATTATGTCTTGTGAATGATTTTTCCTCCACTAGAGGCCATTTTTGGTGTAGTGTAAAGTCTCATTCAAAAATGATTTATCTCAATGCACTTCACTTGCTCTTTTTCTATTTTCGAGTAAGATTCCCAAATAAAAGCCGGTAAAAAAGGAGCTCAATATTTTTTTTTTTGGGTGGGGGTGTTGGGTGGGCGGATGGGGGTGGGTGACGCGGGGTGTATATAAAATCAATAAATATTTTTTTTGGAGGGTGGGGTGCGAAGCGAGTGAGAGTGAGAGTGTATACATAATCAATAAATAATATTTTTGGGGGAGTAGGGTGGGGGTGGGGCGGTGGGGGTGGGCACGGTGGGGTGTATACATAATCAATAAATATCATTTTTGGGGTGGATTGGGGTTGGGGTGGGGGGGGGGGGGGTGGAGGTGTATACATAATTAATAAATATTATTTTTTTAGATAAAATGTTGATGAAACTATGTTCATAGTGAAAGTATATATACTGAATTCACAAGTGTGTTGTATCTATACAAATAGGTCAAAAATTTCATATTTCAAAAGAACTAGTCTAGAGTTGCAGCAGAGCAGTGGTCTGTTCGGCTTTGGTTTGTTGGGCTTTAGGCCTTGGCCGTTGACTGAGCCAGTCGGAGCCTGACTTTGGGCTTTCAAAGCCAGGCCAAGTTTCATCGACAAAAATCTGACCTGTTAAGGCATATAGGCTAGGCAGAGCCCAGGGCCCAGTGGTCCAAAATTGGCATCGACTAGACTTGATTTTGTTTAAAAAAATATTATGTGTCTAAACTGATTCATACTTGACACTTAGATTAGGACTAAGCCGATCGAGCCTTGGGCTGGCACCCTTAGCCTTCACTTAAAGAAATTGACTTAGCTCAAGCCTTATAGCAATTATAGCGGTATAGCCTCATAACTCATAAGCTTATTTGCCTTATTTATTTTACTTTTTTTCTTTTAGTCCAAACTCCAACCCACCATTGCATAATCCATTTAAAATTTTAAGGATCTAAATGTCCAATCAATCATCTATCCAAAATTTAAAGATTACAATTTACACGGGACACAAATAAAGTTGACAGGCTACTAGGCTAGGCTAGTAATTAAGTCCTACTCTCTTTCTCTCTCTCAGTATAACTAAATGAGTCTCACAAGTCCCAATGACCTTACAATTAAAAAAATTAGATTTTGCCCAATAATCTAGAAAGAAAGAAAAACTTTCTTTATTTCTTTTGTATATTAATTAATTAAGTATACTTAAAAAAAATTAAGAATGAAAAATTAAAACTTCAAACTTGATTGATGTATTAATTAAATGTAATGTTTTACAACTTATAAGTTATAACTTACAAATAATAATAATTAATAAGTAAAAAAAATTAATTTATTGAATTAATAATTTGATGAATAAGTATAAGTTTATAACTTTAAAGTATAACTTAAACAATAATCAAGAATGAGTCTATTGCAAATATTTGTCTTCAAATCTTCAAAAAATATATGTCTTTGAATCTTCATAAAATATATCTTCTGTGAGACCCTGAATTTTATAAAATGAAAGTATTCAATTTTCTTATAATTATTCTATTTAGTAAATGGTTAAATTGATAAAAGGTTAAAGTTATGAGTGATATGTGAAATTTTTTCAAAGTAAACAATTGTCATAAAATAATCGGTGGTAAAAGTATAGTAATACGCGTGGTTGCATAGTAGCACACGGTATTGTAGAGTATCTTTGATTATTGATGCTTACGTGAGAAGTCACTCAGTTTTATTCAATTATTGTCACAATATTTTATATTATTAAATCAATAATTGAGACGTCAAAGTTATTCATATTATTATTTGTAATATTGACAATGTGATGTAAGTTCATCGAGGAGAGGTTAGATAATAATCTAAGGCGCCAATAAGGAGAAATCCTTATCGGGAAAGCCCCATCTTTCCTGGGAACGACCTGGTTGTTAAATATTGTGAATTATAATATTAATGATGAATAAGTTCGTGTTGATTAAAGATGAATAAGTTCGTGTTGATTAAAGATGAAATTGATAGTTTCATTGTGTGAGAATTATTAGTGTTAGTGGAAATCGACATTTATTGATGTCTGAAAGTTATATTGACCAATCAGGTAATTAACCGGATAAATGAGCCATTAATTGCTATTAATTCATATGCTTATAACTATGTGTTCACATGTGTGTACTATTGATTCACATGATTTACTATTAGGGGAGTTGGTGCAAGATTGATAATACTTGCATAACTAAATTAAAAATGGAGGTATAGATGAAGGTACTATACTGTAATTAGTTTTTTCACATGATTATACTATTGAGTCACATGAATGAACTATTAATTCACATGATTTACTATTTGGGGAGGTTGTGCAAGTTTGATAATACTTGCAGGACTAAATTAAAAAGGAAGAAAAAGAGGAAGGTATTATATTGTAATATTTCGAGCCCCAAAATGTTCAATTATTGAAACTATATTTTCCTATAAATAGAATCTCATTCTTCCTTCATTTCTCACCAATTCATTAAGTCTCACAAGAGAAATTATTATAGAGAGAAATTATAGAGAGAAAGAAGAAGAGAAGTCTGCTACCTCACTATTCCAGTATCCAGTTTCTTCTAAGGTAAGGGGTATTATTTCTTTCGTATTCATGAAGAGAGTTATTTTCTTTCAATACTTGTAAGGGTTGCTATTCCATTCTTTATTATTCTGTTGGAATAACCTGTCTACGCGGACTACCGCATACATGGTGAATTCTTCTGTTATTCTATTCTTTATTATTCTGTTGGAATAACCTGTCTGTGCGGTCTATCGCATGCCTGGTGAATTCTTCTGTTATTCAATTCTTTATTATTCTATTGGAATAACCTGTCTATGCAGTCTATTGCATGCCTGGTGAATTCTTCTGTTAATCCATTCTTTATTATTCTCATTGGAATAACTTCGTGCGTGTGGTCTATCACATGCACGGTGAATTCTTCATTATTTCATTCCTTATTATTCATTGGAATAACACTCGTTGCATGCGGTTTATCATGACTTGGTGAATTCTTCTGTTATTCCATTCTTTATTATTTTGTTGGAATAACCTGTCTATGTGCATTACCGCATGTGTGACGCCCCCAAAACAGGTATACATCACCCATCTTGGGTTGCCAAAAATATGGTACTGAAATCAACTACAACTTAATTATACAACTGTCGTGCAAAATACGACAAAAAATAATCTAAGAGTTTAAACACGAATATTGCCTTCTAGACAATATCCGCACTCAATGGAGTCCTCATTACAATTATTATCACACTATTTTATAAAAATAGTGAGGACTACTATAGCCACCATCTCGGACCATCACTACATTCTCCGACTCGTCCCAGCTATATTCTCATATCTTTAAGAGAACAGTGAAAGAAAGGGTGAGCTCAACTAGCCCAATAAGAAATATTATGACTAAGATAATGAAAAATAAATTATCCTTAGCCTTCAACAGTATAACAACTGATAGAATACAATAGACAATAAGTTTTAGATCAACAACTGCAGCAGAATAAGCAATCCATTAGAAGAGTCAAGTAGAGCATGATATCTACTATCTTCTATGATTTAGAAGTTTATCATCAATTTTATTCCTGTAATACTCATCAACAGTTCTTTATTATACCCAAGACAAATAGAACTTTCATCACCTGTCTTCACCTGAACCACCAAAGATGTTAGTTAAATTCACAATTCATGTTTATAATAATGTGAATCAACAATATCTCCTTGCCACAAAGGCTTAATAGAACATTTACTCAATATCCTTACCCTAAAGGCTAAAGATATTCAAATGTAATAACAATGATCATACCAATCAGTTAGTTCATCTTTGCACTCATCGGCAAAGATATTCAACTATAAAACCAATGGTCATGATCATACCAATCAATTCATTCATCACCTTACACTACGACCAAAGATATTCAATTTGTTAACTAATGGTCATGATCTCCTCGCCAATCACATCATTGAATTATCCCAGCACTACGACCAAGGATATTCATTAGTATCACAAGTGGTCATGATCATGTCATACAACTGTCCATCTTTGCGCTACGAGCCAAAGCTATCAATTAACAGTTCATTTTTGCACTACGACCAAAGATATCAATCAACAGTTCATCTTAGCACGTAAGCCAAAGATGTACCACTGTAAAACCAATAATCAACAATCCGTAAGCCAAAGATATACAACTGTAAAATCAATAATCAACAGTCCATCTTTGCACGTAAACCAAAGATATACTATAAAATCAATAATCAACAATTCGTCTTTGCACGTAAGCCAAAGATATACAATTGTAAAACCAATAATCAACAATCCATCTATGTACGTAAGCCAAAGATGACTTTCATCACAATATAAGCATGAGGATGATGACAATGATATAAGCATTAATCAAATGAAATCAAGGATAAATATTAAAGACTTTAAATTTATCCAGAGTTTAAAAATATCCAAATTATCAACATGATACTGCTTTGTGAAGTAAAATTCAAGAATAATATTCATGTACCAAAAATAATTTAGAGATGTAAAAGAAATATATTTTTCGTAAATAATACCCATGTGAATAGTAACTCATGAATAAGTAACTCATAAATAGTACTCGTATTAAGTACATAAGATCAGTATACATAAATAATGTCATATACACAAATAGTATATATACATGAATAGTCAGAGTATCGTGAATAAGAACCTCGACATAAAAAGATAAAGTTTCACAATAAAATTCATATCAATATTTATAACACCTTAATCCAAATGTTATAAATCACTTAATAATCTTATAATCTAATATTATTAATATTACCATAATATTTTAATCATTTCTTAAACTTATAAACAATTTATTTTAATTGTTTACACTTTACTAATTAATGCATTTAATCATCCTAAAATGTCAAACTCATAAGATTTCATCACCAATAACCAAAACTCTCATAAAAAATCTGCATATACCTTATATAGGATTCTCAAGCCATAAAATCCCATTTTCTAATTTTCTTACTTCACATAACATATTTAATTCATTTACTCATAACTAGTCCATTTTCATGAAAAATACCAAATCATACAAAAAAATTTCTTTTACGGAATTTAGCGAATATAGTCCCATATTGAACATATATTTTCTCAGAATTTTAAAATTCATTTACTATTTTTCATATGACTAAAAGCGCCGAATATTTAGACATTTATCAAAATTGAACTTTTGTCCAAAAATTTCAAATTTACTGAGGTATACTTTCTTTATTATATAGATGTACTTTCAATAAAAAATTTCACCAATTTTGGAGTTAACCACAATGAGTTATAAGAGTTTACTTTTAAAATAGTTTTTTCCCATAAAATTCATAACTCCTAATCTATACATCCAAAAATCGCTATTTTTGGATACAATCTAGAAAACTCATCAAATTATCATTTCAAATTTTTCCAGAATTTTTGAGGGTCAGAAAAATTATAAAACTGCCCCTGGCAGAAACCCATTACTTACAACGGTTGAACGAAAATAATATTCCTTACTAATATTGAACGAAAATAATATTCCTTACGAATATTGAACGAAAATAATATTCCTTACGAATATTGAACAAAAATAATATTCCTTACGAATATTAAACGAATATAATGAATATTGAACGATAATAATATTCATATGAATACGAAAAATAATATCTCTTTAGAATATAAAAATAATAACCCTTACCTTAGAAGAAGACTGGATACTGGAGTAGTGAAGTAGTAGACTACTCTTCTTCTTTCTCTCTATAGCTTCTCTCTCTATAGATTCTATCTCTATAATTGCTCTTGTGAGACTTAGTGAATTGGTGAGAAATCAAGGAAGAATGAGCTTCTATTTATAGGAAAATATAGTTTCAATAATTGCACATTTTGGGGCTCGAAATATTACAGTATAATACATTTCTCTTTTTCTTTATTTTTAATTTAGTCCTGCAAGTATTATCAAACTTGCACCACCTCCTCTAATAGTAAATCATGTGAATCAATAGTAAATCATGTGACTCAATAGTTCTAAACATGTGAAAAACTTAATTACAGTATAGTACCTTCAACTATACCTCCATTTTTAATTTAGTCATGCAAGTATTATCAATCTTGCACCAACTCCCCTAATAGTAAATCATGTGAATCAATAGTACACACATGTAAACACATAGTTATAAGCATGTGAATTAATAGTAATTAATTGCTCATTTATCCGATTAATTACCTGATTGGTCAATATAACTTTCAGACATTAATTATCATCGAAATAAATGTCGATTTCCACTAACACTAATAATTCTCACACAATGGAATTATCAATTTCATCTTTAATTAATATGAACTTATTTATCATTAATATTATAACTCACAATATTTAACAGCAAGGTCGTTCCCAAAAAAGAGGGGGCGTTCCAATAAGGATTTCTCCATATTGGCGCGCAATTAGATTATCTAACCTCTCCTTGACAGAACTTCTAGACATTGTCAATATTGCAAATAAAAATATGAATAACATTGTCATCTCAATTATTGATTTAATAATATAACATATTATGCAGATGATACTGTGACAATAATTGAATCAATAATATGAGAGATATGATGCAGCCAATTCTCGTAGTAATAATTGAGTATAATCGAGTGACTTCTCACATAAGCATCAATAATCAATACTGGTAGTGTCTTTCTTATGCAACCACGCCGTATTACTATACTTTTATCACCGATTATTTTATGACAACTTGTTTACTTTAAAAAATTTTCACATATCACCCTTAACGTTAACCTTTTATCAATTTAACCATTTACTAAATAGAATAATTATAAGAAAATTGAATACTTTCATTTCATAAAATTCGGGGTCTCACAGCATGCATGGTGAATGATCCTTCGTATTCTTTCCTTATTAAATTGTGAAAATGATCTGTCTACGTGGATTACCGCATGACGGGTGAAAATCTATTTGCAGTTTCGTAATTTTTCTGACCCTCAAAAATTCTGGAAAAAATTGAAATGATAATTTGATGAGTTTTCTAGATTGTGTCCAAAAATGGCGATTTTGGATGTATAGATTAGGAATTATGAATTTTATGGAAAAAGACTATTTTAAAAGTAAACCCTTATAACTCCTTGTGGTTAACTCCAAAATTTGTAAAATTTTTATTGGGAGTACATGTATATCACAGGAGCATACCCTGTAAATTTTGGAATTTTTGGACAAAAGTACAGTTTATGATAAATGTCTAAATATTAATGCTTTTAATATATATAAAAATAGTAAATGAATTTTAAAAATTTCGAGAAAAATATATGTTCAGTATGGGACTATATTCTGCTAAATCCCAGAAAAGAAAACTTTTTTGGACTAATTTGTTATTTTTCATGAAAATAGTTTAGTTACGAATATATGAATTAAATATGTTATATGAATTTGAAAAATTGGTAAATAGGATTTTATGGTTTGAAAATCTTATATAAGGTATATGCAGATTTTTGATGAGGGATTTGATCATTGGTGATGAAATCTTATGAGTATGACATTTTTAAATGATTAAATGTATTATTTGGTAAAGTGTAAACAATTAAGATAAATTGTTTATAAGTTTAAGAAGTGATTAAAATATTGTATCATAATAATAATATTAGATTATGAGTTTATTAAGTGATTGATAACATTTGGATTAAGGTGTTATGAAATCATTGATTAAAAATATTATTTAATGTTTAATAATATTAGTAAATGAATTTAATGTTATTATCTTCGTTAAATATTCGATGTAATATTATTTTCTGTTCAAATCATTGTTGAAACAATATTATTCTTGAATTTTACTCCACTGCAAAGCGATGTCGTATTGACAATCTGGATATTTTTAAATTCGGATAAATTTAAAGTCTTTAATATTTATCCTTGTTTTCGTTTGATTAATGCTTATATTATTGTCATCATCATCATGCTTATATTGTGATGAAAGTCATCTGTGGCTTACGTGCATAGATAGACTTGGTGTGATTATGACCAGGAATTATTCGGTATAATCATGACCGCAATGTTACAAATGATGTGATAAAAGTCCTCATTGGCCCGTAGTGCATTGATGTACAATTTTTGGTATGATCATGACCATGGGTTCTCTTCGGCCAAGAGTGTAAAGAGGAATTGTTTTATGGCATGATCATGATCGTTGATGAAAACACGATTATCCCTGGCCCGTAATGCATGGATAATTTGTGGTCGTGATACGAATGAATATCCTTGGCATGTAGTGCAGGGATGATTCGATGAAGTGGTTTATTTATTAAGTTGAGTCTCAGCGATAAAATTGATGAAAAACTTTTAATTCGTAGAAGATAGTAGATATCATGCTCTACTTTACTCTTCTAAAATACATTTGCATGTCTTTGGCCTGGAGTGGAAAGATGAACTGTTAATGAATATCTTTGGCCCGTAGTAGAAAGATGAATTTATTAGTATAATTATGGACAAGAATTGTGATTTGGTATAACCATGGTCTTTGATGTTTCAGGTAAAGACAAGTGATGAAAATTATCTTCGTCCTGGGTGCGAATATGAATTAAGAACCAAAATTATGATTATGAGTTATTCACCTGATTGTGGACAGGAATTGTTGACTGATGTTACAGGGATAAAACATTGTTGGTGGATTTTTAACGTGGAGGAGATAATAGACTTTATGGTCTATTTGACTCTTCTAATGGATTGCTCGTTCCGCTGCAACTATGGTTGAATTTTTTTATCACCTACCATATGTTCTAAATCTCTGATTTATCACTGACGAAGGCTATTGATGATGTAAATTATCTTTAGTCATAATATTCTTTCTTTGGGCTATTTGTGCTCACCCTTTTGCTTCACAATTCCTTTCAGGTATTAAGAGTGTAGGTATTTGGGTCGAGCTGGGGGTAGTATGAGGATTAGAACGGTGGTCTATAGCTGTTGAGGTTTCCCTTAAAACAGTATAGAAATAATTTTATTAAGAACTATAGATAAGTGTATCGTATTTTATACGTCATTTTAATCGTTGATTTTGGTGAACCAAATAGGGTGAGGTGAACCCAACTTTGGAAGGGCATTTTTGTCACTATCATACAAGATGTCTAATGACAGATGACTTCGTTTTATCATAAGACAGGGTTGTACACATCCATTTGCTGAGTATATCTACGAGCATTACCTATATAATCTTAGAGTTTATTTGAAATATAATCCTCACTTGGAGACAACGGAGATAATTATATGTCAAGAGAAGACTCACCATTGGAAAGAAGATGACAGAAATCTTCTTATTTTTCTTTAGGGACTATTGGGTCAACCAAGGATAATTTTGTGGACATATAATATCTATCATAACCTAGACGCATGGTCTCCCATGTACGAAGGTTTCCTTGAGTATTTTCCAAAAATTTTAATTTCTAAAACATTTATTGACTGTACCTTTATGTAAGGTACCATTGTAAGGTCTTGTGGTCAAGGCACCACGAGAGTTATATATATTTGTATTAAAACTCACAGTTTAACTGTGGTCATTTTCTGCACGACAGTTGTATAATGGAGTTGTCAGTAGAGTATTTTCTGGCGACTCAAGATGGGTGATGTATACCTATTTTGGGGGCGTCACATCTTCACCCTTTATATATTTGCCCTTTCAGCAGTTTCTGCTCCGACTTCGAGATCGTCCGAGCTATCTTACTCGACTATTACATTTTGTACTCTTCTTTGCGCGGCAAGATAATCTCTATAGCAAATGCATATTTTCAACGATTCCGGACTAAGTCTGCTTCTTTTTTCATCCAATACACTGTCAGATAAAGAAAAACAAGATTCCAAAGCTACGGTACTAGCTTGGATAATTAGTGGCATCATAGCCAAAGTAGGAAATTATCGCTTATGTTTTTCCCAGAAAGCGAGTATATTAAAATTTTCAAATTCTTGATCAGTCATAAAACTCCTAAAATCAGTACTACAATATAAACCATGTTCGTTTAAACTACTTGTGTGTGTTGAAGTTCTTGGTTTCTTGGATAGTAATTCTAATAATGATGGATATTTAGAAGATGAAGGGGCAGGGGTGGTGCATGTATAGATGTAGAATATATTGATTCATATTTTTTATAAAATTCAGTAAATGTATTATTAAAATTTCTTTTAATATAATCAATATTAGTACTACCAATATTTTCTACAATATCTTCTAAAATACTTTCTACACCTTGTAATTTTATAATTGGGTTTAATGCAGCCGCACAAGTAATAACAATTGGCATGTCTTCAAAGTATTTTTAAAAAAATTTCGCCATTGACAAAATAAGGTTAGTCCAAAAAGGATCGATCATACTTAAAATCTTGAAACATATTTGTTATTTTTAAACATGCAAACAGAACATGATGAATTGTAGGATAATAAAAACCACTTAATATTTTTGTGTGTTTTTTAAAAACTTTAAGAATATTTAAAAGTTGACCAAGTATATCCCAATCTTGATTTGTTAATTCATGATCAGTGTGTGTATTATAAAACTCCATAAGTATATTTTTACTTTTATAGACATCTTTAAACAAATCATATGTACTATTCCGCCTACTGTTATTATCAAATTTTGCTCTTTTAAAATTTTCTCCTCTTGCATGACAATTTTTTTTAAAAATTTTGAATTCTTCTATTTGAACCATAAGCATAATTAATCATAACACGAATTTTACATATTGAAGCTTGTAAGTAATTGAATACGGATTGAACAATTAAATTTATTATATGACATTCGCATCGAACATGAAAAAATGCACCATTTACTACATGCATTAAATTATTTTTTAACATGTTAATAGCACTAGTGTTATTGCTTGCATTATCTAAACTAATACTCATGATTTTATCTTTAATTTTGAAAGTACAAATAAGAGACATAATTTGAGCATATATTGTTTGACCATTATGAGGTAATTCAAAAAATTCAAGTCCTATAATTCTTTTTTGCATTTGCATTTCAGAATCTATCCAATGAGCAGTAATACAAATATAGCTAACTCCGGATTTGATGATCAGTAGACTAAACATCACTAGTTAAACAAATTTTACTATCAAAAATTTTAAAATATTCAATTAGTGCCTTTTTAGCTTTATTATATAATTTAATTAAATCACGTTTATTAGTCATTCTACTTACTTGTTTATATTTCGGTTGCAATGCGCCTTGAATGTCATTGGTACATCGCACATCGCCAAAAAAATTGAACGGGAGCTCCTTCTTGATCACTAGTTTGACTTGCCACTCTTTCTGTAGTATTTGATCATAACTCCAATTGTGACCGGAACGATCAATTTGTGCTTGAGAACTTTCATCGGTTAGTTTATGCTTTTGCAAACACGAATGGTAGTGCCGTTGTAATGTGTTATTACCTTTAGTACCAAATAAGGCGTTACATATTTTGCATTGGGCTTTTTTAACACCTTGAATTTCACACTTCGATGAAATGTTCCCGAATAAGTAAATTGTCACGTTTGCTTTGTTCCTTTGGTAGGGACGTGGAAATAAAGTACTCGAACCATGACAACAACACTTTCAGGCATAATGATATTTGGATCGTTTTGAATAAATTGCGGCATTTGTGGAGTGTTGGAGTCGGAGGGATCCATTGTATTGTAATAATAATACAAATTAAAAATTATAATAATAACAATTGAAGTTTATAATTATCAGAGAATATCAAAATACTAAATAGAGAGATATGAAAATTGTGAATAAAGAGAATATTGATCAAGAACGAAAGTTGGGGAGAGAAAGCAGATTGCAAGATATAGATATGTGAATATTTGTGCAGTTAATGAAATGAATTTTATAGAAATAAAATATAACCGTTTGTTTTATAAAAAAAAATATTGCACACTATCCGTTTGTTTAGAAGCAAAAAAAAAAGCAATTTATTTTTTCTACTTTGTCAAGAAAGCGACTTTTCAGAGAGAATGCAACGAGATGAAAATGATAAGACAACTCAACTTTTTTTACTTTTTGAGTTTTGACCGTTGCTTTTCAATTTCCTTACTTTTGTATTAAAAGTTTCAAACAATGAACATGACAACATGTAATAAATGAACTGTTCCTGACTTGACTTTTGGTGCAACCCGTTTACATAATTACAATTTCAAGTTTCTGATAAGTAACTTCTTGGTGCAGGACCTGGACACAGTGGAGTGGGAGATAATGGGCTACAATTCAAACCATTAAGGCATTAAAGTGAGCTGGTGAGTCAGGTGACTAAGTCATCTAAAAAATAATTCAAGCCAACAACTTTAACTTATTATCTTAAATTTAGTGATTTGGCGTTGGCCCATGGCCCAATTGAAACTTGCAGCCTTGCCCACTTTCAGCAGGCCCTAAATGATCCAAGTCAGGCCTCAGGCCAGGCCAATTCGGGCTTTTTAAAAGGCCAGGCCGGATATGTGCCAAAAAAGTGAGGTCTGTTAGCAGCCTGCAGGCCGGGCCTGACCGATCCAGGCCTTAACTAGGCCGGACTTTGACAGGCCGGGCCCAGGCCGGACCAAGGTCAGGCTGCAGGCCGGACCAAGGCCATTTGTGCAACTCTACACTAGTCCAACAATATTATAGAATATGAGTCAAAATTAGTTAAACTAGTCTTAAACTATATTTGTAATTAATAATATGGATCCAAAAAATCGAACCAATACATAACCTAAAAACTAGTTAACCAACCCAATAGATCCAAGTGGTTTTGGTTAACTATATGATTTTCAACCTAAATTATCAGGTCCAGGTGGATCCTATTTACTATTCATATAAGGAGTAACTTATGAAAGTATCAAATTTACTTATGAAAATATTAATTTTCTTAATTTTTTAAAAGTCAATTTCAAATATTTTTAAATTCAAAATTAACATGAATTTATTTAGTATAATAAATTATATAAAAAGCATTACTAGTTATAAGATTTATTGGTTTTTAAAATTTAAATGAATTATATCAATTTTAAAAAATTAATAATAATTTTATAGTTCGAAATAAAGGATTATATAATTTCGGGTTAAGTTCAGATCACCACCTGGGGTTTGGGCGCTTTCTCACTTAACCACCTGTAGTCAGTAAAGCTACATTTAAACTCCTCACTTTTTGAGTTGAAGTGAAAACGTCACCTTTTCCATCCAACTTAACTGTGCTTGTATATGGGCCAAAAGCGTGAAAAGGACTATAACAATAAAAAAGACTAGTAAATGTCAAAATACCCCTTCTTCTTCCTCAAACCACAATCCTCTCTCATTTCTCACTCCTCAAACCATGCGTCCTCTCTCTCTTATTTCTCACCCAAAAATGACGATCTGAACCAGACTCTTCCAGACTCCACCCTCTCCATTACAAGCTCTTCTTCACATGACTGATCCCCATCTTACCAACTCCCTCTTCTCCTTCAAATTTCAAAACCTTCACTTTTTTAACAGCAAAATTAGTTCACTGCTGCTTCTTGTGGGGTTGCCTCTTCGGCCCACCAGCTCTCCTGCCCTCTCTCTCCACTTCTCATGCTTGGTGACTGTTCGGCTTTTCCGGCAGCTGAAATGGGAACCTTCTCAAAATTTTGTGGCGATGATAGGTTTTGGGTTTTGGTTTTGGGGTTCGGATCTTGGTGGTTTTCTGGGTTTGAGATGTTAGGAGTGAGGGATTCGTTTTGATGAAGAAGCATTTGGGCAAAACTCTGATGTATTCACCTTTTTTGGGGTTGAGATGTTAGGAGTGAGGGATTCGTTTTGATGAAGAAGAATTTGGGCAAAACTCTGATGTATTCACCCCCCATTTTCCACCACAAAATGCCCACACAAATCACTTGACTCCACCAAATTTTCCCTGCACAAAAACTCTTCACTGCAAACACTTTCCACTTATCTGTAAACTTCATTAACAAATCCACGTGGCCCGTCCACCAAAATCACATCCCACCCCATTTCATATATATGATTTGGGAGGTCATTAATGGCCAACTTACAGTCGAAAAACATAAGATTATGAATCGGTCGACAATCTTTTATGATTTGCTCCTTTGAGTATTCTAAGAGATCGTACAATTAACCGACTTTTGTTGTGAATTGAACATCGTAAGCTTCGATATAGGGCTATTTTTCTTCCAATTTTCCCATAAAATATACACTCTCGTCGATGAAGATTGTCCGGCCATTGTGGTTGAGCGGTTTCCAGAGAAGGGTCTAATGGGTGAGGCCGAAAATGAAGAAATTACATGGGGCGGAGGCCGGCGACGATGGTTTTGATGTCAGTGGCGGTGATCGGTGATGGCTTTGGGTTCTCTGCTCCGGTTTGGTGGGTTATTTGTTACAGTATGTTTGATATCAGTTCCCACCAAGGATCGATTAATCGATCCAAGTTAAAAGACTTTAGTAGCAAAAATGGATATGATCTTAACAGGAATGGAGATAATGGTCCTTTGATCTTGGATATACTTGAAGGATTCTTGAAATACGAGGTTTTATATTCTCGCACTCGGATTAACCTTGATGTAATTTTTGCATAATGAATTTGTTCTCCCACTTTGGTTTCTTTCTTGATTGGCTTATGTTGACACCTTGTAAATTCAAGATGCATAATTTACTAATTCTTTATTAAAGCAAAGTATGTTTTGCTGCTTATCCTTTCACTGTGTGTATCTGAATTAATCGATTTTCCAAACAATTTTCATTGGGAGGTTTGACTTCGGGTTTTGGGTTGTGAATTAGGGTAGTAGAAGATTTTTTAGGTCTTTATGTCTGAAAATCGGTGATATTTTTGTAGTTTTGAATTGGGTTTGCATTAATGAATGGGATGTGGAGAAAGCCCTTGGTTTCAATCCAGAAACCCTATCTCAACTGTCATTTTTAATATATATATATATATGGAGGGTAATTAAGTCTTTAGCCAATTCAAGTAACAGAGTTAAGACGGAAAACATTTATTCACTTCAACTCAAAAAGTGGGGAGTTTAAATGTAGCTTTACTGACTACAGGTGGTTAAGTGGGAAAGCGCCCAAACTCTAGGTGGTGATCTGAACTTAACCCTATAATTTCAACCATATCTATTTAATGGGGATAAAACAACTTTTGGTACCTGTACTGGGACACGACTTATAATTTGGTACTCGAAGTAAAAAAAGTTACAAACTGGTGATTGTACTCGAAAAATGTTACACTCCGTTAAACATTAGGGACACGGCTTACAATTTGGTACTCGAAGTGAAAAAAATTATAAACTGGTGATTGTACTCGAAAAATGTTACACTCCGTTAAACAGTAGGGTTTCATCTTTATATTATTTGAAAATTATGGTTCTCTTCTTCTGTCCTTCTTCTTCTCTCATTCTTCTTGTCTCGATTCTCCATTGATTACTAGTTTCCATTTAATTATTAAAGGGTTTTCAGTGTTTAATTGAAAGGATGAGCTCGTCTTGGAGTGGAATCGTAATTGAAATCGGGGAAGAAGATTGTAGTTCATGCAATAAAAATAAATGTATTACACGAGTTCCCAAGTCGATTGCCCTTTGTGGAAGCAATAGTGCGAATGTGAAAAGCGAGGAAAGATGAAACAAAACATCGATGATCTTCTCCGCGTCGACTTCGCTTCTCTCTCTGTATGTTTGTCTATCCCGTTGGATCAATTTTAACGATTATTTAAAAATTGGAAAGTACAAGCACCAAATTTTAACATTTTTCGAGTATAATCACCAGTTTGTAACTTTTTTCACTTCGGTTACCAAATTGTAAGTCGTGTCCCTAATGTTTAACAGAGTGTAAAATTTTTCGAGTACAATCATCAGTTTGTAATTTTTTTAACTTCGGGTACCAAATTGTAAATCGTGTCCCAGTATAAGTACCAAAAGTTGATTTATCCCCTATTTAATGGGAACCTTTCGCCTAAAGCAAATAAAGAAATTCAAAATTAAAAGACACAAATCAATTTCTTCTATTGGATAATGCTGCCATGGTGTAAAATTGCATATCATGTGCTGCCACGTGGACGAATACCTTTATTTAGATGCATTTCAATGTGCAAGGATCAAATTCACGTGAAGCCCTGAGGCTCTCCCAGTCTCCCCTCTTTAGGCGTTCACGGGGACCTCAAAATGCCATCATCCAAACTATATCCGATTCTTATCGAGATGTTGATTATAACGATGAATAAAATTATCATTAAATCTATTGTTATAGAGTTCAAATTATAATGACGGTTTTGAATTATCGCAACGGTTCAGATTTTATGATATTTATTTAATTTAATAATAATTTTTTAAGTCATTAAAAGGTTGTTAAATATCTAAAACCACCCGCATGTAAAAACTCTCTGATATATATGACAATAAAGTTATATTAATATTAAATTTTGATATATATATATATATATATATATTATTTTCCTAAATAAATAATACTTTGGTGACAAAAGAATAGTTACAAAAGATGGATACAAAATAATGTGGTTGTTTATTATCACTAAGTCAACCTATATATAGTGGATCATCAATTAATTACACTTTGTCATATCATTTGTAAGCCATTTTTTATTAGAATTTTTTTGTCACCATAATTAACAATACACATTATAAATACCGATATATGCGACTACATGAGATAGAAAAAAATTAAAAATAATTTTATTTTAATTTATTTTAAATAATCATTTAGAGTTTCACGTAAATCGTAATTCAACTCGATGATAAATTTATTCAACTATAAACCATTTCTCCATTCCTATTATCCAAAAAAAAAAATTCCAAACTAAAATACTTTTTATGATTGGGAGGTCCCCTCCTTAGAATATATATATCTTCAGTAAGAAACACCATTGTCATCTATTCACACATGTATGACCTCACTTTTAATCAACTTTAATTTGAAATTGAGGTTTTTTTTATTTTCTTTTGAGTTTTTTCTTTTAGTTGCTATCAGTACCATATAGAATTTGATTACAATGGACTGACACCTAAAGTTGTGACAAATACATATTTCTCTGAATATGCAATCTACATGGAAAAAGGCAAGTTATTTTTGCCAAAAGTTTTTATTATTACCAAGTCAAACAATTCTTGTCTACATGAAAAAGGGATTCGATTAGTATGAAATTTAATTTTTAATAAGTTAATCAATTAATTAATAGAATGCTGATATACATAGAATTTCGCATGTGTGTTAACACTCTATTGACCAATTAACCAATTTATCCAAAAATAAAATTCATGTTAACCACTTCCATGAAAAAGGTCATTTATTAATTCTGTTTTTAGTTGAGAATTTCGTAATAGTGATGTTAGTCATGATTGTAAAATAATAATGATTACTTATCATGCAGGTAAAAATGTATATTTTTTTGGAATTGGTTAAAATAAAAATATATATGTAATTTTGGGTCAAATATATAGAAATATAGTATACAAAAAGTTTTATTTATTAAATGACTTTTTGATGATTATTAAGATTTGTAGTCATAGATTATTTATTTTAGAGGATTTTTAAATTACTAAAAATAACAAGAAAAAAATTATATATGTATGTATTAATGGTAATATGTATGTAAATTTAATATTTGAGAAAAGAAATGACAAGAACTTAAAACAAACCAAGAACTGTGTTAAAATTTATAACACAATCTAAGCAAAGCACTGTGTTAGGTCATTATTCATCTTCTTCCCTTCAACATGATCATATAAACAATTAAATCATGTGCTCAACAAACAACACCTGAACAATGAACACTCATGACAGTACAATATATAGAGGCTTAGAAGAAAAAAAAAGCACACAATATCACCAGAAATCCAGGCAAAGTTACAAGTATTATATAAATACA
Source organism: Panax ginseng (assembly GCA_020205605.1). Classification (NCBI taxonomy): domain Eukaryota; kingdom Viridiplantae; phylum Streptophyta; class Magnoliopsida; order Apiales; family Araliaceae; genus Panax; species Panax ginseng. The sequence continues at coordinate 1,995,923 of CM035144.1, read as the reverse complement.
ACTCTCTGGTATATTTTTATAGATTGGTTAAATAAACTGCTCTGCTCATTTGAACTGTTTGCCTAATAATCCGAAGTTAGGGTTTTTTTATGAGAATATCATACATGCAGATGGAATTAATGAAGTAGCAGAAATCATTAAGAAGTGAAATAAGATCAATGGAAGATGCATGGTTTGTGGAACTGGAGGAGGTCGATGTCACCTCCGTAGTATCTCTCTCCCATCCCAACTCCCTCAGCATTTGCTGGAGGGAGTTGTAGGATGAAACTGTTTGGCCTGTTGGTAAGTGCACCAAACCTTTCTTCCTAATGGATTGCTCATCGGACATTTTTGAACTCCCAAACGCCGGACATTTTTCAACATTTGCGAATAATGCCATTCTTGAACACCCAAACGCCGGACATTTTTGGGAAAAATATACTCCATCCGTTCCATAGTTATAGGCTGATTTCTTTTAGCACATAATTTAAGAAAATTAGTTCAAATGACAATTTTAACACAAATTTTTCACATATACCCCTTAATATGGAATTAATGAATAAATTAATTACTCCTTACTTATCACATTGGAACTCTTAACTTCATTGATTGTTGGTACAATTGTCTTTTATACACAAAATAAATGTGGTGATAAAAATAACTAGTAAAGCCTTGAATTCTTTTATTGAGAATATAACAACATTAAATGTGGTGATAAAAATAATGACATTGAAGATTGTTTCTTCAAAAAAAGAATAATGGTTGAATATTTATTATAAGGGCTTAAAAGTAAAATAATAAACCAACTAAATTTTATAAATAGTAAGTAGCCTATATATTGGGACATCTCAAAATAAAAAATCAGCCTATAACTATAGGACGGAGTGAGTATAAGAGAGGGAGGGAGGGAGAGAGAGTTTTATAAGAATAAGGAAAACAGTGGGTTGGTGTTGGTGAAGAGAAAGAAGAAGTGGATGTGTTGAAGAATAAAGATTGTTGTAGTTCAATGAAAAATTTTCGACACACTTTATTGATGTAATAGGAGCTGATTTATATACACATCTAGGAAAAACTATTTATGCCAATGTAAATCAATTTAGCTAAAACTATGCAGCAGTTACAAAAATATACAAAAGTGATTAATTTTAAATGATCTTGCTTGATTGTAGGATAGATATGCTCTGTTCAAACTTGGCCTTGATTCTTGCAATATGTCTTTATACGCCCCCGCAAGATTGAGCTTCCATCAGCAAGCCCAATCTTGTTTCTCAAGATTACATTCTTTATGCGGACAATGGTTTTGTCAACGAAGTCAACCAATTGATCTTGTGTATGAACATGTCGAACTTGGAGAGTGCCACGTTGAACAAGATCACACACAAAATGAAGATCGATTTGTATATGTTTCATGCGCGAATTTTGGACAGGATTGAAACTTATGTGAGACCCCGAATTTTATGAAATGAAAGTATTCAATTTTCTTATAATTATTCTATTTAGTAAATGTTTAAATTGATAAAGGTTGAAGTTAAGGGTGATATTTAAAAATTTTACAAAATAAGAAAGTTGATATAAAATATTCGTTGTGTCGGGGAATATTCGATTGGTCGAGAAATATTCGTTTTAACAAGAAATATTCGTACGACGACATAATCATTGATGGACCCCACAACGAAAGTATTGTCGTAGTTAGAAAACGTCAGAATTATCTTTTTATAAAAATAACAATGAAAGTTTCTGGATTGAACTACCGGTAGTAAAAAAGTACGATGAATGGCGTGGTTAATAATAGACACGGTATTGATTATTGATCTTACGTGAGAAGTTACTCAGTTATACTCAATTATTGCTACTGAATTTCTTTGCATCATATCTCTCGTATTATTGATTCAATTATTGTCACGATTATCATCCGCATAATGTTTTATATTATTAAATCAATAATTGAGACGACAAAAGTTATTCATATTATTATTTATAATATTGACAATGTCTAGAAGTTCTGTCAAGGAGAGGTTTGGTCACCTAATTGCGTGTCAATAAGGAGAAATCCTTATCGAAAAGACCCCTCTTTCCTGGGAACGACCTAGTTGTTAAATATTATGAGTTATAATATTAATGATGAATAAGTTCGTGTTGATTAAAGATGAAATTGATAGTTCCATTGTGTTGGAATTATTAGTGTTAGTGAAAATCGATATTTATTTCGATAATAATTGATGTTTGAAAGTTATATTGACCAATCGGGTAATTAATCAGATAAATGAGCAATTAATTGCTATTAATTCACATGCTTATAACTATGTATTCACATGTGTGTACTATTGATTCACATGTATGTACTATTAGGGGAGGTGGTGCAAGATTGATAATATTTGCATGGCTAAATTAAAAATGAAGGTATAGATGAAGGTACTATACTGTAATTATTTTTTTCACATGTATAGAACTATTGAGTCACATGATTGTACTATTGATTCACATGATATACTATTAGGGGAGGTGGTGCAAGTTTGATAATACTTGCATGACTAAATTAAAAATGAAAGAAAAGATGAAGGTATTATACTGTAATATTTCGAGCCCCAAAACGTGCAATTATCGAAACTATATTTTCTTATAAATAGAAGCTCATTCTTCCTTCATTCTCACAAATTCACTAAGACTCACAAGAGCAATTATAGAGAGAGAAGTTATAGAGAGAAAAGAAGAGAAGTCTGCTACTTCTTTATTCGATATCAAATCTTCTTACGAGGTAAGGGTATTATTTATTTCATATTCTGAAGAGATATTATTTTTTGTATTCGTATGAATATTATTTTCGTTCAATATTCATAAAGAATATTATCTTCGTTCAATATTCGTAGAAATATTATCTTCGTTAAATATTCATTGGAATATTAGTTCCGTTCAAGGGATGTTATTTTTGTTCAATATTCTCTTGAAATAATATTTTCTTCCATACTCTGTAGTATGTAAGTAATATTATTTCGTTTCAGATTTTGAATTCTATATACTCATTTTGTTGAAGTTTTGGCTTCTATACTCCATGAAATTTATAAAATATCCTTGATATTTGCGCTTCATCCAGTATCTTTTCATAAAAATATTATTCTGAGCTTTCTTGATAATTATTGATCTTTTCATGCCGAAATACTATTCATGAGTTACTATGTACGGGTTACTATTTACCCAATTACTATTCACTCAAATATTATTCACTCGGGTATTCGGGGCACTTTTCATGTCAGAGTACTATTCACGAGTTACTATGCACGAGTTACTAATCACCCAATTACTATTCACTCGTGTATTTGGGGTACTTTTCATGTCGGGGTACTATTCACGAGGTACTATTCCCGAAGTACTATTCACAGGGTACTATTTACCTGAAAAATATATTTCTTTTCTGTCCAAATTATTTTTGGTACATGAATATTATTCTTGAATTTTACTCTACAAAGCAGTATCATGTTGATAATTTGGATATTTTTAAACTTGGATAAATTTAAAGTCTTTAATATTTATCTTTGATTTCGTTTGATTTGATTTCATTTTATTAATGCTTATATCATTGTCATTGTGACGCCCCCAAAATAGGTCCTTCCATCCAACCCATTCCGAGTCGCCAAATACATGGTACAGAAATAACTACAACTTTATTATTACAACATATAAACTGTGAGTTTAAATACAGATATTGCCATTTAGACAATATCCACACGCAAATAAATCCCCATCATAATTATTGATACATTATTTTACAAAAATGGTGAGGACTACTAAACAACTCTCTAGAACCTTCATTCCATTTTACACTAGTACTCCATTACATTCTCGCCTCCACGAGAAGAAAAATAGAACAAAAAAGGAAAATGGTGAGCTCAACTAGCCCATAAAGAATATTATGACTAAGATAATATACAACAAATTATCGTTAGTCTTCAACAGGGAAAAATCTAATAGAATACAATAGACAAACAGTTTTAAATCAACAACTGCAGCGGAAACAACAATTCATTAGAAGAGTTAAGTAGAGAATACAAACTACTATCTTCTATATATGAATTTAAAAGTTCATTGTCGATATTTTATCCCTGTAACATCAATCAATATATATCTGGAACAAATATTCATCTTTGCACTACAGGCCAAAGATATTCATCAATTGGTCATGTTCATCTAAACACCTGTTCATCTTTGCACTACGGGCCAAAGATATTCATAAGAAAATCAACCATCTTTGCATTACAGGCCAAAGATATTCAGTAATATCATCATTTAGGACTGAGGATGATGAAAAATAATTTAAAGGAAACGAATCCAGTGAAACAAAAGAACAAATATTAAGGATTCATATTTTAAACAATCCAAGTTCAAAAATACTTCATAAGTAATCAGATTGGAGTAAATTCAAGAATGAAGATCAAAACATAGATCCAATCAAAGATAGGAATCATAACAGACAATCTTGGACACAGAAAAGAAAATTTAAATTTTACGTGAATAGTGTCGTGATTCGTGAATAAAGTCTTGAGTATCGTGAATAAGACCCATAGTATCGTGAATAGTAACTCAGACCTCAAAAGATAGAAATTTCACAAAAAACATCATCACGCTTCCGTGAATAATACTCGTGAATAGTAACTCGTGAATAATAACTCATGAATAGTAACTCGTGAATAAGTAACTCATGAATAGTAACTCATACATGAAAAAGTTCCAAATTTGATAAAATTTCCAACCAATATTTTAAGCATAATGATATTGAAGAAATAATATCATTTTCGAATAAAATAACATCCCTTACCTCGAAAAGCGGTGATTTCTAGTTGAAACAGGATATAGGCTATGACTTGAACTTGCTAACCAGTATAGCAATACTCAAAGTAGACTCAAAATACTCACAAAAAATACGCTTCGATAATATAGAGAAAACTTGATTTACGGTGTGATTTTAATTCTAACCTAAGCACCCTATTTATAGGAAAATGCTTAGAACACCAAAGTAGAAAATTTAATATAATAATAATATATATATTAATTTGTCTATGCCCACTTAGAATCATCTGAATTCAGCAACTTAGCATGTGTTAAAGATTCCCACCAAACTCAAAAAACGTTTTTCTTATTTAAATTATTTTAACCTTTCAAAAATCAATTATTTTGGAGCTTCGGAACTTCAATAATTCGTAATAAATAGCCCTTTTTTCAGAAAATTCGAATCTCGCGAATTTTCATAGGAAATTCCATTATCTACAACTTTGCAGAATGAAGTTTTTCCAAATTCCAAACAGAAATTGACCAAAATCCACAAACGGGCGATTTTACAAGCTATAATTAAATTTCAGTCAAGAAATGGGTCTACCAACACACAAAATCTGTTTTTTAATATTTTTGGTAACAAAAATACTCCTCCTCCATATATACTCATATATCCCACATTCATCGTAAAAATATCATCATTATTATATTATTAAAATATAATAATATATTTAAATGAATTATTTTATCAGAAAAAAATAAAATTTCAATTTTCAACAATTGTCACATTAAAATTTTCTCCATCTATATCCACATAAAATCAATATTTTCCTCATCATATGAATCAATAATTAATTATTCACAAATAATATTATATAATCACAATATTGACAACCGTAGATAGGTTCAGGAAAGAGGGGCTTTCCAATAAGAATTTCTCTCATCTTGGCGCCGCAATTAGGTGACCAAACCTCTCCTTGAGCAGAACTTTCTAGACATTGCCAATAATGTTATCTAATAATATTATTGAGATAATATGAATTATTGCTTCGATAATGAAAAATTGTGTAATGACAATTATTGAAATAACAACAATATAAAATATCAACGCAAACAATTATTAAATCAATAAAATAAAATCTTGAACGATAATTATCGTAACCATTATTGAGTAGTGCCTTCACGTAAGAATCAATAATTGGTGCAATACTGGTATCTTCTTGTATTTTAACCAACGAAAGTATTTTAACAAGATTAACTATAACAACTACGCCAAGTTATTTTTAAACAACTTATATTTGTCGTTTTCTTCATCCAATCGCTCTCGTTATGGGGCCCACACATACGGTCGCTGCCATTGCGCATTTAATATTCGAATATTCATGAAGCATTTAATATTCCACGACCAAACGAATATTCAAAATAATAATGAATATTTTATAACCACTTGCTTATTCAAAATATTTGCGTATTTTACCCATAACTATCCACATTAATCAAATCAACCCTTATTATTTCAAAATAATAATTAGAGGAAAATAAATTTCATTTATTAATAATTTGGGGTCTTACAACCTCCCTCCTTATGAAATTTCATCCCTCGAAATTGACGACGTACGTACGGTGTTTGAAAAGATGAATACCTCGCTTTCATTTCCGTTTCCAACTCCCGTGTCATTTTCAATCGATAGCATGGTTTCTCCACAAAACTTTAACTTGTGGTATAACCTCGAGACATGGGACATGTTCTTTTCCTATCCAAGATCTTGACAGGTACCTCCTCGTAGGTTAAGTCTTCGGCTATCTCGTCCGGTTCTAACTCAACGACGTGGTTCGGGTCATCTACATATTTACGTAACATCGACACGTGAAAACATTATGAACACGCGTCATACTTGGCGTTGAAAGCGAGTCTATAGGCCACGGTTCCTATTCGATCGAGAATTTCAAATGGATTAATAAATCGAAGGTTTGAGCTTTCCTCACCTCACCAATTCTCGCTTTTGATATAACAACTTCTTGCACCTCCTTCTTCAAATTCATCATTTCGATTGTGTAGCTTCAAGCGACTTTAACTTTATCGATTAAAGTTGATTATACTTGTATATCATCAAGTGGGTACCTAGAGTTTTCATCTCCATCTCTATTATTTGTAAATTATACGAAATTAGTCTTTGACAATATCATTTTCGTGATTGTATATCGATCTTCTACTCAACACGTCGGCTACCACGTTCGCTTTTCCGAGGATGGCATGGTCAGAACATGTGCTGAAATGAGTCTCCTCTTGAGTTCTTCGAAGCTCTTCCCACATTCCTTGCTCCATTCGAATTTTGTATCTCTTCAAGTCAACTGCGTTAATGGAATAGCAATTCGAGAATATCCTTCAACGAATCTCCGATAATAACCAACTAAGCCTAGAAAGCTACGTATTTTGATTACCGAGCTTAGGTTGTTCTCAACTCTGTGACTCATATCCCAACCTTGGATAAGACGTTACAATGACACCTATCGGTTTACTATATACGAATATGGTGTCCCCTACGGAGATGCGGCTTTGGTGCATTCCACAAAGGAAATCACCGGATAAAGGCTCGGTACCAAATTCTATAGTTGAATTTTTAACTCCACGAAGTTCAATAGAGCCATTCGATATGAGATTTTAGAAATAAGTTTTGTCTGGGGTTCAAAGTCGATACAAAATTTAATATCGAGCTTTGGGAGTAAGCCAAGAAATTCTTCAGAAATACGTCGGAAAGTCAATAACAATGGGAATATTATTCAAATCTGACGTGTCTTTATTCAAATCCATAACATGGGCTAAGAAAACTTGACATCCGTTTTTCAATAAACTAATGACTTTATGGCTTGATATGAAAGTGTTTGACTTCAATGGTTTGGTTTCTTGAATTCGAATAACAGGTTGCTTAGGAATATGAAAACTAACAACCTTACGAAAGCAATCAATTTTGGCATGATGAGTAGTTAACCAATCAATCCCAAAAATCACATCAAAAGCATGTATCTTTAAAGAGATAAGATCAACAGGTAATGTGATGGTGCCAACTTGAATCAAACAAGATTTCTAAACAATGGATGTAATGAAAGTTTCTCCTAACGGAGTCTCCATAAATAGGTCAAAGTCTAATTTCTCCGTAGTCAAGTTCAAGCGTTGGCCTTAATGAGAGAGATAAAGAATGGGTAGAACCGGTACCTAGTACGATATAAACTTCGCAAGAATTTATAATTAACTAACCCGTGCTAACTTCGTTCGGGTTCCTCGCATTTTGACCGGTCATGACAAACGCTTTTCTGGGACATCCTTTTGAGTCACCATTCCCGCTGGACTGGGTTTCGATACTATACAATCTCGAGCGATATGTCCTTCTTTTCCACAATTATAGCATACATTAAACTGTTGTGGAAGGGATTTGGTGATATATCCCTCTTTCCGCATTTGTAACATTGTCTGACCGGTGGTCTTTCTCCTCCTTGGAACCGATTCTTCTTTGGCCGACGTCTTCACATGGTCGTTGTTGAATCTCCTCTTTTAAAATCTCCTCCAGGACTCGCTTCTTCTATTTTCATGGCCATGATTACCACCAAAGTGGTTACCGCTTTGTCCAAGTATTCTTCTTTCTCCATTTGGTTATCGTTATTACGATGGCGCTATATCTTGGTATGATCCACGGTTATGGTCCCTCGGTTGAGCGTCTTTCGTTATCTCGCTTTCTAACAATTGAGCCCTATTGACAACATCTCGAATAAAGAGAAAATTTATGAGAAATGAGATCTCGACGTATGCGGGTTTCAAACCTCTCGAAACATCCGCGTCATCGTTCCTCATTCTCCACCAAATGAGGTGCAAACACGGATAACTCATGAACTTTGCCTCGTCTTTGGGACACCGTCATGTTATTCGCTCGATCTAATAAACTCCACTTCCTTCATATGACGAATACTTTCGTGGAAGTACTTGTCATTGAACTGCTTTTTCAAACGTCTCCATGACATCTTTGAGTGCAATTTGGATGGGTACGCTTCCCGATTCCCACCAATAATCTACCTCGTTACGGAACATAAAAGTAGCGAATGGAACTTTCTGTTCCTCCGTGCATCCCAAGACATCGAATATCTTGGTAATTTGTTTGACCCACGTCTCCGCCTTAATCGGATCCGGCTTTCCCCAGAATTCTGGTGGTCCCAACTCTTTGAACTGTTTGGCTGTGACCACCCGTGAATTGCTATCATTTCCTCCTGTATTTTGAACACGAGTCTCCTAAATCGATTTTGCATGAAGCGCAAAAAGCTTCTAAACATCCACTCGTTCATCATCTGCTCAGTGGTGTTGTTCACAGGAGGTACATTGCCAACCTGTTGTACGTTCTCCTCGTTGGTAAGTACAGGCATCTCCACGGTCTCATTTACTCCACTGTTAATATTCTCTCGATTGACATTCTCAAATCTTGTCATAAAACAAGGGTTAATTAAGGAAATCAATATATCACATAATATCCCTATATACTAACCAACTAACAAATAAGCTTAGGTAGGACACCTTTAGCGAAGGATTTACTCGTCTCTCCTCCTAGTTCTATTCCCCGATCTCCGGGAGATCATATCCCTAAGCTCTCGATACCAATTGTGGACGCCCCAAAATAGGTCCATTCCATCCAACCCATTCTCGAGTCGCCAAATACATGGTACGAAATAACTACAACTTTATTATTACAACATATAAAGCGTGAGTTTAAATACGAGATATTGCCATCTAGACAATATCCACACGCAAATAAATCCCCATCATAATTATTGATACATTATTTTATAAAAATGGTGAGGACTACTAAACAACTCTCTTTAGAACCTTCATTTCATACCCCGACTAGTACTCGCTACATTCTCGCCTCCTGAGAAGAAAAATGGAACAAAAAGGAAAAGGATGAGCTCACCTAGCCCAGTAAAGAATATTATGACTAAGATAATATATAACAAATTATCGTTAGTCTTCAACAGGGAAAAATCTAATAGAATACAATAGACAACCAGTTTTAAATCAACAACTGCAGTGGAAACAACAATTCATTAGAAGAGTTAAGTAGAGAATGCAAACTACTATCTTCTATATATGAATTTAAAAGTTCATCGTCGATATTTTATCCCTGTAACATCAATCAATATATATCTGGAACAAATATTCATCTTTGCACTACAGGCCAAAGATATTCATCAATTGGTCATGTTCATCTAAACACCTGTTCATCTTTGCACTACGGGCCAAAGATATTCATAAGAAAATCAACCATCTTTGCATTACAGGCCAAAGATATTCAGTAATGTCATCATTTAGGACTGAGGATGATGAAAAATAATTTAAAGGAAACGAATCCAGTGAAACAAAAGAACAAATATTAAGGATTCATATTTTAAACAATCCAAGTTCAAAAATACTTCATAAGTAATCAGATTGGAATAAAATTCAAGAATGAAGATCAAAACATAGATCCAATCAAAGATAGGAATCATAACAGACAATCTTGGACACAGAAAAGAAAATTTAAATTTTACGTGAATAGTGTAAATATTCGTGAATAAGTCCGAGTATCGTGAATAGTCTGCCGTATCACGTGAATAGTAACTCGACCTCAAAAGATAGAAATTTTACAAAAAAACATCATCATGCTTCGTGAATAGTACTCGTGAATAGTAACTCGTGAATAATAACTCATGAATAGTAACTCGTGAATAGTAACTCATGAATAGTAACTCATGAATAGTAACTTAGAGCATGAAAAAGTTCCAAATTTGATAAAATTTCCAACCAATATTTTGGCATAATGATATTGAAGAAATAATATCATTTTGAATAAAATAACATCTCTTACCTCGAAAGACACGAAGACTTTAGTTGAAACAGGATATAGGCTATGACTTGAACTTGCACCAGTATAGCAATACTCAAAATATACTCAAAATACTCACAAGAATAAGCTCGATAATATAGAGAGAGAAAACTTCAGTTTCTGGTGTGATTTTCAATTCTAACCTAAGCACCCTATTTATAGGAAAATGCTTAGAATACCAAAGTAGAAAATTTAATATAATAATAATATATATATTAATTTGTCTATGCCCACTTAGAATCATCTGAATTCAGCAACTTAGCATGTGTTAAAGATGCCCACCAAACACAAAAAACGTTTTTCTTATTTAAATTATTTTAAACTTCCAAAAATCAATTATTTCGGAGCTTCGAAACTTCAATAATTCATAATAAATAGCTCTTTTATCAGAAAATTCGAATCTCGCGAATTTTCATAGGAAATTCCATTATCTACAACTTTGCAGAAGGAAGTTTTTCCAAATTCCAAACGAAATTGACCGAAATCCATAAGCCAGGCGATTTTACATTTATAATCAAATTTCAATCGAGAAATGGGTCTCTACGACACACACAAAATCTGCTTTTTAATATTTTTTGGTAACAAAAATACTCCTCCTCCACATATACTCATATATCCCACATTCATCGTAAAAATATCATCATTATTATATTATTAAAATATAATAATATATTTAAATAAATTATTTTATCGAGAAAAAGATAAAATTTCAATTTTCAACAATTGTCACATTAAAAATTTTCTCCATCTATATCCACATAAAATCAATATTTTCCTCATCATATGAATCAATAATTAATTATTCACAAATAATATTACGAGAATCACAATATTGACAACCGTGCGGTTCCCAGAGAAGAGGGCTTTCAATAAGAATTTCTCTCATCTTCTTTGCCTAGCAATTAGGTGACCAAACCTCTCCTTAGACAGAACTTTTAGACATTGACAATAATGTTATCTAATAATATTATTAGGATAATATGAATTATTGTTTCGATAATGAAAAATCTTTGTGTAATGACAATTATTGAAACAACAACAATATAAAATATCAACGCATGACAATTATTAAATCAATAAAATAAAATATCAAGAATAATTCTGTAACCATTATTGAGTAGTGTCTTCACGTAAGAATCAATAATTGGTGCAATACAGGTATCTTCTCGTATTTTAACCATTTAGTATTTTAATAGTATTAATCTGTAATAACTACGCTCGTTATTTTTAAACAACTTATATTTGTCGCGTTTTCTTCATCCAATCGCTTTAGTTATGGGGGGCCCACATGGTTGCTTGTGGTCGCACGAATATTTCCGATGAAAGATTTAATATTCCACGACCAAACGAATATTCCCCGACAATAATGAATATTTTATAGCCACTTGCTTATTCGAAATATTTGCGTATTTTACCCATAACTATCTACATTAATCAAATCAACCCTTACTATTTCAAAATAATAAATAGAGGAAAATAAATTTCATTTATTAATAATTTGGGGTCTTACAGTCATCATCCTCATACTTATTATGATGAAAGTCATCTTTGACTTACGTGCATAAATGGACTGTTGATTGGTATAATTATGACTAGGGATCATTCAGTATAATCATGACCCATAATGTTATAAATGATGTGGTAAAAGTCCTCATTGGCCCGTAGTGCATTGATGGACAGTTGTTGGTATGATTATGACCAGAGATTATTCGGTATAATCATGACCATTGATGATTACATGAATATCCTTGGCCTGTAGTGCAGGGATGATTCGATGATGTGGTTTATTTATTAAGCTGAGTCTCAACGATAAATTTGATTAAATTTTTTTTAAATCATAGAAGATAGTAGATATCATGCTCTACTTGACTCTTCTACTGGATTGCTTATTTCGCTGCTGTTGTTGATCTAAAACTTGTTGTCTATTATATTCTATCAGTTGTTATCTTTCATTGAAGGCTAAGGATAATTTATTACGCATTATCTTAGTCATAATATTTCTTCTTTGGGCTAGTTGAGCTCATCATTTTCTTTTATTGTTTCTTGAGAAATGAGAATATAAATTTGACGAGTAGGAAAATGGAGTGATGGTCCAGGATAAGTGGCTTTAGTAGTCCTCTCACTATTACGTGAAATAGTGTGAGAATAATTGTAATGAGGACTCCATTGAGAGTGGATATTGTCTAGAAAGGCAATATTCTTGTTTAAACTCTCTCATATATGTTTTGTCGTATATTATCGGCGACAGGTTGTATAATTAAATTTGTATTTGATTTATGTACCATATATTTGGCGACTCAAGATAGGTGATGTATACCTGTTTTGGGGGCGTCACAACTTAGGTGCGTAGCACCAAGGTTATCGCAATGTAGTAAGGGGCTGCTTTGAGTGGAAAACCCAGCTCATGAAGAATGGACAGAAGCCACATTGTCTCGGATGCTGCATTTGCAAGAGCTCGATATTCAACTTCGGTGGTAGATCTTGCAATTGCTCGTTGTTTTTTTGAGCTCCATGAAATAGGATTTGGGCCTAAGAAGCTGATATAGGCAGATGTGGAGGTACAATCATCAACATTTCCAGCCCAATCTGCATCTGAATAGGTAACTAAAGCTGGAGGTCCAGATTTTATGAGTTGTATACCATGAAAAATGGTTTTGTTTAAGTACCGAAGGAGCCTTTTTGTTGTTGTGAAGTGAGTGATGGTAGGCTTTTGCATGAATTGAGATAACTTGTTGACTACAAATGAGATATCTGGACGTGTCAAAGAAAGATACTGTAAGCTGCCAATAATTCTTTGAAATTTTGTGTTGTCCACATTTATCGTGCCATCAATTAACTTCAGAGACTGAGTTGTTGAAAGAGGAGTGGAGACATCTTTGACACCACTCATGTTGGTGCTGGACAATAGCTCGTGAATATACTTGTGTTGTGAGAGAAAAAGTCCTGCTTGAGTAGGTACAACTTGCACACCTAGGAAGTAATGAAGTAGACCCATATCCTTGAGAGAGAAACGATCTCCCAGTTGCGTGATAATTGAATCTACAAAATTTCTGTCACAAGATCATGGACATATACCAAGAAATAACAGATTATAGAGTTCTTTCTATAAATAAATAAGCACAAATCAGCTCTGGAATTTCCAAACCCAAGCTCAAGCAGTACATTTTTCAGTGTAGTGTACCAAGCCCGATGGACTTGTTTGAGCCCATATATTTCTTTTTGGAGCCTGCAAACATGAGTAGGTTTAGATGGATCTTTGAACCCTGGGGGTTCCATCATATAGGCAGTCTCAGACAATGCACCATGTAAAAAGGCATTATTATCCATTTTCCTTAACTCCCAACTATTCATAACAGCAATAGACAAAACTGTTCTAATTGTAGCTAGTTTAACTACTGGACTGAAGGACTCTTTGTAGTCAAGCTCAGGACGTTGATTATAACCCTTTGCAACTAAATGGGCTTTGAATCAATCCACTAACCCATCAGATTTTCTCTTCACCCGGAACACCCATTTACAGCCTACTAGATTACAGTTTAGAGGGGGTGGCACTAAATCCCAAGTGTCATGTTTCATGAGAGTCGTAAGCTCATTTGATATAACATCACGCCAGTGTGGTTGAGACAAGGTCTGACTCACATAGGTTGGTTCGATGGACTCAGGGATTGGATGTTTAGACACAGAATTGAGTTGTTTGGGTTTAAATATTTGGTTCATAGACCGAGTGGTCATTTGGTGAAGTCGTTGAACTGGTGGTGGGGATGGGTTTTGAGTAGTCGGGTAAAGAAAATCGTCAACTTGTCCTAGTGGTTGGGAAACAGATGAGGGGAGAGGAACCAGTGAGTTTTAATCTTTCACACAAGGGTTCAGACTAGAACTAGGAGTTGATGAATTTAATTAAGTTCAAGGAATTATGATCTAGTGTTTCAGATGAAATCAAAAGAAAAAAAGAAGAGTTGAAGAGATTACTTGAGGAGGCTGCGTCGACGGCTGATACACCTTCCAAAGTCGTGGATGATGGCAACGGGGCAGACGGCATCAACGAGTGCACGTGCGTGACTTGGGCATCGAAGAATAGAGGAACATTTGAGGATTTTGGTGTGTGGGTTTTCGTGTTTGTAGAAGACACAATGGGGGTGTTTGTTTCGTCGAACAATACATGTCTAGAAATGTAAATCTTGTGAGTGTTTAGATCAAGACATTTGTAGGCACTTTAGGTTTGAGAGTACCCGAGAAACAGATAAGGTGAGGATTTGGGTTGCATTTTATGAGTATTATAGGGCTGGGTAAGTGGGTAACAAAGACACCCAAATTTTCTTAATTTAAGATAATTTGGTGTTTGACCAAAAAAAACTTCAAAAGGGGAAATGTTTTGAAGAAGAGGAGTGGGTTGCCTATTGATTAGATAGGATGTTGTTTGGAAAACATGAAGCCAATTGGAAAGAGGTAACGATGCATCATGGAGGAGAGTGAGACCTGTTTCAACTAGATGACAGTGGCGACGCCCGGAAACACCATTTTGTCGTGGGGTGTGTGGGGCGGTGGTATAATGACCAATACCATTAATCAATAAAAGAGATTTTAAAGGAATGAATTCACGACCATTATCAGAGTATAAATTTTTTATTTTGGTTTGAAAACATGTTTCAACAAATTTTTTAAATTGACAAAAAATTGTAGATACCCCGGATTTGGTAGCCATTGGATAGAACCACATGTATTTGTGAAATGGTCAACCAAAATAAGAAAATAACGAGATCCGTCGATTCCAGTATAATGTGTGAGTCCCCAAACATCAGTGTAAATAAGTTCAAGCGGTGCATGACTTTGAAGACTATTCGAATGAAAAGGTTGTTGATGTGCTTTATTGATGGAACATGAATTACACAATTGAGAAATTTTTTTGTTGTAGCAACAAGAAGAGAAAAATTCTTAACAAGATGTTGGACTATACGAAGAGAGGGATGCCCAAGACGCTTGTGCCACCCATCAATTGAGGTCCGTTCATGCACATTAGCAACTATTTTGGAGGACGACATCATTGATTCCGGAAAAGTGTACACACCGTTTTCACATGCTCCTCGAAGTAGAGTCGCCCCGTGATCTTGTCATTCACAAAGAAATGAAATGGATGAAATTCAACAACATTATTTTGTTTGGTGAAATGATGAACGGAAATTAAATTTTTTGAAAGATTTTGGATCACAAAGAGTATCATTTAAGGTAAATGTGCATTTGGGTAAGTGTAATTCCAGAGAACCAATGTGTGAGACAGTCAAACCTGAACCATCACCAAGAATTACTTCATCAGTACCATCATATTTAGAATGAATTGACAAATTTGCAAGATCACCCGTTATATTGTGAGAGACCTCCGAGTTCATGAGCCATGTTTTTTGTTTTTCATTAGAAGAGGTCATGCAGTTGGCTGTAAATTCATTGGACTGTAGCTGGGGACAATACTTTACAGTATGGCCCATTTGCTCACAAAGCTGACAGTCGTGTAACGTTTGTGATTGTTGTTGAGCTTTCTAGACCCATTATTGGCACGTCGTCCATCACGTTGGTGACCATTTGATGGACGGGCTAGGCTTTGGCCTTGGTTACGTTGATATCCATTCGGTTTATAAGACTTCTTTGAGAAGACACCTCCAGATGAAGATTTACCCTTAGTCGTGTAGTTAGCCATCATCACCATCAGCAAGCAGTCTCAAAACGCCGAAGATAAGATTCGTGACCGACCAAGAGGTCGTGCAGCTCTTCAAACTCCAATGACTTCTCCCGTGCTCGGATCGGCGCAGCTATCTCCCGAAAATCAGATCCTAACCCATTCAATACATAGAGGGTTATATAAATCGTCATCGGAAATGGGATGATCAATAATAGCGATTTCATCAGTCAAGGCCTTCACAGCATGGAGATAGTCTGTGATTGACCGATTTTCGCGTTAGATTAAGGTGAGATCCTTCTTTAACTGCATAGCACGAGTGCGTGATCGGCTAACATATAAGGTTTTTAACTTTTTCCAAGCTTCATGAGAAGTCTTTGCCGTAGCAATGAGTGGTGTGATTGACGGAGAGGTAGAGGCTAGAAGGGCACTCGGGATAAGTTTATCCATCCAGTGGGTCTTTCGCAGCTCATCAGCGGCGGTACCCGTGGAAGAGGGGCACATAAATGAGCCTTCGATATAGTCGAGTAAATTGTAACCAATGAGGAATGCTTCAAATTGAGCACGCCATTGAGGAAAGGTGGAGGGAGTTAATTTTTCATTGATTTGGGCAGTGATATTGAGAGCAATGAGTTGTTTATCTGTTGTGAAAGAGGTTGGGGGTTGAGAATAAAGGTTGGATTTTGATCAGAGGAGGAAGACATGTTGGATGGATCGTTGGCTCGTTAGAGATTTGCTGTTCTGATAACATGTTAAAGAATAAAGATTGTTATAGTTCAATGAACAATTTCCCACACACTTTATTGATGTAATAGGAGCTGATTTATATACACAACTAGGAAAAACTATTTATGACAATGTAAATCAATTTAGCTAAAACTATGCAGCAGTTACAGAAATATACAAAAGTGATTTTAAATGATCTTGCTTAATTATAGGATAGATATACCATGTTCAATCTTGGCCTTGATTCTTGCGATCTGTCTTTATAGGATGACTTATTTATAGCATGATGCAGATTAATACAACAAAAAAAACATGAATTTATTTATAGCATGATGCAGATTAATACAACAAAAAAAAAACATGAATCCAACTATCTGTTACATTATCTGTCTTATCTGATATCTCACTTTTATGTATTTTTGTCATATAATTTTTATCTATTTATATAATTTACAATTATTCCGTAATTGATGAAAGATTATAAGGAGGGCTATACATGAGTGACAACAAATGAGAGAGAAAGGATTAGACAATATATATACTCGAGTTCAAGAAATACTCCCTCCATCCCACAATTAAAAGATAACTAACATACAAAAATAAAACTTTAAAAAAAATGTCTAATAGAAGTCAGAAGATGACTAAAGTACACAATTTAAATGCACACTTTTAGACTATTTAGATTAAATGTAATTATTTAGTGGTAGAAGTCTCTATTGTTTTGAAACATAAAAAATGCAGAATATTATATAAAGTCTAATTACTAGTTAAAGTATTTGAGTAGGGTTCACTGTCGATAGAAATAATAATAATAATAATAATCTTTCGTATACTTAATTCAAAATTAATAATGTTTTGATGACAAAATATTGAATATAAAAGGAGAAAATAAAAAATAATGTGTATGATATATGATTGATTATAATCATTGGACCCACCCATATTGTATAGTGGAACATTAACTAATTATAATCTGACACATTATTTTATATACAAGTTTTTAACACTTTTTTTTTTGTTTGTGACCATATATAGCATTAATATTCTAGACTCTATAATGAGAACTTATTTTATACTATCTCCTCTATTATTATTCTATTCTTTTTAATTATGTAAAAATTGTACTTAACCGTCTTTTATGGACGATCGAGCTCAAGATTCAAGAAATGGGATGAAAAAAGGCTGGCTGCGTTTTGTTTTGGTGGAGAATATAGATTTTGTGGGGGATTAAAATAGGCAAGGCCACAAGGAAGTTATTGGGGTTTGCTTTAGGTTAGGGCACATGTCCATGCAATGCATCCGTGTGGGTTTTGTTTTGTTACCCAAGAATCTTGTGGGTCTGAAGTCGTGTTGCCATTGCTTTCAACCAGGGAATCTTAGGCCAATTGCATGGGAGTCACATTTTTTGATACTAGATTGATCATAAAGTCAATGAGAAGAAATTGTCCCCACTTAAATCACATGCATTACAGGTGAATCTAACTGGACCTCCAGCCTCCTTTCATAATTGTTAGTAGTATTTTATTAGGCACATGTTATAAAATTTGTGAAGTAAAATGCACTCGATGATCTGATATTTTTTCCTAAACTTTATATAGACCACTGAAAGTTTAAAATCTACACTTAAAATGTACCCCTTTAATATTTTCCCTTTTCATTTCTTCTTTTGTCCCTTGTCATCGTGAGCTTATACCTTATTTTGTTAATGGTATGTGAGATGCTGATATATATGGTGGTGAGAAAGGGTTTTGGAGTGGGATCAGGAGCAAGAGAGGAAGTACGAGCCGGAGCAAGGAAAGGAGGGAATGTGGAGTGTTTATATGTAAGAGTAAGGGAAGAAAAGATTTCTAGTTAGGATTTGGAGCGGCAAATAGAAAGTATTGAAAAGTAAGAGAGAAAAAAGAGGGACGAATTGCAGATGGATCTTTCTAATTGGTTCTAATTGGTTGAATGATACTTTCAAATTAGTGAACCATAGTATATCATATGTCTATTATTTTATGTCCTTCATCTATTTTAGTTAATGTGATATTATTGAGTGGTTGGTTCTTAAATTCTAATACAATAAAACTGAGTCTAAAATCATCTGAATTAACTCAAGCCCGGATTAATTAAAGCTCATTATATTTGTTATTTTAAGGTATTAATTTGGGTCATCTGATCTAAAAGAGTTCGACCGACTTGTTGGTATTTTGACTCTTACATCATACAGAAAAAACATTGAAACAAATTAACAAGTGCAATTGGGAACCAGGCCGGGACAATGGACCACTCTCTCGCTTCCAATTTTCTTCACGTGTGCAACATGTGATTAAAGTGGCAACAATTTTCCCAATTCAAGTTATAAACAATTGGCCTTGGCCTTGGCCTATGTCCCAATTATTTTCAAGATTCTTTTATGAAGAGAGTAAAGTACTTATGCCAATTCAATTAAGGACCTACAATATTCCTCCTTAACAAATCCACACGGATCTGTGCTACTTGTGCCCTAAAACTAATCCTAATAGGTCCCACAATATCTATATTATCCACCCTTTATATCCAACTTTTCCTAAACTATTTCCTTGTTTTAGTTTTACGTCTCGTTCCCTATAAATAACTCCTATTCCCCTTTCTCTTCTTCACCACAACAAACCCAATTTCAATGTCCGGCGTTTGGGTATTCAAGAACGGCGTTATACGCCTTAATGACAGCTCCGTAGCTTATCAACAATCTACTCGAAAGAAGGCTTTAGTGCACTTGCCAACAGGCCAGGTGGTTTCATCCTACAACTTTCTTGAGCAAATGCTGAGGGAGTTGGGATGGGAGAGATATTATGGTGGTGATGTTGATCTCTTCCAGTTCCACAAGCAATCTTCCATTGATCTAATTTCACTTCCTAAGGATTTCTCCAAGTTCAGTTCAGTCTACATGTATGATATCGTCATTAAAAATCCCAATATCTTCCACGTTCAGGATTGTTAAATTGGCTCGTGAACTCGTTACATATATTTGTGCATGGGATCTTTGCTTGTACGTACCTGCAGTTAGTTTTTTGTTGGAGCTTCAACAATTAGCTAGGCCGTCTATTGTCTTATATATATTTGTTGGTTTATATGTTTATTCTCATGCTTGCTTTTGTAGGGCACGGTCGTGTCGATCTGTGTGCTTTTTTTTTTTTTTTTTAGTGTAGTTTGCTGATAACTGTAAGTTCGAACAAGGAATGTCAATTAGCCAGCTAATGTTGTAATGCTCGAGTGATAAGTTCATTTTATAGTTTTGTTAAATATAATAGTAATGAAAAAAATTTGTTAACTGTTTTTGATCGATCATGCATTCTTCAAATTGCTATAGTCCATTCGTCCCAAAATTAAAAGTTTGATAGGTCTGTTTCAAATATGCCTGTCTAAAGTGTGTTTTGTACGAATCATACTCTTGGGAAAATATCAACAAAAATATATAGTACATGATGTGAGTAAAAATAATACAATATTAGAAAATTGGCGCGTGTAATTTTTGTAACCCTATTAATGAGGGGCATTAATTATATTAATTTGGTTTTGTTGAGTATTCTGCAAGAATGATCAATCATGTAAGGATTGCAAGTCTTTGATGTACGTTTAATCAATCAAGGATTGACAACCTAGTGGGTGTCTGATTCCAAAGTACTTTATTCATAACTTATGAAGGAGATGACTCTCATGCTATAAATAAGGGATGCTCCAGTAGATTTTGTAATATTTAGGATATTTATGAGGCTTATAAATATGATCGTATTTGATTAGAGATTATTATGATCTAAATTAAGTGTAATGAGAGCGTCTATGAAAAAGTTGATTTAATGACCTAGGTTCTGTGTTATGTGGTGGAATTTAGGTGTTGTTGTTTCATATAAGAAAATATATAAACATTTTATGACAAATAACGTGAAGACAACATTCACGCAAAAAACACTAGTATGTTTTTTCGACTTTTCGAATTACGTCATAGCGTTTATTCGGGAAAGGGAGACGTAATCTCTAATAAAATTACGAAAGAAAATTTTTGCGATTTTGGGTAATCGAATGAGTTAGGAAAACTTAACTAGAAAGGGTTAAAACCTAGATACAAGAATAATATGAAATATTATGAGTAGAATACGAGAATAATACGAGTATAATACAAAATATTATACAAGTAAAATATGAGAATAAAGGACGATGATGTCATAAAGGACGACGATGTAAGCAATGATGTCATAGATTATTGTGTAAAGACTATTTTACCCCAACTCTTGTTAGCCTATAAATAGGAGGCTTTGTAAGCTTAAAAACTCACCAATTCACAAGTATTTCAAGAGCTTAAGAAGCTATTATAATCTTTAGACAGAGTTATTGATAATTCAAAGAAGGAATGATAGCATAAAGCTTACACTTCAAGAGGTTATACGAAAGATGCAAAAATTAGAGTAACTGTAAGAGACGAAATCAGGTAAGTCGTTATATTCCTTTGCACTTTGTGCAATAACGTGTTTATAAATTGTATAATTTCATTTTTGCTATATGAAGTTCATTGTATGATATAAAGTGATTTGTGAAAATGAGTGTAGACACTCAAAATTTTGCTTTCCTTGGACTAACCATGTAAGAGGGCAAAAACATTTTTTCTACCCCGGAGGACTACAGTAAACCTCAAACCACGGAGACAGTCTCGTGGGATATCAAATCAAACACTAGAGACAACACCGTGGGACATCAAATCAACCTCAGAGATAACCTTAAGGAAAGACAGAGTCAACAACAACCAAACCCTAGAGACGACACTGAGGAAAGACAACCAAAAGACCCATCAACCCTAGAGACAACCCCAGAAGGGCAAAAAGATTATTTTTACAAGACAACGTCAAAAACCATAGGACAGCTGTAGATAGGGTCATAAGAGCCATTGCATCACTTTCAAGCTCAAACTATGTAAAAACAGCTTAACGAACTTCCTACGAAGACCCGAAGATGCCAATTTAGTCATGGACCCATCTTCCTAGATTCAGAAAAGGGCAAGCCCTATGTCATTGTGTAGCTCTTGGAAAGAGCTTTCTAGAATGGTATAACACATCTCCATCGGATTCCTGGATTACAAGTTACAAAGGTTTCAAGTAGTTTGTGCGCGGATCGAGGTGCACGCACTTTGAGGCAGGACCTACTAGGGCATTTTTGCAGGTCTACCTGCAAAAGCCCGACTCTATATATATCAGACCCCCACCAGTCATTTAGAGAGAGAAAGAAGGGTCCAGGAGAGAGAAAATTTGAGATTTAGAGTGTCAAACAGCTCAAATCTTGTAAATCTTCTCTGTAAACACTTTTATACATATATATTATAACATATCAAGTTTTAACCGATGTAAATCGATTTTAGAGACACCTAAAGCCGTTCGATAGCAGTTCTTGTGCCAGACTGTTAGATCTCTTCAGATCTGCTTTCTTTGCTTGCTCTACTATACATATAAGTGCTATATATATAGTTAATAATTAATATTGGTTAGATCTAACTTTTTAATCGTTCATTTCATGTAAATAGTTAATATTTACGTTTTATTGACCAGATTTATACTAGATCTAGCTAGATCCAGCTTTTAACCATTTCAAAAGTTGTAAAACTTGAACCTGAAAGCCAGAATGGATAAAATCTGTATAGATCTAGTTTACTTTCTAGTTTTTGTAAAAATTAAGCAACCACGGAACCCTAGATTTGTATCTAGAGGAAACGGAAAACTTGGCTACGCGCATGCAAGGATTTAACTAACGAATCCTTTAGTTTGCGACGTCTAGAAGTTAATGTAAGTTTCATTTCAATATATTTATTGTGCAAGCATTTAAATGATATTATGTGAGCCTAAGAAGTGCAGGATATCCGATTCAATCGATGAATCTAGATCCGGTTCCCATAATGGACTTGTTTGAGTTGTACACATAGCTTGCAACCTCTTGTACATGTAATTAAAGGGGGCCTTAAAGTGGGGATACAGATTTAAGGCCCTGATATAGTAAAATAATGGTTTGTGGTGTTCAAGCTTACTTCGATGGCTCTCATGCCAATAAGAAGTCCGACACTTATATATATATATATATATATATATATATATACTGCCAACGATGCTTCACATATTAAATAAAATCAAATCAAGTCGAATACGAAATAAAATAGAAGTATCAAAGGCCTCAATTCCTATGAGAGCGAAAGGGTTTGAAAACAGTTTTTCAAAACATCACTTTCATTACTCTTTATCTATTTAAAAATGAACTTTTTAATAAAGTCAAACCCCTTCGTATATAGGTCCAAAGAGGCATAGCACTACTTTCAAATAAAGCACTTCGAGCACATTTATTTGCATCATACACATACATGCACACACACATACTTCACAGGCTTAGGGAATGAAAAAGTAGCGGTAACCATGTTTCACAAAAGTCAGGGGGGGTGCCTAAAACCTTCTGTGATGCCCCCAAAATAGGTATACATCACCTATTCTGAGTCGCCAAATACATGGTACAGAATACAAATACAATCTTTAATATACAACAAGAGAGCTATGAGTTTTAATATAACTATTATCTTCTAGACAATATCCACTCTCAGAATAAGTCCTCATTACATTTATTGTCACACTATTTAAATGTAATAGTGAGGACTACTAATACTATCATCCGGACCGTCAATCCGGTTCCCGACTAGTCCCGGCTTATGTTCTAATTTCGAAGAGAACAATTGAAAGAAAGGGTGAGCTCAACTAGCCCAAAGAAGAAATATTATGACTAAGATAATGCGTAATAAATTATCATTAGTTTTCAACGATGTTAAACCGATAAGATACAATAGACATCAAGTTTAAGCTGCAATGAACATGCAATCCATTAAAAGAGTCAAGTAGAGAATAAAATCTACTATCTTTTATGATTTAAAAGGTTTTTCATCACTTTTATCACCTGGAATGGGAATCATTTTTAATAAATAATCCACCTCATCCTCAGACATTACCAAAGATATTCATAAGTATCACAACCACAAATTATCCACGCACTACGGGCCAAGGATATTCGTGTATTCATCAATGGTCATGATCATGCCAACAACTGTCCATCAATGCACCATGTGCCAATGAGGACTTTTACCACATCATTTGTAACATTACTACCATGATTACAACTTAATAATCCACAGTCGAGAATCATACCAAGTCCATCTATGCACTTACTGTGCCACATACGACTTTCAACAAAATATAAAACATGAGGATGATGACAATGATATAAGAATTCAATAAAACAAGTTCAAGAATTAATTTATCCAGAACTAATAACGTCCAAATTGTCAACATGATACTTCTTTGTAGAGTAAAATTTAAGAATGCTCAGAAGAATATTTCCATGAAAGATACTGGATGAAGCGCAAATATCATGGATATTCCACTAATTTCATGGAGTATAGAAGTCAAAACTTTAACCACCTGAGTATAATAAAGAATGGAATAACAAAAGAAATCAAAGATGCATGCAGATTGTGCATAAACAAAGTTATTCCAATAAAACAATAAATAACAGAACCAGTCAGGCGTAATACGCACCGGCATACGATATTCCAATGTAATAATAAAGAATGGAATAACAACAAAAATCACCATGCATGCGGTACTTCGCATAGACATGTTATTCCAACAGAATAATAAATAACGGAATCAGTCCGCCAGAAAACGCATGCACAAGATATTCCAAAAGAATAATAAAGACGAAACTGTGTCCCGGTAAAAAACGCATGGAGATAGAGATATTCCAATAGAATAATAAAAGGCGGAACAAGGTCCCATGATAAACGACGTATGTGAGATATTCCAAATGTAATAATAAAGAATGGAATAATGTAAGAATTTCACCAAGTATAGGGTAGATCAGATATACAAGTTATTCCAACAGTAATAATAAAAAAATGGAATAATGAAGTTCTCTTCATGAATACAAAAGAAATAATACCCTTACTTACAGTACAACAAATAATATCACTTACCTTATAAAGAAGAGTACTCAAAACGCTAGGCGGTGATATACTTGAAGAAAACTTGCACTACGCTCAAAGCTTTCTTAAACGCTAAAGAAATACGCTCAAGATTATAGAAGAAGAATTCTCTCTACAATTTCTCTCTCTAGAGTTTCACTGAATTCGTAAGAAATAATGAAGGAATGAGCTTCTATTTATAGAAGAATGGACTGAATAGTAACCAATCCATGAACGGTCCAGATTGATTTACTTTTAAATGGACGATCCAGATTGGTTTACAATAAAATAAAATATATTCTATTTATAATCTAATAAAATGAATAACTTTATAAAAGTATTCTGTTTTATATAAAAAGATTTTACTATGCAAACACTATGCAGACATTATGCAAATACTATGCATAATAAAATATAATATATTTTAATTATTGTCTAATAAAAAAATAACTTTATAAAAGTATTACATTTTATATATAAAAAGATTTTACTATTAGCTTTAATAAAACGAATAACTTTATAAAAGTATTCATTTTATATAAAAAGCTTTTCTGTTTTATTACATTAATAATACTAATAAAACAAAACTTCATCATCATTATTATTATTCACACCATTAATCGACCATATCGTTCCCGTGAAAGAGGGGCTTTCCAATAAAGATTTCTCCCTATCATGGTAGCAATTAGGTGACCAAACCTCTCATTGGCGTAACTTCTAGACATCGTTAATATTGCAAATAATAATATTAATAACTCATCATCTCAATTATTGATTTAATATATATAAAATATCGACAATAATTGAATAAAACTGAATGACTTCTCACGTAAGCATCAATAATCAATACCAAGTGTCTTTACGCAACTACAACCAGAGCGTATTTTGTTTTTACTACCGAGTAGTTCAACAAGATTAACGATAAAACTTCCGCCGTTATTTTCAATAAAATATTTTTGTCGTTTTCTCAATCCGACAATAATTTTTGTGGGGTCCACTAATGATTGTGCCGTCATTTAATATTCCCGTTAAAACGTAATATTCCCAACCAATCGAATATTATATAACAACTTCATGACATTTTGCAAAATTTATAAATATTACCCACAACTATAACATTATATCAAATTTATTCCATAATATTCAAAAATGATATTTATAGAAAATTCATTTTTATTCATAAAAGTTGGGATCTTACAATTTTCCCTCGCTTAAGCAATCCCCCAAACTCTATGAATCTTGGGCTTCAGACCAATTAAACTGAGTCACATACTAGGCCATATTATGAAAACCTTTCAAAACTCGGTTGAGTTGGTACAACCTTTTGAACTCATACCAACTGGTGGCTCTGTATAATTCGGACCAATCATATAAAATCAAACTTTTCAAATAGTCGACATTGTATGTCGATCTTTCAAAAATCTCACCCTTTAAGCAAGAATAAAGTCAACACAGAACACATAAAGGGTAAAGAACGAGATAGAAAAATTTCCCAGCGTCGTCGACAATGAGTTATTTGCCATTTGATTCGGCTTAACTCAATGTGTGAGCTATTCCATTCAGAATGTTTATTGTTAAAATATTGAATTGTTATAATTTTTTAACAATTATAACATGTTCTGCCTTAACTGAAAGTTTTAAAGAAAGCACGGACGAACAACAATTTTGTCCAGCAAGTAATATCACAATAAGGAACAATCATATATATTGTTCAATCTTCAAGGGTATGACAGTGAATAATAATTCAGGAATTATCAATGATTTTCAATAAAGGTCGCTATGGACTGAAAGATATCAACAAGATTCAACGATTATCCAATTCAAGATTTCAAAGTAATGAATACTGAGCAGTCGCTAAGGACTATGAACTTCTACAAGAATTAACAATAATAAACTGATAATCCAATAAAATTAGTAAAACAGGTGATCAGCCTAAAGTACCCTATATCATGCATAACATTTAATCATACTCATTTGCGTACATCGGTCTCCCGATAATATATATTTCCCCTTCCAAGAGGGTTGTTCATCTCAGTGATTTATAAGAGTCCGCACCAAGTTAATTTGGTTTGGATAACTTTCGATCTTATACCAATAGTCTAGCCGAATTAATAGCTTAGCCAACTTCCTTTTAAAGTATATACATGAACAATTTTCATTCGAAATCAAGGTTCGAAAACTGTAAGCAATTTCATCTCTAACTACAAAGTAGTAGGTCATAAGATATGTGTGAGACCCCAGATTTTATGAATAAAGATTTAAGTATCTCGAAGTATTTTTTTTAATATTATGGTGTGGATTTGATATAATGATATAGTTGTGGGTAGTATTTATAAATTTTGCAAAGTATGCAAGTTGTTATATAATATTCGTTTGGTCGGGGAATATTCTTTTTATCGGGGAATATCCGACGATCAAGACAATCATTATCGTAGTAAAGAAAAGCATTGTAATTATCTTTTTATAAAAATAACTAAGAAGTGTTACCGTTAAAACTTTTGAACTACCCAGTAGTAAAGAAATAAGAATCTGGCGTGGTTGCATAAGTAGCACCTGTATTAATTATTGATACTTACGTGAGAAGTCATTCAGCTTATACTCAATTATTGCTATAGTAATTGTTGCATCATATCTCTCATATTATTGATTCGATTATTGTCAAGATCATCTCGTAATAATATGTTATATTTTTAAATCAATAATTGAGACGACAAAGTTATTCATATATTATTAAATTGTAATATTTACAATGTCTAGAAGTTACGCCAATGAGAGGTTTGGTCACCTAATCATGCGCCAATAGGGAGAAATCCTTATTCGAAAGCCCCTCTTCTCTGGGAACGACACGGTTGTTAAATATTGTGAGTTATAATATTAATGATGAATAAGTTCGTGTTGATTAAAGATGAATTTGATAGTTCCATTGTGTTGGGATTATTGGTGTTAGTTGAAATCGACATCTATTCCGATGATAATTGATGTCTGGGGGTTATATTGATAAAATGGGTAATTTATTGGATAAATGAGCAATTAATTGCTACTAATTCACATGCTTATATAACAATTTATTCACATATATGTACTATTGAATCACATTCTTATACTATTAGGGGAGTTGGTGCAAGATTGATAATACTTTAAATTAAAGATGGAGGTATAGATGGAGGTACTATACCGTAATTCGTATTTTCACATGATTATAACTATTGATTCACATGATTGAACTATTGATTCACATTATTTACTATTAGGGGGAGGTGGTGCAAGTTTGATAATACTTGCAGGACTAAATTAAAATAAAAAAGTTGGAGTAGTGTATCTTGTAATATTTGAGCCCCAAAAAGCGTGCAATTATCGAAACTATATTTTTCTATAAATAGAAGCTCATTCTTCCTTCATTTCTCACCAATTCACAAAAGCTATAGAGCAATTATTATAAAGAGAAATTATAGAGAGAAAGAAGAAAAGAAGTCCGCTACATTTCTATTCCAAATTATCCAAATTTTATTCTAAGGTAAGGGATATTATTTCTTTCGTATTCATAAAGAGAGCTATTGTTATTCCATTTCCTTGTTATTCATTGGAATAACTCGTATATGTGAAGTAACCATATACATGGTAAAATTCTTACGTTATTCCATTCTTTATTATGTTGGAATAACTTTTGATATGCAAAGTAAATCGTATACATGGTGAAATTCTTCTATTATTCCGTTCTTTATTATTACGCCTTTAATATCTAGTCTCTCTGCGTTCTGGGACTGGTTCCATTATTTATTATTCTCGTCGTAATATCCTGTCGCAAGGCTTACGCATGACTGGTTCCATTATTTATTATTCATTGGGAATAACTTTGTTTGTGCGATCTATCGCATACGCATGGTGAATCCTTATGTTATTCCATTCTTTTTATTATTCGTTAGAATAATGCATGCTATATGGATTACCACATGCATGGTGAATGACCTTTCGTATTCATTCTTTATTAAATTGTGGAAATGATCTGTTTACGTGGATTACCGCATGGCGGATGAAAATCCATTTGCAGTTTCGTATATTCTATTATACTCATATGAGATATCATTTCTTTTGTACTCGTCATGAAATATCATTTTATTTGGTATTTTCTATTACGCGTTACTATTCATGGGTTACTATTCACCCGATTACTATTCACTCTAGTATTATTCACTCGGGTATTCGGGGCACTTTTCATGCCGAAATACTATTCACGAGTTACTATTCACAGGTTACTATTCACCCAAATTACTATTCGCCCGAATATTATTCACTCGGGTATTGGAGTACTTTTCATGTCTGGGTACTATTCATTCAGGTACTATTCCTCGAACTATTATTCACGGGGTCATTCTTCATTAAAAAATGGATTCTTTTCTGTCTAAATTATTTTTGGTGCATGAATATTATTCTTGAATTTTACTCCACAAAGAAGTATCATGTTGACAATTTGGACGTTATTGAGTTCAGGATAAATTAACTGATAAATCTTTAAAATTAATTCTTAAACTTATTTTATTGAATTATTATGTAATTGTCATCATCCTCATATTTATATTATGTTGAAAGTCATCTTTGGCTTACGTGCATAGATGGACTTGGTATGATTATGACCAGGGATTATTCGTTATAATCATGACCGTAATGTGACAAATGATGTGGTAAAAGTCCTCAATGGCCTGTAGTGCATTGATGGACAGTTTTTGGTATGATTATGACCAAGAATTATTCGGTATAGTCATGACCATTAATGATTTAATGAATATCCTTGGTCGTAGTGCAGGGATGATTCGATTATGTGGTTTATTTATTAAGCTGAGTCTCAACGATAAAAATTGATGAAAACATTTTTAAATCATAGAAGATAGTAGATTTTATTCTCTACTTGACTCTTCTAATGGATTGTTTATTCCGCTGCAGTTAAACTTGATGTCTATTGTATTTTATCAGTTTAACATTGTTGAAGACTAATGATAATTTATTCTACATTATCTTAGTCATAATATTTCTTACTAGGCTAGTTGAGCTCACCCTTTTCTTTCTTCGTTTATTCTCCGTGAAATGAGAATATACCGGGATGAGTGGGAGCGAGTGAGACGGTCAGATGATAGCATTAGTAGTCCTCACTATTCTGTTAAATAGTGTGACAATAAATGTAATGAGGACTTCTTTGAGAGTGGATATTGTCTAGAAGGCAATATTCTTGTTTAAACTCTCAATTTATGTTTTGTCGTATGTTATACGATAGTTGTATTATTAAGTTGTATTTTGTATTTTTGTACCATGTATTTTGCGACTCAAGATGGGTGATGTATACCAATTTTGGGGGCATCACAATATGAATTATACTTTCAAAGATTTACTTGTGCGATCAATAATAACACAAGATTGAATGATACTCCATAGAAATATGGTTAGGAACTTACACCAATGAGATAAGATTTAGATACTTGCACAATATAAAATAGAGTTCGGATACTTGCCTTTCGCGTTGATTACCAACTTATAGCTTACTAGCATCCAACGAACTATATTATCCTATTTATGTATAAACACATTAGTTATACAAGTTCAATATGTACACCTACTATCTTAATTTCCTATAATACTCAAGTGTAATTCATCAATACTAAACATATATTATTAGTCTTCTCTTGGTCATATGACCTCATACATATGTCATCACATAACACGAAAATCAGTTCCTAATACACTATTAAAGAACATAGTTTGTCATCACAATTTGACTTAAGGTTATCACAAGATTCTTTCATTAACATGCTTATTGACACATGTATACTACACTGGACATGTATTATAGATTAATGTAACAATATAGGCATGCACAAACCCTCATATTATCAGCAGAAAACATATCTTATTGCAGGGTGGCGCAACCGCGCTTAGTTTGTACTAAGGAGTGGTACGGCCGCGCTGCTCCTGGTGCAAACCAAGACTGCTAAACTGAAGCTTGACCAGACTTACACACCCAAACACATTTAGGATGACACTTACAGAATCATACATGTTATGATGTTCATAACTAGGTCTAGTCCTTTCTATACCTTGTTCTTTACATGATTTACATTTATGTTTACATTAGTTAAATCATGTATTTCAAGTTATGAAGTCATCATTTAGACTTGTCGTACCCCATGCTCAACTATTTTATAATGTATATTGTGACGCCCCCAACATAGGTAAACATCACCCATCTTGAGTCGCCAAATACATTGTATAGAATACAAATACAAACTTAATTATACAACCGTCGTGTAATATACGACAAAATATAGTTGAGAGTTTAAACAGGAATGTTGCCTTCTAGATAATATCCACTCTCAAATAGAGCCCTCAATACATTTATTGTCACACTAATTTATAGAATAGTGAGGACTACTAATACACCATCTCGGACCATCACTCCTTTCCCCGACTAGTCCCGGCTACGTTCTCATTTCCTGAAGAGAATAATGAAAGTAAAAGGGTGAGCTCAACTAGCCCAGTAAGAAATATTATGACTAAGATAATGCAAAATAAATTATCATTAGTCTTTAACAATGTTAAACTGATAAAATACAATTGACATCAAGTTTAACTGCAGCGGAATAAGCAATCCATTAGAAGAGTCAAGTAGAGCATGATATCTGCTATCTTCTATGATTTAAAATATTTTCATCAGTTTTTATCGTTGAGACTCAGCTTAATAAATAAACCACATCATTGAGTCATCCCTGCATTACGGGCCAAGGATATTGGTTAAATAATCAATGGTCATGACTATACCAAATAATTCTTGGTCATAATTATACCAAAAACTGTCCATCAATGCACTATAGGCCACTGAGGACTTTTACCAAATCATTTATAACATTACAGGTCATGATTATACCGAATAATCCCTGGTCATAATCATACCAAGTCCATTTATTCACGTAAGTCAGAGATGACTTTCATCACAATATAAGCATGAGGATGATGACAATGACATAATAATTCAATAAAACAAGTTCAAGGATAAATTTTAAAGATTTAAAATTTTAGTTTATCCAAAAATCAATAACGTCCAAATTGTCAACATGATACTTCTTTGTGGAGTAAAATTCAAGAATGCTCAGAAGAATATTTCCATGAAAATATACTGGATGAAGCGCAAATATCCAGGATATTCTACTAATTTCATGGAGTATAGAAGCCAAAATTTTAACCAACTGAGTATAATAGAATATATGAAACTGCAAATGGATTTTCGTCCGCCATGCGGTAATCAACGTAGACAGATCATTTCCATAATTTAATAAGGAATGAATACGAAGGATCATTCACCATGCGATAATTATGTCATTTTTTAACTACGAGAATAGTTCTGTTGTGGGGTCCACCAATGATTGTGCCGTCATACGAATATTCCCTGTTAAAATGAATATTCCCCGACCAATCGAATATTATATAACCACTTGCTTACTTTGCAAAATTTGTAAATATTACCCACAACTATAACATTATATTATATCCACACCATAATATTCAAAAATATATTTCGAGAGAAATTAATCTTTATGCATAAAAGTTGGGGTCTTACAACCTTCCCTTTTTATGAAATTTCGTCCGTTATAACATGAACCTCTTCATACGTTAAATCTTCCGCTATTTCGTCCGGTTCTAACTCAATAATGTGGTTTGGGTCTTTCACATATTTACGTAACATGGATATATGAAAAACGTTATGAACACGAGACATATTTGGCGGTAAAGCGAGTCTATAGGCTACAGTCCCTACTCGATTGAGGATTTAAAATGGGCCAATGAATCGAGGATTGAGCTTTCCTCTCTTTCCAAATCTCGTAACTCCTTTCCATGGAGAAACACGTAACAACACATGATCTCCAATATTGAATTCCACGTCCTTTCGATGAAGATCAGCATAACTCTTTTATCGATCTTGTGAGGTTTTTATACGTTGTCGGATCGTTTGAATCTTTTCTGTAGTCATACGTACCAAATCTGGTCCCAACAACGTTGCTTCACCCACCTCATCCCAATATATTGGAGAACGACACTTTCTTCCATACAACGCCTCAAATGGAGCCATGCCAATACTTGTTTGATAACTATTATTGTAGGAAAACTCCACCAATGGTAAGAACTTGTCCCAACTTCCCTTGAAGTCAAGGACACAGAGTCTTAATAAATCTTCAAGAGTTTGAATAGTCCTTTCCGACTGCCCATCCGTTTGAGGATGATATGCCGAACTAAATCGTAAATCCGTGCCCATAGCTTTTTGCAAACTAACCCAAAATCTTGAAGTGAACTGGGTCTCGATCGTAAACTATGGATAATTGGCATACCATGCAATCTTATAATCTCATTTATGTACATACTAGCAAGACGCTCAAGTGTATAAGTTTCTCGACGGTAAGAAATGAGCAGACTTGGTCAATCTATCAACAATGACCCAAATCGATCTATGCCTTGAGAAACCTTGGGAAGACCAATAACGAAATCCATGGTAATGTGCTCCCACTTCCATTACGGAATTTCAAGTGGTTGCAATGGACCTTTTGGCACTTGATGTCCGCCTTTGACTCGTTGACAAGTTAGACACCTTGAGATAAACCCCGCTATCTCTCTCTCTTCATATTGCTCCACCAAAATGTATGTTGAAGATCACGATACATTTTGGTACTCCCAAGATGGATTGCAAATGTGTGTTCAGCGCCTCCATCATGATTTTATACTTCAAGTCGTAATCGTTAGAACACAAAGTCCGGAGTTGACTCAAGTATTCCTTCTTCATCGATTCTTGCTTCCTAAATAGCACCTTCTTGCACTTTCTTCTTCATACGCATTAGCTCTGTGTCCGTAGTTTGAGCAAATTTTAACTTTATCGATTAAAGTTTGTTCCACTCAGATATTCGCCATCATCACATGGGTCCTCGAGTCTTTAACTCTATTTCCATCATTTCCAAGTCATACAAATGGGCCTTTGCATTGACAATATTGCACTCGTACCGTGATATGATCTTCTACTCAATGCGTACCTACTACGTTCGCTTTTTCCCAGATGGTATTGGATGGTATGATCATAATCTTCAACAACTCAAGCCATCGTCGCTGCCGCATGTTGAGTTCCTTTTGAGTGAAGAAATATTTGAGGCTTTTTATGATCCAGATAGATCTCCACCTTTCTCCATATGTAATGCCTCCAAATCTTAAGCTTAAAACGATCGATCCGCTAACTCTAGATCATGAGTAGGATAATTCCTCTCATATTCTTTGAGTTGTCGAGCGAGGCATAGGCTATGACTTTCCCATGTTGCATGAGAACACATCCTAACCCTTTGCCCTCAAGCATCATCAGAGATGACAAATCCTCCGAGCCGATGGTATTGTCGTAACAGTGCTTTGAAATGTCTCTCTCGAGTTCTTGAAAACTCTTTCACATTCCTCGCTCCAACCGAATTTTGTATCTTTTCGAGTCACCGAGTTAATGGAGTAGCGATTCGAGAAAATCCTTCCATTAATCTCCGATAATAACCAATTTTAAGCCGAGAAAGCTACGATTTTGGCCATCGACTTAGGTTGCTCCTAACTTTGAATTGCTTCAATCTTTCTTCGGGTCAACAGATATTCCATGATTTGATATCACGTGCCCAAGGAATGCAACTTCCTCAAGCCGTAACTCACATTTCTTCAACTTGGCATATAGCTTGTTTTCACGAAGCTTTTGAAGTATCACCTCAAGTGTTGTTTCATGGTCTTCACGGGTTTTAGAGTATATGAGGATGTCATCAATAAAGACGACCACAAAGTGATCCAAATATTCCTTGAATACTTTGGCTCATCATGTCCATGAAGGCAAAGAGGAGCATTAGTCAATCCAAAAGACATGACTAGAATTCATAATGCTCGCATCGAAGTTCGAAAGCGCCTTTGAATGTCATCGCTTTTAATCTTCAATCGATGATATCCTAACGAAGATCAATCTTTGAAAAGAATTTGGCTCCTTGCAATCGGGTCAAACAGTCATCAATGCGAGGCAACGGTACCTATTTTTGATGGTGACATGATTCAACTCCCCGATAATCAATACAAAGTCGATACTTCCATCTTTCTTCTTCACGAATAGTAATAGAGCACCCCAAGGAGACGATTTAGACTAATGAAACCGATGTCTAATAATTCTCAGTAGTTGGGTTTTTAACTCTCAAGTTCAATAGAGCCATTCGACATGGGGCTTTGGAAATGGGTTTTTGTACCGGATTCAAGGTCGATACAAAATTCAATTTCACGCCGGGGGTAGGCCAGAAGTTCTTCGTGGAATACGTCAGAAATTTATTAACAATAGAAATATCATTCAAATCGACATATTTTTATTTAAACTGTGATATGGGCTAAGAAAGCTTGACATCCATTTTTCAATAAACGAATATCTTTATGACTTGATATGACAAAGTTGATTGATTTTAGTGGTTTGGTTGCTTGAATTCGCATAATAGGTTGGTTAGAATATGAAAGCTAACAACCTTATTTAAAATAATCGATTTTAGCATGATGAGTAGTTAACCAATCAATCCCTAAAATCACATCAAATGCAAGTATTTTCAAAGAAATAAGATCGACAAGTAACGCAATGTTACCGATTTGAATCAAACAAGACTTATAAACCGTGGATGTAATGAAGGTTTCTCCCAACTGAGTTTCAACAGATAAGTCAAAGTCTAATTTCTCCTGAGTCAAATTTAAACGTTGAGCGCAAGTAGGAGAAATAAAGGAATGGGTAGAACCAAGATCAAATAAAGTATAAACTTCGCTAGAGTTTATGATTAGCTTACCCATGATCACCTCGCTCGGATTCCTCACTTTTTGGGAGGTTACGACAAACGCCTCCTTGAACTACCGGTTTTGTCTCTTGTCCGGGACACCTTTGATGCCTCCATCCCACTGGACTTGACTTTGGTGCACGACAAAAAATCGGGCTAGGTGACCTTCTTTTCCACAATTGTAACATGCTTTGATCGATCATCGCGTTTGGACTTATGTGTCCTTCCCTCCACATTTGTAACATACGACCGGTGGTCGTTCTCTTCCTTAACAAATGTGTGTCGGTGCCGACGCTCTTTCCATCATTATTGAATCTCTCTTCTTGAAATGTCCACTCTTATTGTCATGGCCATGATTACCATCAAGTGATTACCATTTTTCGCATGTTGATTCCTCCACGCTTGTTGTCACCGCTTCGATGATCGCTACCATCGGTATTATCGATTTTGTACCGCTTCTCTTGGTTGGGTTGACTCATTATCGCGCTCCAATAATCGAGCCCTATTCACAACATCTCAATACAAACACAGTTTTTGAGAGATAAGGTATCGACGTATCTCTCGGTTTCAAACCTCTTAGAAACATCCGCGCCATTCTCTCCTCATTATCAACCAAGTGGGACGCAAACCGAGACAACGCAAACTTAGCTTCAGATCGCGCCACTGGCCATATTGTTTTGCTCAAGCTTGATGAACTCTACCTCCTTCATGTGACGAATACTTTTAGGAAAGTACTTGTCATTGAATAGTTCTTGAACTTCTCCCAAGACATCTTCGAAATGCGGCAAAAGTTGAGTACGCTTTATGATTCCCACCAAGAATCGCCTCGTCGCAACATGAAGGTGGCAAAAGGAACCTTTTGCTTCCTGAGCATCCCAAGACATCAAATATCTTGTTGATCCGCTTTATCCACGCCTTCGCCTTTAAGTGGTTTTGGCTCTCCAAAAACTCCGTGGTCCCAGCCTCCTTGAACCGCTTAGAAGTGACCGTCCGAGAGTTATCGTTGTTTCCACCCGCATTTTGGACAGAGCCGCTTTCACCGATGTTGCATGAATTGCATAAAACCTCCGAACATCCCATCGCTCATCATTTGATCGTTGTTGTTTACCCGAGGATTATTGTCTTCCTGTTGCACATTATCCCGGTATTAACTGTGGTGACTCAACGGGCCTCATGTGCTTCATTGCTTATCTCAACATTTTTGGATGCCATTTTCAAATACCGCCACAAAACAAGGGTTAATTATCATATCACATATTATCCCTATACTCCGACCCACCAATTAAATACCAAATAAACTTAGGTAGGTCATACTAAATAAGGAATTTCCTGCCTCCCTCCTAGTTCTTGTCTCACATCTCACCTGTGGATCATATCCCTAAGCTTTGATACTAACCGTGACGCCCCCAAAATAGGTATACATCACCCATCTTGAGTCGCCAAATACATGGTATGTAATACAAATACAAACTTAATTATACAAACGCCAGGTAATATATTTACAAAACATAATCGAGAGTTTAAACAGAATGTTGCCTTCTAGACAATATCCACTCTCAAATAGAGTCCTCATTACATTTATTGTCACACTATTTTATAGAATAGTGAGGACTACTAATACACCATCTCGGACCATCACCCGCTCCCCGACTAGTCCCGCCACGCTCTCTCATTTCAAGAGAACAATGAAAGCAAAAGGGTGAGCTCAACTAGCCCAAAGAAGAAATATTATGACTAAGATAATGCGTAATAAATTATCATTAGTCTTCAACAATGTTAAACCGATAAAATACAATAGACATCAAGTTTAACTCACAATGAATAAGCAATCCATTAGAAGAGTCAAGAGAGAGTATGATATCTACTATCTTCTATGATTTAAAATGTTTTCATCAATTTTTATCGCGAGACTCAAATTTTAATAAATAAACCACATCATCGAAGTCATCCCCACACTACGGGCCAAGGATATTCATTAAATCATCAATGGTCATGACTATACCGAATAATCCTTGGTCATAATCATACCAAAAATTGTCCATCAATGCACTACAGGCCATTGAGGACTTTTACCACATCATTTATAACATTACAGGTCATGATTATACCGAATAATCCCTGGTCATAATCATACCAAGTCCATCTATGCACGTAAGCCAAAGATGACTTTCATCACAATATAAGCATGAGGATGATGACAATGACATAATAATTCAATAAAACAAGTTCAAGGATAAATTTTAAAGATTTAAAATTTTAATTTATCCAAAAATCAATAACGCCCAAATTGTCAACATGATACTTCTTTTGTGGAGTAAAATTCAAGAATGCTCAGAAGAATATTTCCATGAAAAGATACTGGATGAAGCGCAAATATCCAGGATATTCTACTAATTTCATGGAGTATAGAAGCCAAAACTTTAACCAACTGAGTATAATAGAATATATGAAACTGCAAATGGATTTCGCCTCGCCACCATGCAGAATCCACGTAGATGCATCATTTCCACAATTTAATAAGGAATGAATACGAAGGATCATTCACCATGCATGCCAGTAATCCACATAGACAAAGTTATTCCAAATGTAATAATAAAGAATGGAATAATGTAAGAATTCACCATGCATGCATGATCCGCATGCATGATAAAGTTATTCCAATGTAATAATAAAGAATGGAACAAGTCATGCGTAATCCGCATGCATGCATATAGGATATTCCAAATGTAATAATAAAGAATGGAAATAAAGAATGGAACTGTGTCATGCGTAATCCGCATGCATGTGATATTCCAAATGTAATAATAAAGAATGGAATAACAACAGAATTCACTGTGCATGCGATATCATCATATGTATAAAAGTTATTCCAATGTAATAATAAAGAATGGAATAATGTAAGAATTTCACCATGTATGCGGTACTTGTGATGAGACAAAGTTATTCCAACATAATAATAAAGAATGGAATAACAATTTCTTACGAGTATTGAAAGAAAATAATTCTCTTCATGAATACGAAAGAATAATACCCCTTTACCTTAGAAGAAATTGGATATTGGAATAGTGAGGTATAGACTTTCTTCTTTTTTCTCTCTATAATTTCTCTATAATAATTGCTCTAAAGCTTTAGTGAATTGTGAGAAATGAAGGAAGAATGAGCTTCTATTTATAGGAAAATATAGTTTCGATAATTGCACATTTTGGGGCTCAAATATTACAAAGATAATACCTTCAACTTTTTTTCATTTTTAATTTAGTCCCGCAAGTATTATCAAACTTGCACCACCTCCCCTAATAGTAAATAATGTGAATCAATAGTTCAATCATGTGAATCAATAGTTATAATCATGTGAATTAAAGATAGACCTCCATCTATACCTCCATTTTTTAATCTTAGTCATGCAAGATTATCAATGCACCAACTCCCCTAATAAGACAAGAATGTGAATCAATAGTACACACATGTGAACAAATAGTTATAATCATGTGAATTAATAGCAATTAATTGCTCATTTAATTAATTACCCGATCGGTCAAGATAACTTCCAGACATCAATTAATATCGAAATAAATGTCGATTTCACTAACACTAATAATTCCAACACAATGGAACTATTAATTTCATCTTTAATCAACACAAACTTATTCATCATTAATATTATAACTCACAATATTTAACAACCGTGTCGTTCCCCAGAAAGAGGGGCTTTTCGATAAGGATTTCTCCTTATCGGGCGCCGCAATTAGATGACCAAACCTCTCCTCGATGTAACTTCTAGACATTGTAAATATTGTAATTTAATAATATGAATAACTTTTTGTCGTCTCAATTATTGATTTAATAATATAACATATTATGCAGATGATATTGTGATAATAATTGAATCAATAATATGAGAGATATGATGCAAAGAATTATTGTAGTAATAATTGAGTATAACGAAAGTGACTTCTCACGTAAGCATCAATAATCAATACCGTGTGCTACTATGCAACCACGCCAGACATCGATTACTTTTACTACCGGGTAGTTCAATGCTTTTAACGGTAAAACTTTCGCCGTTATTTTTATAAAAAGATAATTTATGTCATTTTCTAACTACGACAATACTTCCATGGGGTCCACCAATGATTGTGTCGTTGTATTTAATATTCCCTCGTTAAAAGGAATATTCCCCACCAATCTAATATTATATAACCACTTGCTTACTTTTGCAAAATTTGTAAATATTACCCACAACTATAACATTATATTATATCCACATAATATTCAAATAATATTCAAAAATATATTTCGAGAGAAATTAATCTTAATTCATTTATTCATAAAGTTGCTTGTCTTATACTTAATCATGATGTCAAATTCTAGAATACTTGTAATGTAGTTATTGACAAAACTAGTTTTTAAGGTTTCCTTTGAGAATCTCATATTAATCCACCAAGCATGCAAAGCCACTTTACTTACTATACACCATATTTTCATATATGCATAACTAGAACACATAAGCATGCTCACAAGTTTCAAACTCAAAGTGTATATAGTTTATCAAGTTTGTATTTGAAACTTTAAGTCTCCATTAGTAGGTCATCAAAACTTATGCAAAATAAATTCACATATTTTATATCATGCTTCCATAATCACTTAATAGATCACATAGGCATGTTTTGAAGTTCAAAACTTAGTGTATACATAGTTCATTTACACATAGCTAGTATAGTCTTTTACTTGCAATTTCCCTTTAAATCATGCTTAAATATCTTATACTATCTCCAAAAATATAAACTAGTTTATTGGTCATATGTCAATGCATATCAGAACATAATATGTTAATGCTTAAGGTCATATTATACATTACTCCATGTTCACAAATTCTAGTTCCCAAATTGTTAAGTTTTCTTCGAATACATACTAAACCAAGCGAAAATAACTTACTATGTTCATAACAACATCTATTCATGTGTTAGGTTCATTTATATGCATATTCAAACCTAAGTAGCATGCTCATGACAACTTAAGGAACCAACATCGAAGAGTCATGTGATGCGGTGAAGTCTTAGGAAGTGGCAGCGGTAGCCATCATCCGCCAAATCGAAAAAAAAAAAAGCGCTCTGCTTTTGCAGAGTCTTAACACAAACATTGTCAATTCTGTAACCAAACCAACTGCAACACTTTAGAGCATACATACAAACTCAGACAACACAATGGTATGCTATTTCATACTAATTAACAGAGAATTCAAGTAATTGCAAGAATTTGAAAAAACTTAAACTTAAAAACACAAACAGAGTTTATACCTCTTTGAAGCTTAAATTAATTCCTCAATGCACTAATTATACTCCCTCAATGCTCAGCAGCTCTCACTCTCAGTTTACACTTATCAGACAAATTTTCAAACACTGAGAAATGAGAAGAAGAAGGTGCTATATATAGAAAATT
The DNA here is from genome assembly GCA_020205605.1 of Panax ginseng. Lineage (NCBI taxonomy): Eukaryota > Viridiplantae > Streptophyta > Magnoliopsida > Apiales > Araliaceae > Panax > Panax ginseng. The sequence goes on along the minus strand of CM035144.1, from coordinate 1,954,601 downwards.
TGTTGCCCAGTCATTATTCTTGCACCATGGTTTGATTCAATGGAAGATGAAAGGAAACAATGGATATGAAGGAGTTGGCCAACCACCACCTTCATAGCCATCATCACAGCAAGTTCTAGCTTCATCATCTTCCTCTAGCCTTTTAGTTTTTGCTGAGTTTTATGCAACAGTAGGGAGGGTAGGCCATTGGCCTAATACACGGCTAATGTCTGAGACTATTAATTTGGGACAAGGTTTCAAATCTCAGTAACTTGATTAATAATGCTTAGTTTGGTTGCTTGAACTTTCAAAATATAATTTTAATGTGTTAATGCTGCTACATAATGGAAAGTTAGGGATTATTTATGTACCCACATCATATAATTCATGTACATTAATATAGTTCAATTAATATTTATAACATGCATGGACTCAATTTAATTGGTTACTAATAATTTAATATCTCCTTAAAACTTTATTATCCTAATTAGACTCATTTATTAAAATAATTTGTAATTCTTTGATATAGTACATCTTTAATGTTCCCACATACTTATTGTCACATAAGCAATTATTTACTTATAATTTCTTCCACTTTACTATATAGTTTCTATATATTATATAGTTACCTTAAAGTGTCACACTACACTTTCTTTTTAATATAGGTACTATGAATATCACATATCTTGCACACATCAATTAAATAAAATTCTAATTATGTAGATTACTTTACTCATTAGTATACTTTTATTCACAATAACAATTAATTAATAATATAATATTAATTAATCATTCACTTCTTAAATTATTCATTCCTTAATTACATTTAACCATCCAAATTCTCATTCTCATGCCACACAAGGCATTTCATAAATCTCATCATAAACTCCACATTTTTCTCAATTCTTATAAATTCAATTTTAATTAATTGAATTACTCATCTCACAACACATTAATATTTATACTCAAATAAATATTCATTTTCTTATTATATCAAAATAATATTTATTCAAGAAATTTACAATTCTTACATGGTCTCTAGCTTGAGACCCTACGGGGCACCTTGTGGTCCAAGTCTATCATGAATGTTCTTTGATGGCCCCAGCCTATCTTTAACAGGTTCTCTCTGACGAGAAGATTCTTCCCCCGTCGGCTGTCCTCCAACTATAACTGTCCTACTGTTCTCTATAATATCAGATGCAAGAAGTTTATGAGTGTGATTGAAAATCAGCAACACTAGAGAGACCCTTCTTCTAGCACCAATGTTAACGCTTGAAGATCATCACTGCGCTCCAATCACCAAAGCGCGTTGATATCCTCGCATGTGAAGCGGGTAAACACCAAAAGCAGCGGCTTGGGCCAGGAGAATAGTTAGATGTGAGAATAAATGCAATTTGAAACAAGGTTAACAATGGAGGCTTAATGCTCTAGTGCTGGAAATAAATTGCATCTACCTTAATTAGTGAAGAGCCTTGTATTTATAATGTTCTCACCACCTTCACGAAATCCTTCTCTGAATCAGATTAAGGTCCTCTCCCAAACAACCATTCCTTAATAGGATTGCACCGTATCTCCTAGAATTAAGGAAGTGGATTTATAATCTAACACCTCCTTATATATTTAGAATCCAAATAGAATTAGGATCCTTAATCTACAAATCCCCCGTCCACCAAACCTCTGGCCCAAGCCCACCTATCTTCATAGGGTTGCTGGCTCATTATAAAAGTTATTTTAACTTTTATATCACAAACTTTTGTGAATTTATCTGCTTAACAAGAAGCATAATTATAAAAGTTATTTAAACGTTTATATTAGTAATTAAATTTAAAATTGGTTTTCATAGAAACACATTCTTTATTTTATAAAGAAATTTAAGTCAAACTAAAGTAATATATTTGTTTATTCAAGAAGTACTTTTTTCACAAAATATAAAAGTTATTTAAAATTTTATAACAGTGCATAAATTTATATATTTACTTACATAGAAGCATTATTTGATCCAAGCATAAATTTATATATCTGCTTACAAAGAAACATATTCTCTCAAAGTATAAAAGTCTTTGAACTTTTTATCTGCTCTTTAATTGCTATCTGCTTATTTGAGAAGCCTTAAATATAAAAGTTATTTAAACTTTAATATATCTATACTAAATTGTATCTGCTTATTTTAGAAGCAAAATTCTGTCAAACACTTTGTAAAAAAAAAATGGTAGAGTTAGTTTATTTTATATACCTGTAAGAAAGACGAGTAATTATTTGACCAAAACCAGAGTCTTAGAGATGTCAGTTGGAAGTTGGGTCTCTAGTGTACTTGTCAGGTGAGGAAGAGACTGTCATTTCAAGATCAGATCATAGAATAGAACTGAACTCAAAAGATATACAACTAAGCTTGAGGAGGGAGCTGGGAGCTTGCTGTCCAAGATAGTTAGTTGAGAATAGTTGGAAGTTAATTTGTCTATAAAATTTTGTAAAGGCTTCTCCGCCTGTTGAAGAAATATTTATCAGTGATAGTAGTAATAGGATCTCAAGTCCTAAAGAGGAGCTTGAGACTGGACGTAGCAACATACCTGGGTTGTATGTTGTGAATCAGACAAATCTCTATGCATTGTGTGATTGAATTTTTATTGTCTTGCATATTAATTTTAACACTGCAAAGTATTAATTAAAAATTCAAAAAGACCTAAGATAAATTTTTAAATGGTAATAATCTATTTAACCCCTTCTAGATTATTATTGGACTTTCACATTTGTCCTAAATGGCTAAAATACAATCATTTAAAGTCAATTTTCAAATGAAATGCAAAACCAACTCTCAGTTTGTATATTTTTTACATACCGGTTAACTAATTTTTTTTTTATAGCAAAACTCACCCTCAAACTCGTTCTCTTATGTTAATCAATAGTGCTAATTATATTGTTTGGGTTAATCAATTAGGTTAATTATTTTGTACGAGTTAATTAATTATTTAATTATAATATCATATTAGTATGGGAAAGAATTGTGTTTATGTTTTGATTTTAATTCCCCACCCCCTTTCGGTCTTTGATTATATTTTAATTAATTACATGTTTTTTCTTATTACTCTTTTTTAATATCATTTTGCTTACTTAAAAATGCTATAATTTAATTTAAAAATCTATTTGTATTTACACATCATCATAGATTTTTCCATTTATGTATGCAATGCCATTAATTAACTACATATTACAACTAAAGAATTAATTAACTCAAATAAATTTATTAGCCTAATTAACTTACCAAATAGAATAATTGACACTGTTAATTAGGATATGAGAACAAATTTTCAAATATTAATGTGGTTAATGAATTGGTCATGGGAATCCCTTTGTTTAGTATTAATGTAAGTTTGAGGGTGAGTTTGGCTATAAAATAAAATATTCTCAGGAACGAGTTGGTAAAAGGCATACAAATTGAAGGATGAATTTAAAACATTTGAATATTCAATCCTGACCTTGTCTTTCAATGTTCAGATTCATGAATATTTTCAGTGTTTACCATCTGCATTATCAACAAGCGATACAAGTTCGATATCTGCGGATTCTCTAACTTCATTACCTTCTTCTTTTGTTACTTGAGCTGGAAGAATAATTGATTTTGGATCACTCCTTGGTACCAAAAATAGCACACAGAGCGGCGCTAATCTCAGCATGTTTCGGATCAAAATGGCCAGCCAGAGATTATCAAATCGCGTCCTCGTTATATTCATGATATGGAGTAGTAATCCTCCTCCCCATGTTGATGAAAATAGTCCAGCATTGTCGATGGACATTAGCAAGGCAAAAAAAGTGCCCTCAATGCCCGGGGGACAAAGCTTGGAACTTAGAACAAGAAGAGGCATCCATTTTAACTCTGAAGTCATTTGGGAGATGCTTTCGTCCATCACTGCAAAGATATAGTCGGGGATTCCAAGCTTTAAGTTTAACCTTAAGACTAGAACCAAATCTAGCATTCCTGATAGACCAAGTATCAACTGAGTCCAAAAGAGTAGATCCCTAAATGGATGATGTTTTAGACCATATTGATACAGTGTCGCCGCCAAAACAGATCCCACTGAGCCAATTGAGAGCAAGTAACCAATGCTCTCCTACAAAAAAGAAAGTAAAGGAATTATAGGCGTAGGCCAGAAGCTTCTGAAATAATTGCAGCTTAATAACCAGGATTCTTATGAAGTTGGATTATAATTGGTTTAAATACACTATAAACCTTCTAAGTTTCTCGTATTTTAGAACTTAAACCTTAATGTTTCAATTTTAATACATTGAACAGTAATATCCCTGAATTTGTATAAGCAAAACTTTTGGCCACCGAATCCACAAGACGTGCGACTCAAAAAATGAAACTGCAATTTAGTCATTTAAGGGTATATATCATTTATATTTGCTTCAGTTCAGTTGTTCCTCCTATTTTTCCCTCTAATTACATGCCTATTTTTTTCTTTGCTTCCAAAGATATTTAGGAGTGAAATTACCCAAAATACTCGATCCGATTAATTATTACACGCCAGTGGTCGGAAGGTTTTATTTATAAAAATTTGTGAACATTAATGTTCAATGTCTTGAAATCGAAACATTAAGGTTTAAATTCTAAAATGCGAAAAAAAGAGGTTTAAAGTGTATTCAAGCCATTATAATTTGATATAGAAATTGTTTATGTATAATAAATAAGCAAAAGATTAAGAGAAACATGCATTGTCAGTCCCCTACTAGTTGTTATCTGGAAATGCTTTTTGCATACTATACTTTTCAGGTGGTATTTCAATTAAGGATTTGAAATTTGTTTCTGAAGCAGAATAAAGCTACACTTACTCAACAACTCAGGTGTGAAGATACCAATATGACTAACTAAATTTTTTCTAACCATTTATTAACTGTTTCTGCTTCCAACATTTTGTTTTCACATCTACTTTTTGAAATTCTAAGCATAAAATAGTGTTTGGTAACTATTTCTGTTTTAAAAAAAAATGTGGAAGCAAAATGTTGAAATCACAAAAAAAGTTGCTTCTTTAATTTTGGCAACACAAGGAGCCATTCCAACTTTAATGAGGTCCAGCCGTCCAGGCATCGAATCTTGTTAACAACTAAATTTTAAACTCTAACTCTTCTTAAAAATAAACAAAACTAGCATTCAAATATAATTATCAAACAACGTTGTCTGATTTTTGTTTTCACTAATGAAAATAAAAACAATGAAAATAAATAAAAGCAGAAGTATATGAAAACAAAAAAAGGAAAACAAAAACAGTTACCAAACGAACCATAGTTTCTAGTGGATGGATCTGAATTCTGAAATAACACAACTTCTCACCAGAAAAGTTCAACTGGCATAGTATTGTACCAAATTTATTTATGTCTCCAATTTGATTAAATAGGTTTATATTTCCAATTTGAAGATCAAGAAGAATCTTTTTCCAGTGATTGACTACAATTGTTTGTTTTGTCTGAACAGCTTCTTAGTACAACTTAGGTGTTGTTTGTTTACATCTGATTGCCTCTTAATGGACTGCCTCTTATTCGCTAAGAGGTATAATGTTGTTTGTTTGTTTTTTTGTTACATCTGAATGCCTCTCTTAATAGGTAAGACAGAAAATGAAATCTTAATAATTAAGAGGTACCTCTTAATGAAAATTTTTTGATAATTTTTTTTTATATAAATATATTCAACAATATTATGCACTCATTTTTATTAAATTGAATATTTAAAATTATTAAATAAAATTTTACCTTTTAAAATGGTAAAATAGTGTCATTAAGAGACAACTTACTTTTTAGTTATCAAACAATTTTTTAAATTCAGACGTCATAACTATTCAGATGATCTAATTTATTAAGACATCACAATCATTCAGATCTTAATTCTCAAGTTTATCAAACACAACCTTAATCTTTTTCATCTAGAAGTGTAATACTTAAGACTAATTGTTTTTTGAGTAAGAACAAGACTTAACACCTCATAATCAATAAATCGGAATTTTGAATCTTCTTCATCAAGAGGTGCATATAAAATGGTCTTTTTAGTCAAAATTGACATTTATATGATTTCAAAAGTTGAGTCATCATTTATTTGTCTTAAAAATATGATTTCACGACTTCTTCTTCTTCTTCTTTTTTTCATTTTTTATGTACGAGAACTTTCAGCTATTTATAAACAACACCTAATGATCTTTTCCAAGGTCGTACAAGATCACTACGAAATAATTTATGGGCTTCAATTAGCCACGAATCAAGGGCGTCTTTAATTTATTTAATTAATTTACTTATTTATTTTAGTTATTTTTTGTGTTCCCAGCAGTTTCCTAATTTCAGCAATTGTATCTATACTTCCGAATTATTTCTTAACAGTCACCAGATTTATAATCTTGAGTAGTTGCTTAATAAGTTCTGAAGCTCCATTGCTTGTTCTGCGAAAGAGTCAAAAAAGCCACTGGAACTGCAACGGAGATAAATTTGAGGCTCAAGTGATTTTTGTAACTTACTGTTAAAGTGACTTGTACATATTGAATTTCGTCTTTTATGACATATAGTTGCAAATATATTAGGTTATGTGATAAGGCTAAGAGAGGATTGTATGCATCTTAAAGTGTGGCTCTATAATTTTTTGAGTGGTAGGGCACTGCAGCATATGATAATTTATGGGCATAGCATGACAATTGTGTTTTCTGTATCTATTTATATTTTTAAATTAACTACTTTACTGCTGTATATTAGAAAGATAATTTGTCAAAGGGAACTTAATTGTGGATGTAAAGACTATAAATCAGAGGTAAAATATACCTTGGAGAAAGAAGGACCTTCCTTTGAATCTGTATACCAATAGAACATGCCTTCATATATATTCAAGCTCAATGCAAAGGATATATACATGTATAAGCATGGCCTCCACACATCTGGATGCTTCAATGTTTTCCACATAGCATTAGCTGCATCTAGAAATTTTCGATGCACCTAATATCAAAGAGAATATTAGAACTTCTTTTTTTCTTTTTAAATTTTTAAAATGAACAACAGAATTGAAAAGATGCAAAATACCTGTCCATAAGCAAAGTTAGGTGTGTGGGGTTCCTTAAGCACAATGCCAACAAGTAATACAAACCCTGCTGGGATGGTAAGCAAGCCATATACCCCCTTTAGTGAAAAGACAAAAGATGATCAGAATGTTTTTATTTAATAATTAGTCTGGTGTTGAATAACAAACTAGAAATGAACCTTTGGGCCAATTAAATGAACAAAAATTCCACTTATACAAAATCCCACTAGTGCTCCAATCGAACGACTCAGGGAGCATAAGCTTTGCATGTCAGCCGCAAGAGAAGGATGACTACCACTTTTCTGTGCCACACAGGCATCAATGGTCACATCAGCTATTGCAACCCCAGTACTTCCTACTGTCAAAGACAGCAGTGCGAATACAATATGCAGCATTTTGTGCAACGATAAAAAAAGCATGGAGATAAGACCAAAAATGCCTGAAATCAACATGAAGCAAGAAATTGATTAGTTGGTCAGTTTTTCTTTAAGGCGACACAAACAAATTTTTGCATGCAGATGAAAAGCAAGTATAGCATTATATTGAAACTATGCATAACAAAATAGGTTCTATCTGATGCACGGATTTGGTGAAGGAAGATGAATACAAAAGGAAAAATAGAAGACAAGAGAATCTCATAACTTCTCCTGCTGAATGAAACATGCCTCATAACTTTTGGAAAGCATGGATTTACGTGCATTAATTTTTCGAATAAAAGAATTTTGAAAATTCATACACTCGACCCACTTGTTTATGGATTAGTTTGGTTAACATTGAAAAGAAAGAACATACGTGTGCATCATGAATACACCTGGTTTGGTTGGCGAAAATAGAGTCGAGAGGAACTAAAAGTATAAGAAAAAAAAGGATACAATGCATTTGGTTTTGAGAATTTGAGAAGCCTTTGTAAATAAATTTATGACACAAAAAAAGAAAAAAAAATTCCAACTACCGAGTCTAAACAAAAAAAAATATAGGTTGTTGAGTCGACTCGAGACCAACGAAAATGACTCGATCTTTGTCTTATTATATTTTGGTATTGATTTAAACTAAGCTATAAGAGACTGCAGACCCTACTGGGGTTGATGTGCCATGGAAGAAGATATTCATCTGCATGACTGCATAACAGCATAAGCATTTATCAAATTATAGTCCCAACAAATATATTCAAGGTTTTATATGCACAGTTTGATGTTCACGGTTTCAATAAACAAACATATGGTTCGGTTCATGACCTCTGTCGAAGCTTTGACAGTGATTTTCTAATAAAGAAAAGGTGAAGAGTTAGTGAACAGAGGTTCTCCAGAAAACTAATGGTGAGGTTCTTGATGTTATAATTGTATGGTTGTGTATATTGGGAAATTGTTTGGTCTGCTATTGGTGGATGTAGGCCTGTAGTTAGTGAAGCATTTAGATGATGCTGCAATTGTGATGTGTCTTTGCGGTGAACAGATTATTACTATAGCTATCAAGGCTACTGGTTCTCTTTCTATAATGCAAAAGGAATGGTCATATTAGAACCATGTACTGTCAGCCAATTAAGATATCTAGTTTTGGATAATATCTATAGTTATAAATTTCAGGAATAGTGGAATTTCAATCAGAAACCTAGAAAACAAAATAATAGACAACAAACATGGTTCATCATGTTATGCAAAGCAACTACAGAAAGGTTCCGACTCATGGTTGCTTAATATCAGAGGGTCCCATTTTTCCTCTCCTTTTTCATCCAATCATTTCACGGACAAAGAAACTAAAATTAGTAAGATAAGACATCTATAGTTGCTTAATAAGATAAGTAGCAATTTAATGTTTTCCGGTGCCACTACAGCTGGCTAGTGTTAAAAGAAGCACATCTCAGACCCCTAGACTTCTATGAACAGAATATAGTTCATCATGTTGGAGAAAACTAGGAAAGTAAATTTTAGGTCCACATATAAGTAGTATTCCACTTGTTTGAGTACGACATTATAATATAAGCAAGATGGATTTGTTAAGGGGCAAGGGTGGTCAATTGACCACCCTTACTTTTTTATAGTTTCATGATAGTATATTGTATGTATATTCCCTTCGTTTCAAAATTAGAATTAATACATTTCTAAAAAATGACAATTCGTAATTAAAAAAATTCCAAATATATCCCAAACATTTACTATAAATATAGAAGTGGTTGTATGATAGTAGTCAATCTACCTAAAATATAGTAATGACATATTACGAGCTTAATATCATTTTATAGTCTAAAAATACATCTATCTCCAATTTTGAAAGAGTATTAAAGTTACTTAACTTAGTCTATTTATTTTCATTTTTACTAATTCAAAGTTACTCAAGTTGAATAGTCTAATTTGTTTATATCACTAGTTGAGAATTTTTGGTTAATTTCTTATAGTTGTTAAATTTGACAGATATTTACATTAGCTTGATTAAATGTATTATCATTTAAGTTTTTAATTATTTTTAATAGTTAAAAGATTGCCCACCCTTAATTAAATTCTTGCTAAGGAATGCCACCATATAGATACTATTGGCTCTAGTATGATCCTAGCTGGAATGGATTGATGGAAAGATTACCTAGAAAAGAAACTAATCCTAAACAGTAGAGTATAGGTTTTAAATCTGCGGATCATTGATTTATAGAGAATCCACAAGCTACATAAAAATATGGGAGTGTTGGGATTGACTCATTCTTCTGCAAGTACGACGAATGGCCACTACGACATGGTAGTCGGGGGATTTATTAGTAGCCAAGTCTTGGGTTTTACTAATGTATTGGGCTTCATGTGTTTGGGCTCATGTTATAGCAGCTAGAGTTTTTTAGTTACTATAAAAACATTGTTTGGTGTGTGGATCATAGTAGAAGTGTGACTGTGTGAGACATCTAATGAATACATCAGGACTAGCCAAATTAGTGAACTGGGTATATCGCGTGTTCTTACTTTTCCATCATTATATAATGTGTGATTGCAATAATATATGCAGTATTTTTTTCATTTTCATGTTTCTTGAACTTTAGTGTCTATCCTTGGGTTTTCATTGATAGTTTACCCCATTGCTTAAGAATGAAGTCAAGAATTAATATTTTTTTAAAAAAATTACGAGAAAGTCTCTTAGTTAAGGGAAGTATTGTAGATGATGAAAAACTCTGCAAAATAAATGAGATTCTGAGCAAGCATTAATGGTTTGTCCCTTTACAGTTAGAGTCCACAATATGACCATAATATACTCCGTGTAACTTGTTCTCATTTTCTATAAAGAATCATATACAAAACTTGTATGTGTATTAACTAATTCTGATATAACTCAGGAATTTGAGCATAAAAGTGTTGAAACAAGGGAAGAAATGGAAGATTAACTAACAGCAAATAAGGAAGACTTGGTGAATAATACGGAATGTTGAAAGCTGAGGTGGAGACATCTAGAAGAAGATATGCTAGAATCAGTTGAAGGTGTCAATGGCTGGAGTATTCAGGAGCTAAGAACAATAAAGGGATGAAGAGAACAGCTAGTGACAATGTGCGAAAAACAGTTACGAGGGGAAGTTATGACAGGCAGGCCAGTTTAGAAGTTAGTTACAACTGTACAGTTTTGTTGCATAACTGTTTTGATCAAGCTGTGTAGGTCAACCTCTCAACGGTAGATAGGCAATGCGTGTTTTAACTATAGAAACTATAATTGCATGCATTGTAATTATTCTGTTATCAAATAAATTACAGATGTCTCACTTTCTATCTTTTCTTCTCTCTCTCTCTCATCTTCTTCTCCGTTTCTTTCTAAGGCAATAACCAGGTCTATATGAGTGGTCCAATTTCCATATAGCCTACTATACAAAGGCAATTCATAGTCTTAACTAGACTAGTTCAAGGGCTCAGAGAGTAATTATTCAATCATCTTTCTTCTTTGGATCATGATTCAGTAAAAAAAAAAATCAAGTTATTCTAATATGTAACTTCAATGAAATTGAATCGGATTCCAATATTTCTTTCTTTGTTTTATTCTATCGATTCCTGTGAAAAACGAACAATTTGAATATAATTTGAATAGAGGGCCCATATCCTTTTTTTCTTAATGAATCTGTTTTTATGGTCCTGAAAGACTAATCAAAAGAATAATTCATATTATCAACAAAATGAAATAGCAACTGTTTTGGTAAACTCGTATAAACAAAATTATATATCTAAACAATAATCATCTCAAATGTTAATGATTCTAGAGTATAGACACAAGATTAACAACTACCAATAAAGCTAAAAGGTACTAACACAAAATTTTAATCCACCATAATCAATAACAAGCTCGAGTAATTTAACAGCATACAATTACCTACTGTTACCTGCGAATATGAAATAAGGCCTTCGGCGATAACCAGCAATGGGGACAACATCTGTGAGAAGACCCCAAAGAGGCTTGACAAGCCAAGGAATATTAGTTATTCCAAAGTAAACCTGTGCTTCAGAAGGCTGCACTTTCTGCACATCCTTCATGTAATACTCGGTGCCTACCCGGGCAAGTGCTCCTCCCAATCCCTGACTTACTCCATACACCATCAGCACCCCAAAAACAAAACTCCAATGCATTTCCCCAGCAAGCATTCTAAACCAATTGACTGGTGCCCAAATACAACCACTGAGCCCTCTTTTTGGTTCATTTTCTAGCATTGCCTCACTTTGAATTGGATACTCCTCATCCTCCACCATAACTTACTTTTTGGGAAGTTAGTATAATTCTTGGTAAAGCAAAAGAATCCCAGTAAAGAATCAAGTGTTTCCTAAGATGGGTTTATCTAAAAATCTAACAAAGTTTACATTCCAGCTTTAAGAGTAAAATACTGTCCAAAAATGATAGGGTTTTTCCTAACAAAATGTTGCAAATATTTGAATAAAAACAACCCAGTTCAAAAAAAATGTTTTTTGAACTGGGTATCGCAAGATTGAAAGAAATTTCCTCAAGTAATATTTAAATTTTTAGCAAAGAAACAGCAAACCAACAAGACATATAAAAGTCAACGCAATACGAAATGGGGATCTTGAGTTTGCCTGCAGTTCCACTCAAATCCTAAAACCTCAGTACTGGTTTTGGTTTATAATTTGAGTCAACTATAATGCATTCCCAACGTGATCCTCAGCCAAAACCAATATGTGTTCAAATGAATGTGGTTCAGCTTGCCAATCATTTTCTGAACCTCTCTACTTTGAATTTCACTAAACAGTTCATCAAGTTTGGTGTAGCTACTTTACTTGCAGTTTTGATTGTTGAGTCTCCAACAATTGTGCCACAAAAATGGGGGGGAAATTAGTACCAAGATTTGTGCCTGGTATGGAAATGAATGAGAAAGAAAGAAAGTTTTGTTTCAAGAGAAGAAGATGATTAGATGAATTAAGAAGACACAGAATGTCACAGACAAGGAGGAAGTTCCTAGGTAGTCGGAAGGTCTTTATTGTAACACACAAAAATTAATTAAAAAATATTGGTAAACTAGCTCTCTGACCGTGAGGTATTGAATAATCTCTAATTTTTATCCTAAACTTTAGGATTTGCACCCTAAATTTTATTTTGATTTAAACAAACCCTAAAATTTGAGTTTTAAACCAATTTATACCCCCTACAACAAAATAATTTACACTCAACTTTAGTGCGAAAAGAGAAAATTGTATTGAAACTCAAAACTTATTATGCATTTAATTCCAAATAAAATTTAAGGTGCAAATTGATTTTAGGGTTAAAGTTTAGAGTCCAATTTAGAATTTAGTCTGAGATATTTATTATACATGGTGTCGACGTCTGGAAAATTTTATCTTTTTTATGTTCTTACCTTTTTTTTGTTCTCTATTTTGCTGAGTTTTGTTTGAAAAGACGAGTTTGAAAAAGGTCCGACATATAAATGTCGACAATTTAAAAATTAGAGTCGCCAGTTGGTAGATTTGAAATAGTTGTACCAACTCAACCGATTTTGAAAAGGTTTACATAAAGGCCCAATAGTTGGACTCTGTTTAACAGGCCTTGGATACCGAGATTTATAGAATTCGGGGGCTTGATTAAGCGAAGGAAAGTGTTAAGCACCCCCCGACTTCCGTGAAAACACGGTTACCGCAACTTTTTATTTCCCTAATTAATCTGCATGTCTGTGTGTGTGTTTATTGGGCCTATATGCAATTATCTATAAGTAGTGTTATGCCTCGTTTGCACCCATATACTAAGGGTTTGATTTGTATAAAAGTTCAATTCTAAGTAAGATATAGCAGTGATGTTTTGAAAAACAGGTTTTTAAACCCTTATGCTCAATAGTAATTGAGACCTTTGATACTTTCATTTTATCCTATATTCGACTTAATTGATTTTATTTTCGAGATGGGAAGTATCTTCGAGAAAATAAAATACGTAGCAGTGTCGGGCTTCTTATGGGCATGAAAGCCATCCAATGTTGTTCGGACACAATAAATAATTTACAAGCTGGCTGCACTTCTGAAAAATGTCCATCGTGGGAACCAGGTCTAGATTCACAAGCTGAATCTCAGACCTCAAGGCTCTTGTAATACCCAAGAATTTTCTAATAATATTAATAATTATGTTAATAAAAGTCGAATATTTATTTGGATATAAATAAATATTTTTGTAGCATGGAGTACAGTAATTCTATTCAAATAAATTAGGTATGTGTTATGGTGGAATGAATGAAGAGCTTAATTCTTATGATAATTGTCTAGTGTGACAAGATAATAAAATAAGTGTACTATCAATTAAATGAAGAGAATAATTAATTTAGGATATGAACTAATTTCAGCAGTAACTAAGTCTGAGAATTTTTCAGAGTGGCTCAGTTGCGCCACTTCTGTATTGTAAACCAGCGCAGCTGCGCCAGTAGCAAGACTTGAAAAATAATTTCTACTGTGAGCATGAGTTACAAAGATGGATAATTAGCATTAATGAAAGAAGAAATGAATAAGTAATATAGTAGACTAATTACCATTATTATTAATGTGAACATTATTATTAAATGTCGTTATGTACCACTATTTGTGATATAGAAATATGTAGGTAGTAGTACCATATAATTACTTCATGCATTGGCATAACATAAGGTGTGACATTTAAATGTGAATAATGTTATACAAAACTATATAGTAAAAGTAATGAATTATATAAGGAAGCTTATGTGACAACATATTGTATGGTGGGACAATTTAATGTGTATTTTAATATGTGGGAGTAAGTAAATGTGTACTATTAAAATATTTATTTTAATAATGATGAGTAATTAAATAATAAATTCTATGGAAATATTGGATTATTAGTACTCAACTAAATTGTGTTCATGCCTGTTATAAATATTAACTGGATTAAACCAATACATGGATTATATGAAAATATATATATATCCCCAACTTATCACCATGTAATAATATTATCTCATTAAAGTTACATTTGTACACCCAAAAAGGGACTTAAAACCTAAGTATGTTAAATTCCACATTGCAATTGCTGAGTATTAGGAGGGAGTGTCCCATATTCACTGTCACTTTTCGTCCTCACTAGTTTAAGCCAATGACCTCTAAGCCTATTACTTGCAAAAATCAAACTTAGGCTTTGTAGCTAATGATGGATGGGAGTGGTCTTCACAATGACTTGCACTATGCTATCAAACTTTGAATGTCCATCATCTTCTTCCTTCTTCCATCAATTTTAATTTTTGGGCAAAGCCATTGTTCGGTTAATAACTTTCTTATAAATGAGAGTCTTCACTTCACAAAACATGATTACACAAATTCTCTGTTGAGAGCCAATAGAATATAAGTATAGCAGCATTGGAGAAGCATTCAACAACAAGCTTAAAATCCAATTTCACAAAGGTATAATCTTTAAAATTGTGTTCTTGATTTTAATTTCTAAGAATACTAGAATTCCTTGAATACTTGTTAATTGATTTGGATATGAAATATCATTGTGTTATATGAGTTTACATGTATCCATGGTAGCAATGTGACCGATTTTGAACCTTTCACGTAAGGAATTTTAAGTATGGGTTGGATTTGCTAAACAGAGGCCTTTTCGAATCGTCCGGGTAGTAGGCAGAACATTGCTCTCCTGCAGCTCGTAACGTAACGCACTGGCTGACCGAACCTAAGAAATGATTCTGACTTCTATTTTCAAACCTGGTGAATTCTAACATGATGATATGATTTGGGCATACATAAAAATAGATTTAACATGTGGATTTAGGTTCCTTGACATAACATGAATGCTTTTGATTGTGTTAGTATACATGTACTAAAGGAAATGATAGTTTTGAAAATAGACTTTGAGAAAACTTATGTACTTTAAGTTATGATTTTGTGAGCATGCACATATGACCTAACTACACATGAGACATGATTCAAAGTGATATGTATGTACTAAGATGTATTTTCGCTTGAGTTAAAATAACTTTTAAAAGCGAACTGGGATGTGTTGTAAACTAATATTAGGATCATGATGTTATGTACGTTCTGAACTTAGAGCATATATGTATGATTAATACTCCCTATGTGATCACACATAACACATACGTACGTCTATCTTGGTTAGACACAATAAAAATTGGTCAAACATGAGTTAGAGATGTTTTAAAGCAATAAATGATGCTAGTCATGCATATATGATGAAAACCTTTGTGATCATGCAAGATTCTTTAACACGTGTATACGCTATGTGTCGATATATATGTATGCTTAGAATGAGGTTGACCCAGGGAGAGCAAAGCTTAATTCTGATCTCGCCAGGAGACAGTGCAGCTGCGCCGTCCCTAAGCCTAACCAGTGCGCCCTCCTCTGATGGTTGTTTGTAATCTGTGAACTTATAACTTGTATGTTATACTGCTTTCAGTCCTATTTCAGTCCTATTACATGATGTCTTTCGAGGATCAACGGCATCGAGAGAAGGGATTACTTTTTTTACTTTTTTAAACAATTCATCTAGTTTTAAATTTGATTAATTATAAAAAGAAAATTAATGTTAAAATGCTTTGTAAAGAAAAAAGAAGAAGAAAGAATAAGCTAATAGAGTTCGTCAATTATCTAGTCGAGTTTATGGGCTAATAAAGGACTTTTATGGGCTAACAAAAAGTACACCCAAAAATACTACGAGGTGTTCCAAGATTTTTGAAAACAAATGACTTGTGTCAACAAATCTCATAACGAGATTAGATTGCAACTAATGTAAGTTTTTAAGTGATAGAAATTGAATAAATTAATAAGAGACCCTTCTTAATTCTCCTAAATTCTATCCTATCGGCATAAATTTGTCTATACGACAAATTCATGTCAGATAATGTATAAATAAGAAACCCACAATATCACTTCCAATTATACATTCATCGCAATCCACATTCGACATACAAATGGTTTTTCAAGTGTATTTGAAGGTACTAACATCACTTCCATATAGGGTGACATGTTTTGTTAATCTTCAAAATATCAACAAAAAAGCCGAAGCCAAAAGCCCCAGCCCCATATTGCCAATCAGAAGTGTAAAGACAACAAGATCTTGAAATAAATACCTCTGGGTCAGAATTGCTATAAATCTACTATTTACAATACTTCATTGCAGTCAACTAAAAGCCAGATCATAAACTTCGCAGCAAATTAATTTTCCACTTTTGTGTTATAAACCAATTAAGAAATCATTTAAATTATTCGAGAGAAGCTGCAGTTTCCGAAACCTTTGTCCCTCAGTGAGCATGATGGTCGCGGATGGCCACTTCTCTGCAATTGAGATTTGCTCAAAATGAACAACTGTCACAAAGAATCAATCCATCCTTGTTCCCATCTTGGCTGGCCTCAATTTCACTCATTGCATCAAACTCACACCAGTCCAGCACCAAAATTCAGCAACAACCGGCAATTGGAACAAATGTGTCCCCGCGAGGTGACAATGGCAAGCAACCCACATCCTCACTCGCTTTATGGTAAAGCACTTTCTGCACGTAGAATACCAAATAGCCCTGTGAGGATTTGACCACCTCTTCATCAACTTCTGTTATCCAAGCATCATCACATTTGTACCATTGGTTCTTCAATCGCAAATAAGTCACATAATGGCCAGATTCTAGCATCCCTGAATGGGTTACCACAGCAAATACCTCAAACTTTGTGGAAAGATCTGACTCATCGCTCTCAAAAGCAAAGATTCTGTTCCCAAACCTTTTTCTGACGATTGAAGATGATAAATATGGGGTCATGTCCAAGGAGAAAGGGATCTGCAAATGGCGGTCGATTTTTCTCGACATTTTTCTGACTGCAGAGTGTTCAAATCGTTTAATATGTAAACACAACACCAATGGGAGCCTTCTGATGGACATTTGCTTCAATGCCTCATGCTTTTCTTGACAATTTTGGCAGAACAATTTCTGGTCTGAACCCAACTTCTCTGGCCTTGTAAAAAGATCCAAGCAGCCCCCAAGAGTAGAAGTGCCGGTGTTCTCAGTTTGCTTGCTCGGTTTGTTAGCTAAATCTGTAAAAGAGGAAGTGCTTGTGTTTAAGTCGAGAGAAATGTCCATGCATGGATCATAAGTTGTGGAAGTGAATCCACATGTTGTACAAGTGACATCTGATCTCAGTAGGCCAGAGAACACTCTATGAGCAATACAATGGCAGTCTCCATTATCTGCATAAAAGTAAAATGTGTTTCTTTCATCAGTAAACCAGAACTACTGAACTAGTACACGTGCCCAGAAGTATACTTTTTTTTTTTCCTTTCCGAAACTTGAAGCAAGCTGCATTTGCTTAATTGGGTTATTCTTTTTTGCATTTCAACCACCTCATTCACAATGGCATCTACTTGATCCCTCAAACCAAATAATACTGACAAATAATATTTTAGAAAGCACTTTGTTGTTATGCTATTGTTTTTATAGTAAGATAACCGTGTAGAGCATGCCAGGCATGTGCATTGTAAACTACACTCCCCATGACTTGTGAAGCTAAAACTAAATCTCAGCATAATTACCTTTACTTGGATTTTTTGCCTTCCCTTCTTTCTCATGGATCCTGTGTAGCATTGAGATGAGGAATTCATGAGCATCTTGCTGCTCATAACAAGCAAGATTTTCTGAAAGTTGCCACCAACTGCAAAAGTAAATAAATAATATACATTTAAAAATCAACGGGAGTCTATCAATTCCGAACGCAGCACCATTTTCATATAATTATTAGAGTGAGAGATATAAATGCTTAGATGTATGCAGAATAAAATTGAAATTTTAACAATTAATTTGTAATACACTCTGTCAAGGATTACCAGTTTGGTAGTAAATTTAAGCATGCAATCAATTCGTTTCGTTCAATAAAAAAACACATGCAATCAATGATTCAAAAGTATACAAACACCAACAAAACAACTCCAATTATCTATCACATGGCATTCAATTTACTTGAGGAAGTAATGGTAACATAGAAGCCTCTAAGGAAAACATTGTTGATTTTTAGAAATGACTCCTGGAGTTCAAAGTGTAAGTTAATATCCCAATACTAAGGTTAATTGTGCATACAACTGCAAAAGATTTTTGTGTCTGAAGATACATAAAACATTTTGAAGCAAATAATTTTTCTAGTTCAAGCAACTCTAACTTGTCTTGCAGTTCACAAAAGAAATTAAAAAGCTTACACATTCTAACAGTTAAAAAAAGAACAAATGAAAATAAAACAAGCAAACTTTAAAGATCATTCACTAATGAATCAAAATCAAGAATTCAGCAATGAACACAATGTTTACTCGAAATACATTAGTTACATAAAATGGCAAACCTGTAAAGAAACTGAGCTGGACTATAAGGGCTCCTGTCACCAGAAAACACAGCAGAAAAGATAACATCAATGTCACAGGGCAAACAAAGTCGGTCGGATGACCTTTTTCGACAAGTATCACGATTGTGCCGATCACCAAGGAAGTAATTCCTCAAAGGGGGTGCATGAAGCAACGCTTGCAATACAGAATTCATAAAACATGTATTTCCCAAATTGTTCAAACCCCTCAAACCCAATGGAAAACATGATTTGGACCTCCGATCCTTATCCGACACCATCTTTTTTACATTCTTGGAATACAAATCCACCCCAAAATCCAATCTTTTCCTCTTACTATACCTCAATTCACCGCCCACAACACCATTATCAATTCTTGGCAATCCCATAATATGTTTACTCATAACAGCCTTATCAAAATCAGGATCATACATCTGATCACAACACACGCAACAATAAAGCTCAGCCCTTTCTATGTCTACAGCAATCTCATGGCCATTCTGAGACTGATTGTGCAACAGGGCATGATTTGATTCAGAAGACAAAGAACAAGAAACTGATGAACAGATCAAACATATATAAAATCTACCTTGATGCCCAGAACAAAAACTACATCTGGGTATCTCTGATCTGGATTTTTCAATCATTTTTCTACCATATGGACTAGTTTTTATGAAACTCTGGATCAAATTATAGCCACTAAGGCCATGCTTAAGCTTGTAATCTGCAAGATGCTTGCAGGGCTTAGGATTAATGTATGAGAGATTCCTTTGGGACATAGCCGATTGATGATAGAGACTGAAAGAAACTAGCTTTATTGATATGTGTTAAAACATACAGATTTACCTCAAAAACAAAAAGTATGATAAAAACAAAATATATTCTCAATAATCAAAATCCACAAAGAATATGTTAATAATGAAATAATTTATTGAACAACAAAATTTAATTGGATTTGAAGGTTCGAGGACATCAAAAGAGATGTGATTTGATTTGTTAAAGTGGTTTTTTTTTTATAAAAAACATATGATTTTGACCAGAAAATGAGAAGATTGAGAAAAAAAGGGCAACAGATCCTGACTGATGAAGGAAAGATGGAGTCGGCAGAGGGGCTCATGTTTTCCTGTATGTAGCATAACACTATATTTTACCCTCTTCAACTTTGGAGCAATCTGGATCGTTAATAATACTCAAACCAAAAGGAGAAAAAGGATATAATCTGAACCGTCCATATGGTCAACATGATTGATTATATGTAGGGAGGGCTTGGTGCTTTTTTATGCACTATCCTTATTCCTCGGCAAAGAATACTTTTGGAATGGGTTAAATACATTTTTCATATTATACTAGGTGTCGATTTATAAATTCGAACTGATTTTTTTTACGATCAACTCATTGAACTATATATTATTTATAAAAAGTAATTTTACCGTCTATATCTGTTAACCATTTAACAAAAAAATAACGTGACAATACGTGGCAGAAGAGAGAAGCTGAGTTGGATAACTAATTAAATTAAATTATACTTAATTCTATAACAAATAGTTAAACAAAATATAAATCCAATTAATATACATAACAAATAATTAAATTAAATTAATTAATTAATAATAAAAATAAATTAATGAATAATTTTTACAAATGTATTTATATAAATTAACAAAATATAAATCAAATTAATATATATAACAAATAATTAAATTAAATTAATTAATTAGTAATAAAATAAATTAATGAATAATTTTTACAAATGTATTTATATAAATTAATTAATTCATATATTTTTAAAATTTTAAATATTTTAATTTTACTTTAAAATATAAAATTATCTAATATTTTAAAATTGAGGGATTATTATTATTATTATTATTATTATTATTATTAATATTATTCTCTTATTCTTCTTCTTCGAACCCAGACTTCTCCCCCACTACTACTACCACCACCACCATCACCATCACCATCACCATCACCATCCATCTCTCTAAACAAAGAATTCCAACAACTCGTCGGTGACTTTTGTTTAAGTGGAGACGACGATGAAAGAGAAAGTGAAGATGATGAGGGAGAAAGGAGCAAATATATCCATTGCTAAAAATTAAGTATATATATCAGATCTATATCTACAAATTTTGGATCTATTTTTTCCTCCTTCTCTGGTTATGACGATGACTCTAGACCAGTTTTGATAAGTTTTCTTTCTCCTAATTTCCCTGTTCATAGTTTTTCCTCAACAAGAAAGTGAAAAAAGTTGTACCCTTTTTCTATTTTCCCACAGATTTTTTGAATAAAGCAAGATTACCACATGTTTCATTCTCAGAAACTGTAAGTTTATCACTACCCAAGTTCCAATTTTTGTTTACATATTTGTTTGTAAACCGACCATTTAGTTTTGCTAATTTCTTCTGATTTTGGGTTTTTGAATTGAGTTTATCGCTTAATCTATTCTGTTTTTTCTGCAGATCTGGTGGAAATCAGGGGAATTTTGAATTTTATCGTCACTGTTTGGAAATTTGTATGGTTTCGTTCTGCTGTTTAATAAAAATTTGTATTTGTTTTTGAAAAAATGTTTTGGGTTTTGCCCAAAATTGATTCGTTTCAAATTCGAGAGGTGTGGAATGACAATCTCGAGGAGGAGTTTACTTTAATTCGTGACATTGTTGATGAATTTCCTTATATTGTCGCCGGATTGTTTTGTGGTTGTCTGGACTGTTCTCCGGTGTTTCGCCAGTGGTAGGTTCCGTTAGCTGCATATGGGCAATGTGTTTCTTTCTAGTGGGGCCCACATGGGTTTGTTGAGCTCCTGCTATCTTTGGGTCCAACTTGATTGAGGTCAATTGTTTGGGGGGAGAAGATGAGAGATTCAGATGAATTTGTTTGGGTTTGATTCTTTTTTATTAATTTAATAGATTATGTGGATGTTTTTCTTAACAAATTAATTAATAATGTTTTCATTATGATTCCTTTGGTGTTGTAATTGTGCTGTATTGGTATTTTAATAATTAAAATATGACAATATTAATTTTTGGACGGGTATAACATTGGTTTCACAAAATTAGAGATAATTTTAGAAAACTTAATACTATAAAAATTATAATTTTACCTTTTAATTTTTAATTAATGAAAATGGTGATTTTAAGGAAAATTAATATATACAAATTATTAATTAATAATAAAATATATTAATTAAATTAATTAATAATAAAATATATTAATGTATAATTTTTATAAATATATTTGTATTTATATTTTTTTATAATTTTTAAATATTTTAGGTTCATTTAAAAATATAAAATTATCTAGTATTTTGAAATGGAGGATTATTATTATTATTATTATTATTATTATTATTTTAACCTTTTAATTTAATTTTTTAAATAATTTAATTTTTTAGCAATATATATATATAATATCACATTTAAGTTATTATTTTTTCTATTTTATAATTGTGAAGTTAGAAACTTTTATTTGTTTTTTTTTCTATTGTTTTATTTGGTTAACATATTTTAATTGTTGGCTTTTGGGTATTTTATTTATTTTTTTCACCATGACATGCCACGTGGACATATATATATGAAATGTACAAAGTCTATTTGTCAATCCATCAAAGTCAAACAATTTAACAGAATTTGTAATGGTTTGTAAAAAAATTATAGTTCAGTGAGTCGAATGAAAAAATATTCAGTCCAATGATGCATTTGTAAACCGAGATGGAGTACAATGGGGAAAAGTATATTTAACCCCTTATGGAATTGACAACTTCAACCACAAACTGCACGTATCTGCTACGTTTGTAATGAAATAATAGAATAGAGGAAAGAATAAAACCGAGAGAAATGAAATTAAAAAAATTATTTGGTGATAGTTTTCATCGATAAAAATTAGAAAACTGAAATTTTTAGATGAAAAAAATATATGATATTTTTATATGATGTCTCTTATATGAATAGTTAGTGGGCCTTTATATCTATGTGTATAATTATCAATTTTTTAAAAATTCTTTTTTTGATGAAAAAAATTCATTTTATTTCTTTGATTTTCATTTTTATGGGAAATGTGGTGAAATAAATTTCATTCCAATAGAATATATGGATGTAATAATTATGTCATCCTAACAACCAAAACATACACTTCGAATAACACTTATGCATTTAAAGTGTTGATATGGATGATACCTGTCACCACGTCCTGTGAAGGAACATCATCTCTCACAAACATATTAAACGTTATGGCGGTCGGTCGACTCTGACCTCCAGCTACAGGTACTGTTGACTTATTATTACTTTTATCCGGTGCTCGGTTTCCCCCTCCTCCTTGGTTCTTGGGTTTTGGACAGTTCCTCATTAAAAGATCCGACGAACCACAATTGAAACATCTAATCCTAATAGGGTTAGGACATTGTGGGGAATAGTATCCCTCCTGACCATAGTTGAAATATTTTTTCTTAAGACACACACTCTTATGTTTTCTCCCACATGTGACACAAGGGTCAATTTTGTTGTTGCTGTTGTTGTTATTAAAATTGTTGCTATTGAAATTATTCACCTTCTTCCCATAGTTGTTTGAAAAAGTGGTATCCTACTTTCTCTTATTATTAAACCTACCTGAACTGGGTTCTGCCTTAAATTTCCCCCCTCATTTTGACTCTTTTTATATTTGTGGAACTTAATGAGGTTTTCATTCTCGTTCTCAGCTATAATAGCCTTCTTGAGAATTTCAGGAAAGGTTTTGACTTGAAATACAGACAGTTTGCTGTGAATCTGGGGTTTTAAACCCTCCTGGTACCTTCAGGTTTTCTTAGTCTCTGTATCGACATGATGTGAAGCAAACTTTGCTAGTTCATTAAACGTAGCTGTATACTGGGATACAGTAAGCTCTCCTTATTTTATTTCTAGGAATCGCACCTCCATACGATCTTTTAACGTCTGGGAAAAATAGTTTTCAAAGAACAGTTCTTTGAATCTATCCCACGAAACTATTTCAGTTCCTGCACGATTTTTAGTAGACACCCACCAAAAGTTTGCCTCTCCTTTCAAGAAAAAGGTTACAAAGACTGTTTTCTGGTTATCATTAACATTGGTCACTAGGAAAAATTTCTCTATTTTAGTTATCCAAATTTGGGTATCGACGGGCTTTGATGTACCCTTAAACTCAGGTGGACCTACTAATTTAAAGTCTTTGAACAATGTGTTTTGATTAGTCGGTCTACTTTGTACAGCTCCTAACAATATATCCTAATTGTTGGGTAAGGTTATTCTCGTTATCTATCTCCCTCTGAGGTCTCCTTCTTGGTGGCATGATTCTATAATAAAAAATAAAGACAAGTATAAATACAAGTATGAACATACACACAATAAGAATCTACTATATCAAACATGATTTTTGTTTATATCACAAGAGTACGTTACTTATCCGACTAGTGGTTTACATATACTACCACTAACTATTACACATCAAAATTTGCTCTTTGTTCCATACTACAACTAGTACTGAGCACTTAGATTCCTTTACTATAATTTAGAAATCTCTTGCTTTATTATAGGAGCCCTAGATCATATGGCATACCACTGATCATTTTATGAGATAAGCAGTCTTCTTTTCCTCTACTGGATATCTAATCACTCGACGCTGTAGACTATCGAACATCCCGAGTTCTTAGATCAGACTTAGTTAATAGCAACTGCATCTCCTGTCTGCACCTTTGAGCATTATACAATAGTGTCTTTAGTTGGGTAGTAGTTTCCCTTTCATGCTTTAATATACCCTCAGCCATGTGTGCCCTAAATTTAACATGACCAGTGTCAACCTTAGCCTGTTGTACCACTGCTGCCATTGCCTGCTCATGATACTCTATCCTCATTAATTGACCAGCTACATGATCATCCTTCTCTTCAGCATCTATTAGTTCTTGGTCATGTAGTAACTCCTCTTCTTTAGCATCACTATCCTGAACTGACTCTATTCTGGGTTGATTTATAACTATTGGCGTATCCTTTACATCTGAGTTGGCTATCCTATAAAAAGAAATTCTTTATTACTTAATTTATATCACGAAACTTTACACAAAACATAAAGCTTTTAAATGATATTTTATATGTAATTTAATATTTTACGGACTCAAAGACTATATCCTAAGATACCTCTACCTTAGAGCTACAACCTATTGCTCTGATACCAAAATTGTGATGCCCCCAAATCTATACACCCGCGGTATTCGATCTAGTGTTCATAATAATTAATATAACATCCCCAAATCTATACACCCATGGTATCTGATTCGGTGCTCATATCTAACTGATTAACTATAAATAAATGACAAGATATAATTCATATCTATCCAACGTTCACATTATCCCATAATAGATAATAATTCTCTTCAGAACTATTGTTGTGTTTGGATACCCTTACTTGGATGTATAGATTGTATCTTATGAATAATATCTATCTATTCGAAATCCAGAGTATCAACAATAACATGATGAGTCCATATTGCCAATACATTCACTTAGATGCATGTATAGTCTATATCTTGTGAATAACTCTATCATATTGATAGTACCTATCTATATGAAATCTAGAGTATAAGTAATAAAATGAACAGTCCATATTGTCAAATACCCTCACTCAGATATATAGTTCCCAATGATATCATACTAGATCAATAATTCTAATAATACATCTAAGAATGTAAATAAAACACAGTTGTGTTAGAGTTTATGCCCTAGAGGCCAATTATTTGATATAATTGCTTAACGTTTTGATATTATATTTGATTGAATAAATGATTGATTTTATTATGGTTTTATTTACTGCGTTATATAAATGTTAACATAATAAAAATCCTTAGAATGTGATACAAATTATATAGTTTCAAGTATGTGACTTGAACATGAGATTATATAATTACAATTAGTATCATTGTTCTTAAATGTCCCTAGCCGAGTATCATTGTTGATGGGACAACAATGATGCATTAAAACTAGTATGTGGATTGATGATGACCAAATCTCATTCATCGGGTCATAAATATATGAGATATTAAGTCAATGCGTAGGTACATGTTAGAGAACGATGTAATTGGATGGACTCCACCATGAGAATTCTATATGGAGCATTATGTGAAGTGTCATTAGCAATTCTCATAGTGACAATGATGTAATGGTCCTCCAACCTGAAATCACTATATTACTACAAGAGAATTTATTTACTTTGATATCATCAAATGTCACCTTTAATAGGGTGTACTATAAAGGTGATTATTGGGTACATCATGAATCGTGTGAGGAATATGAGTGATCTAGATGGAATTTAACCATCCTATATATTAGGGGTGATATCCATAGGCCTCTTGATTGAGTAGGACTATGAAATGCATGGCCATGCTCAAATAGTGATTTGTTTCATATAGTCTACTCATTGATCAAGAAAAACTCAGATTAAATTATGAAGAGTATGACACATTCCATGACTCGAGTTTAATCTAGGATATTAAGGTTAAAAGGATTAAATTACATTAAAACATTGGTCACGAAAAGGTTGCATCGAATCATCGATTTTATTATTACTTGGGTAGCAAAGTGATGCATTACTAGAATCGCTCATTTATTTATAATTTTATAATATGATTTTAAAATTATTGCCAACGTAATAATAACTATATAGGTCACACACATGTAACGTAATTTAAAAGGAAATTAATTTAAATTGTAAGGATTTAAATATATCAATATGATTGATAGTATTTTAAATCACAATTTAAATTAAAAGGATAAATTGTATATATATGTATATATTAATTAAGTAAGACTTAATTAAGATATATATATATATATATATATATATATATATATATATATAAATTTGGATTTTAATAATATTATGTTTTGATTAATTCCTCCTAACTGCTATATATATGATATATATCAGTCACTTTAGGGATTACGTCAAAAATACAAAACCCTAGCCGCTCTTAGAGAGACTAGAGAAAACAGTTTTGAAAATCTTCATCCTTGGTGGCTAGTACCGCGGTTCCTTCTTTTGCAGATCGTAGGACGATTCGTGGAGCGTTCGTGTGGATACCGTAGAGACGCAGTTCGTTTGAATTGCGTTGGAGATTCGACCGCATCGTTTCTAGCTTTCTTAATCGGTATAATTTCTAACCACTAAATTAATTATTTTCGCATAGATCCTGTTTAGGGTTTCGAAATTGGTTTAAATTGTTCTATTTTCGCTGTGCGTTTGTGTGTCGAAACCCTTCAAGTTGTAGAAATAAAAGATGATATTATATATTATATAAAAGGTTTGGTTACATGATTCTCAAAATAGAGTTCTTTATTACAATAGTCATATAAGACTTATATTAAACTAGACAGTAATTTAAAACCAATCTAAACATGGCATCTTTCCATTGTTGGTTCCAGACGTGCTGGGTTACCATCTAATACTGCAAAGGAAATGATTTGCAAGAATGAGATATGATATGCTCAGCAAGTTTATATTTATAAACAATTTGTTGGATTTGAAGAACGACAGTTCAATAATTTTACTCAACTGAGTGTTGATTACCATTTATGGAATTTTTATTTCAACCATTTCTATCAGTCACAAAGACTTAGAAATCTAGTTTGGATATGAGATACGGGATAAGCCTATTCAAAATTCTAGGATTATGCATATCATCCTAATCATGCCCACGTGCACATAATGCCAATTTGTCGACACAATATAAGTCTCCTCAAGGAAGATTTTAACTCAGTATAGGATGTCGTACCAAAATAATTTAGTTTGACACAACAATTTATACTCAATAAACAATAGTTCAATATCATATGAATAAGTAATTTATTTCTTAATTATGCTGAAGCTATAACAATAATTTCACAATGATTGGTAACAAATTTGGTTTGGTATAATATATCAAAAAGCAATCAAGATTTAAATCTTGCTCAAATTAAAAGTAGGGTTCAAGAACTTGCATAAAGTAACTAGATAGGTTAGAAGACTTGCCTGTGCGAAAAACGTCTAATTAATGCTACTCAAAGTGCTTAGGATACCTAAATATGTTCAAACATATTTATATAACACATTAGTATTGATAACAATACCTAACTACTCAAACTATTTAAGTTCAGTCTACAACAGACAAGATTTCGGTGTCCTAAAACATTATCGGATATTTACTAAGTTAATATCTCGGTTAAACTTTACTTATAAGCCTTATTATAATTTTAGATAATTTATTTATCATTTATAATAATTTCTAGAGCTTAAAATAATTTTTAGATATTTAATTATCCATTAAAATAATTTTTAAATTATTTTTATTATTTTTAAATAATTAATATTCACTTAGAATATTATTTAAAACCTTATTAATATTTTTAAATAATTTATGACTATTTAATATGATTTTTAAATCATTAATATCATTTTTAAATAATTAATTTTCATTTGTACATGATTTATCTAATTAAATTATTAATAATATTTAAATATTTATTGAACTTATGCCAAAATATTAAAAGTTAATTATTATAAGTTAAAATAATTTTTAAAACTGATTTTGTAATTATTTTTAATTTATTTAATTTTATTTACTATCTGTCGCTAAAGGTCTATAGCGGCAGAAAGTGTGGCTATAGGCATTCTTCAGCCCTGAAGAAACAACCTTGGTCAATGTCTAAGGGTCATTTTGACATAGCTTTAACTTCTAGTTTGATTTTGATTCTAGGTTTGTAAGTGTATAAGTGTTGTAGTACTCATGTATGGCTACAACAACATACAAAGTTTAGACTCTAACTATAACATAAACATAAGTTAGGGTTCAAAATCACTGTCAGATCTGTTTTTAGGTTTCTGGGTAACCCAAAACAGTAGTCACAGTCGGTCAACGCTTTTGTGACTCTTATAATTTCGATCTGTGTATTAGATGTGTGTTCTGATTGTTATAATGTGTAATTCATATACCAAGGTACATAAATGAAACACTGGTTTGGACTGAGTAAGAGTT
This sequence comes from Panax ginseng, assembly GCA_020205605.1. NCBI lineage: Eukaryota > Viridiplantae > Streptophyta > Magnoliopsida > Apiales > Araliaceae > Panax > Panax ginseng. The sequence continues at coordinate 1,925,794 of CM035144.1, read as the reverse complement.
TAAGGTGAAAATCTAGACTAGTCAAAGTACAGCCAAAAGCTGTTCTTATTGTTCTTCATTTTTCTGGGTTTTCCAGAAAATGTAGTCATGATTGGTCAACGATATTTGACCATTAATTATAGTATACCTATGAATTAAATATGAATTTGAGTGTAATAGATATATAGTATACATGTCAAGGTATAATTATATAACACTTTCATATCCTTACTACAAACAGAAAGAAAAATTGAAGCCGGTCAAACCACCCGGTTCAACCTGTTCTTGAGATTTCTGGGTAACCCAAAAACCATAACTTCGTGATCGGTCAATGACCTTTGACCACTTATATCTTTCAGCCTGTTAATCCAATGGACCTGATTCTTCTTTTAGCATACTAACCTCATGTAATACTAAAACTAACATACAATTAACAGACCTATAAATTAATTAACACATAAGGATCTACAGGCTCTGACATTAGGCTGTCAGACCTGTTTTTTCCAGATTTTCAGATTGCTTAAAACACCACTTTGGTGCATCTAGATGTTATGGAAACATGATCTACCAACCTAGAACCCTTCCTAACATGTTATTACATATAAGTAAACAACAAAACACCAAATCTAACAAAGCATCAAGGATCTAGGGTAAAATTAGGGTTTGTACCTTTCTTGAGCAAAAACTTGATTTCTACTTCTGATTCTGATCTTGCTGCTGCTAGGGGTTAATATGGTACGTAAAACAAGTATATAGGTTGAGAGATTTTGTTAGTTTGGCCAGAGTTAGAGTTGCTATTTATAGAATTTTGTAACTAGGGTTTTTAGTCATTTTTCACCTCCTTGCCTCCATAAATATCTGATCCTTTGTACTTGTGATGCTTGGGGAGTGTTATCAGCCCATGTGGTGCCTGAGACTTGGTTTGATGAGTAGATACCTACTTGTGACCAAGTTCACTATGATTAATAACCTAATCTTGCCCTAATCCACCTTAATCTTGATTAGGGTTTTGGATTTTATGATTAAGATTACTTAATGATGTAATTAACACCTAATTAAAGTTTAACAACCATATTGATTAGAGTTTAAGATAACCTAACTAGGATTAGTTTTAAATAATTAGGGTTAGGGTTTGTAATCTAGGGTTAGAGTTTCACTACAAGAAATCACACAAAAAATGACGCTAACATTTGTCACATAAAATTCATTTTTCGTCACTAAAACATTTGGTGACGAGTGTTAATCGTCATAGAGACCGTCACCGTATGAGCGTGATATTAGGTTTATTTGACAATATTTGATGTCGTCCATTGTCACTATAATTAATTACTTTTAGTGACATTAATAGCGTCAGTATTTGAATGAAACTTTCGTCACTCTATATTATGTTTTGTCATCAAAACTTAGTGCATTAAATGTCAAAAATCTTTTTTTGTCATTAAATGATATTGTTTTAGTGACGAAAATATGTTACTCTATTTAAATCATCTAATTTTAATGACGCACAATATTGTCATATTTATGATTATTCTTTAAATCATGTTATTGTGTTTATCGTCACCGAAATAAGAAAATAAATGATTTACGTAACAATTAAATCACGTAATACTATATTTAACATGACAATTATGTCGTTGTCATTTCATATTTTAAATAATATTACAAAATAATTTGTCAATATATTTTGGAGGGAATTTTTTTAAAGATGGAAAAAGAATAATTTATGACAATTTGTATTGTCATAAATACCAATTTTGTATGACAAGATAATAGTTTGTCACTAATTAAATGAGTTGATAAGTGACAAAAATGGTTCGACATAAATTCTTATATTTAGTGACAAAGTACGTAATATCGTCACAATTTTATTTGGAGGCAAAAGTTTTTTGAAAATTTTTGGAGGGAAATTTTTTAAAGATGAAAAAATAAATAATTTATGACAATTTGTATTGTTATAAATACCAATTTTATATGACGAGATAATAGTGCATCCCTAATTAGATGCGTAGATAAGTAACAAAACCGTTTCGTCATAAATTCTTATATTTTGTGGCAAAGTACGTAATATTGTCATAATTTTATTAGGAGGCAAAAAATTTTAAGAAATTTTGGAGGCAAATTTTGTAAAGACGAAAAATTAAATTATGACCATTTTTATTGTCACAAATACCAATTTTATATGACGAGATAATAGTGTCACTAATTAGATGAGTGGATAAGTGACAACACTGGTTCGTCATAAATCCTTATATCTATAATCTATAATATAAAACAAAGTAGAGAGAAAAAAAAATACATAAGTGTCACATCCAAGTTCCACGTCAGCAGCTCTCTCTCATTCCCCCTATTCAAACCCTCTATCCCTTTATCTGTTCTTACACACAGAGCTGAGAGATAAAATTTAGCTTCGAATTCCCCCCAAATAACTCGATCCCTCTCAACTCCCCTAAATCTCTTATCTCTCATACCCAGCCCTAATTCCATCCCCAAATCTCTCATACCTTACCCTAAATATCACACCCAGCCCCTAATGTACGATCCAGAACACATAGAAAGTACCTAGAATCAAATTGGGTTCAGAAGGCCTGGAAGTATCAGCTCAAGGACTCGGTTGTATGGGCATGTCCGCCTTCTACGGCCCACCCAAACCCAACTCCGATATGATCCAAATCATCCACCACGCCGTCGAGAGCGGTGTCATTTTCCTCGACACCTCTGACGTGTATGGCCCGTATACTAAAGAAATCCTACTCGAAAAGGTATTATTCCTGCAGCTGGATTATATTGATCTCTATTACCAGCATCGAATTGATACCTGTGCCCTTGTATTTGATATATCTGAAATTGCACTCTGACAAAGAAGAAAAAAAATCAATGGGTTACCATGTAACTCTCAGAGCACATCAAACCTGGTCATTAAGTAATCTCGGTTAATAAAGTGATTATACATAAACCGCTTTCAAATTGCCATTGATAATCGAGTAATGCAGTTAGAATCTTCAGGTATTTTTATTTCAATTTGTGTTCTAATCGTTGCATCTTAGTTAAATTTGTTACATATAATTGCTTAAATTTTTCTTGATTCGAATTTAAATACATACATTTAAAAGAAAAAATTGCATAAGCTGCAAATGAAATGAGCAAGCCTTTTTTTTACAACCTTGGCAATCGCAAAGATAGGTTCGCTTTTGAAGACCACATCTCCCTCCCATTGGCTTCTAAAACGCTTTATTTCATAGTGCTGCAGATTCCATTTTTTTATTTGATCATGAGATTTTGCAATTGATAAAATGATTTTACTGCTTTGTTCGTGTAAAGTTTTATACATGCAGGTATATCACAAGCTTCATAGTCATGACTGATAAATACAGTGTTGAAGATGCGGAAAAGCTTGATAATGAGGCACTGGTGTGTACCCTTGGAATATGTGAAATTAAAAAATGAAAAATAGCTTATAGTTTGTAATGTTGTTTCCTTTATTTTTTCAGCATTTGCCTATTTCAGGGACAGTCCCAATTTATGAGCAACTTCTAGCCACATTCTCGATAACTGTGAGCTCCTAATTATACTTTTATGTTTCACTTTAGTTCCACCTAATTGATGCTACTTTGTTAAAAAAATGTTAACTTTATACAATGTGATAGTAGTATTTAGGCATTTGGGCTAAAATGGAGGAGCATGATAAGTAATGGGATATGTTGTTGAATTCTGTTATGATAAAAAATATGAACATATTTTTTTTGAATATGGGTGGACCAGTTTTTCACCTTTGGAGGCTTTCTCAAATTCATTCCCTTCTCATTTTCTCTTTAGATATGGAGCAAGATGTGATGGGATTGGAACCTTCCAAGGCATGTATTAGTTGTAAAATCCACAACAAGCTACGACATTTATCCTATGTGATTGCAGCCTTTTCTAGATGCTATTATGAGTACTCTTTTGGAGTTGGTGTGTTGGTTAGAATCTGAGAAAATAAATCTTGACTAATGTAAAACATGATTAATTTGGCATGGAAATATTATTGGGGGAAAAATCTGCTCTAAATATAAAAACTTGGTTTGCCATCATCTTAAAAGTTGTGAAAATGATTTGCCACATACATAAATTGTGGATGTAACTCCCCTAAAATAGGTCCAGTCCACCCAACCCATTTTGGGTCGCTACGAAATACACTCAACATAATTTCCAAATACAAACTTCCCAAAAATCACGTGCAAAGCCATCTTTGGAAGAACCACCTATATTAGAACTCAAAGCTTTACTTAAACACTTACGATATACATATTTAGGTGATTTTTGTACTTTACCTATTATTGTATTTGCTTCACTTAACGAATTGTAGGAAGAAAAGCTCTTGTGAGTACTTCGTGAGTACAAATCAAGGGAATTATCCCTTCATTCTGCATGCACAATTTTACTTGAGAATGAGGCTAAACATGTCATTGAGCAACAATGTCGGCTAAACCCCATTATAAAAGATGTGGTCAAGAAGGAGATTATTAAATGGTTAGATGCAGGGATCATTTACTTGATATCTGATAGCTCATGGGTAAGCCTAGTACAGAGCATCCCTAAGATGGGAGGTATGACAGTGGTTGAGAATGAAAATAATGAATTGATTCCAACGAGGACATTAACCGGATTACAGAAAGCTTAATAAGGCTATGCGAAAAGATCATTTCCCATTACCGTTCATTGACCAGATGCTTGATCGTTTAGCGGGACATGAGTTCTACTGTTTGTTGGATGGGTATTCAGGATATAATCAAATTGCTATCACACTCGAATATTAAGAGAAGACACCATTCACATGTCTGTATGAAACTTTTGCGTTTCGAAGAATGTCTTTCGGATTATGCAATGCACCCACAATTTTTTAACGATGCATGATGGCTATCTTTTCTAAAATGGTAGAGAACATGTAAGACACCGAATTTTATGAAATGAAAGTATTCAATTTTTTTATAATTATTATTTCATTTAGTAAATGGTTTAATTGATAAAAGGATTAAAGTTAAGGGCGATATGTGAAAATTTTACAAAGTAAAGCAAGTTGTTATAAAATATTCGTTTGGTCGTGGAATATTCTTGTTGTCGTGGAATATTCTTGTTGTGGGAATATTAAATGCATTTACCGTTAAAACCATTTGTAGGCCCCTAATGTAATAAGCGTCGGATGAAGAAAAGCGACAAGTTTGAGTTTTATAAATAACGGCGAAGTAGTTCTTTGTTAATAATCGTTGGAATACCGGGTGGTTAAAATACAAAGAATACACGTTGTTCGCACAAAGATTACACTCAGATTATACATGTATTTTGAATTATTGATTCTTACGTAAGAAGGCACTACTCAATAATTGTTACAAGAATATCGCTCAATATTTTATTTTATTGATTCAATAATTGTCTGCGTTGATATTTTATATTATTGTTATTTCAATAATTGTCAACCGCACAAATATTTTCCATTATCAAATCAATAATTCATATTATTTGAATAATATTATTAGATAGCATTATTGGCAATGTCTAGAAAGTTTCATCAAGGAGAGGTTTGGTCACCTAATTGCGCTTTTGCAAGAAGGAAAATCCTTATCTGAAAACCCTCTTTCTCGGGAACTACTTTGGTTGTCATTATTGTGATTTTGTAATATTGTTTATAAATAATTAATTATTGATTTATATGATAAGGAAATATTTATTTTATGTGGACATAAATGATGGATAGGAAAATATTTATTTTATGTGGTTATAAATGAAGGAATTAATGTTGAGGTATTTTATCGAAGATTTTTGTCGGATTGGAGGTATTAAAAATCAAATCCTGTTCTTAAGCTCTATTCATGAGTTATAATTTTGATCCCAACCGTTGGATCGTTGTGATTTTTGAATATGTTATACATATATAAATTGAGTATATGTCCACAAATTTTGAACCGTTAAAATTAGCGTATGATTTGTTATGAATTTTAAGAGGTGTTGAAAATCATCCGTTTTTGTGGATTTCGGATACATTTTCTCATTTGGAATTTGGAAAATTTAAAGCTACAAAGTTGTAGAGAATTCAATTCGTGTGGAATGGACATAAAATTCGTATTTTTCCGATAAAAGGGCTTTTTTATTATGAATTATCGAAGTTTCGTAAAATAAAAAATTTTTATTAAAATTAGGTGGGACCCACTTTTGGTTGGTGTAGAAAACATGTTCGATTTTTGGGTGGGCCCCACTGTGTAATTTGAGTTTTTTTTCAAAGCATGCATGCGTAGAAAAATTATATTATTATTTTATTATTTTAGTCTCCTATGTATGTTTCTAAAGCATTTTCCTATAAATAAAGCTTAAGTTAGAATTGAAAATCACACCGTAATCGTAGAATTCTTCTTCTATAATATTGAGCGTATTTCTTTTTAGTTTTAAAAACTTTGAGCGTAGAAAATAGTGAAAGTTTTCTTCAAGAATATCTCCGCTATACCAGTTGGAATACTCTTCTTTTCAAGGTAAGGGATGTAATTTTTGTTCAATATTCGCTTGAAATAATTTTTTCTTCCATACTCTGTAGTATGTAAGTAATATTATTTCGTTTTAGATTTCAAATTCTATACTCGTTTTGTTAAAGTTTTGGCTTCTAAACTCCATGAAATTAGTAGAATATCCTTGATATTTGCGCTTCATCCAATATCTTTTCATGGAAATATTATTCTGAGCATTCTTGAAAATTTTTAACTTTTTCTTGTTGGAGTACTATTCACGGGGTTACTATTCCTGAAGTACTATCCACTTCGGTACTATTCACTCGGTACTATTCATTCGGGGGTACTATTCATGATAAAAATTGATTCGCTTTTCATCCAAATTATTTTTGGTACAATATTATTCTTGAATTTTAGTCCACAAAGCGAAGATCATGTTGACAATTTGGACATTATTGATTTTTGGATAAATTAAATTATAAATCTTTAAAAATTTATCCTTGAACTTGTTTTTATTGAATTCTTATATCATTGTCATCATCCTCATGTTTATATTATGTTGAAAGTCATTTGTGGCCTGTAGTGCATAGATGGACTTGGTATGATTATGACCAGAATTATTCAGATAATCATGACCGTAATGTTACAAATGATGTGGTAAAAGTCTTCGTTATTCAGAGTGCATTAATGGATGATTATTGGCATGATCATGACCATTGATGAATACACGAATATCCCTCGCCCGTAGTGCATGGATAATTTGTGGTCGTGATACTAAAGAACATCCTCTGGCCCAGAAGTGTGGGTGATTCGATGATGTGGATTATTTATTAAGTCGAGTCTCAAATGATAAAAGTGATGAAAACCTTTTAAATCATAGAAGATAATAGATTTTATGCTCTACTTGACTCTTCTAATGGATTGCTTGTTCCGCTGCAGTTAAACTTGATGCTTGTTATATTTTATTAGTTTAACACTGTTGAAGGATAACGATAAATTATTCTGCATTATCTTAGTCATAATATTTCTTACTGGGCTAGTTGAGGTCACCCTTTTGCTTTCATTGTTCTCTTCAAGAAATGAGAACGTAACCGGGACTAGTCGGGGAACAGAGTGACGGTCCAGATGATAGCATTAGTAGTCCTCACTATTCTATGAAATAGTGTGATAGCAAATGTATTGAGGACTCCATTTGAGTTGAATACTGTTTGGAAGACAATATTCGTATTAAAACTCTTAGTTTTTATTTTGTCGTATTTTACACGACAGTTGTATTTGAATTTTGTACCATGTATTTGGCGACTCAAGATATGTGATGTATACCTATTTTGGGGGCGTCACAGTTGGTATCAAAGCTTAGGGATATGATCCCTAGCTGAGATGTGAGACAAGAACTAGGAGGGAAGAGACGGGGAATTCCTTCGCTAGTATGACCTACCTAAGTTTAATTGGTATTTAATTGGTCGGTCAGAGTATAAGAATAATATGTGGTATGTCAATTAACCCTTGTTTTGTGGTAGTATTTAAAAATGACATCCGAGAATATTGAGAATAACAATGGAGCACAGGAGACCGTTGAGTCTCCACAGATCAACAATCAGGATAATGTGCATCAGGAAGGCAACAATCTTCATGCAAACAACAACACTGACCAAATGATGAACAACGGAATGTTCAGAGGCTTTCTGCAATTCATGCAACATCAGGAAAGAGAGACTCCTGTCCGAAATACTGGGGGAAACACTGGCAACTCTCGAACGGTCACTACTAAACAGTTCAAGGAGCTGGGACCACCGTAGTTTTTTGGAGAGCCAAAACCACTTAAGGCGGAGATGTGGATATAGTAGATCAACAAAATATTTGATGTCTTGGGATGCTCCGAGGAGAAAAAGGTTCCCTTTGCCACCTTCATGTTGCGGGCAGAAGATTACTGGTGGGAATCTCTAAAGCGTACTCAACCTGCCGCACTGAAGATGTCTTAGGAGAAGTTCCAAGAATTGTTCAACGATAAGTACTTTCCCGAAAGTATTCGTCACATGAAAGAGGTAGAGTTCATTAAACTGGAACAAAACAACATGACCATGTCACAGTACGAAGCCAAGTTTGATGAGTTATCCCGATGTGCATCCCACTTAGTTGATAATGAAGAGAGAATGACGTGGATGTTTCTAAGAGGTTTAAAACCCGAGATACGTCAATATCTTATCTCTCACAAACTTTGCTTGTATTCAGATGTTGTGAATAGGACTTAGTTATTGGAATGTGATAATGAGTCAACCCAACCAAGAGAGAGCAGCTGACAAGTCGATAATACCAGTGGTAGCAGTTATCGAAGCAGTGACAACAAACGTGAAGGGAATCAACATGCCAGAAATGGTAACCACATCGGTGGTAATCATGGCCAAGATAATAGAAGTGGAAATTTCAAGAAGAGAAGGTTCAATAATAACGGAAAGACGTCGGTAGCAGCACCACCATTTTAAAGGAAGAAGAACGACCACCGGTCGTATCTCGATTTTGTCGTGCACCGAAATCAAGTCCAGCTGGGGCAGTGGCACCAAAGGCGGATACGGACAAAACAAAGTCGGTGGTTTCAGGAAGATCGTTTTTCATGACTTCTCAAAAAGCGAATAACCCAAACGAAGTTAGCACGGGTTAGTTAATTATAAATTCTTGCGAAGTCTATACCTTATTAGATACCGGTTCTACCCATTCTTTTATCTCTCTTGCTTCCACTCAACATTTAAATTTGACCCCAGAGAAGTTAGACTTTGACTTATTGGTTAAAAATTTGTTAGTAGAAACCTTCGTTACCTCCACTGTTTATAAATCTTGTTGATTCAAATCGACACTTTCACGTTACCTGTCGATCTTATCTCTTTGAAAATACTCACATTTGATGTGATTTTAGGAATATACTGGTTAACTACTAATCATGTTGAAATTAATTGTTTAGTAAGGTTGTTAGCTTTCATATTCCTAACCAACCTATTATGCGAATTCAAGCAACCAAACCATTAAAGTCAATCACTGTCATATCAAGCCATAGAGTCATTCGTTTATTGAAAAACGGATGTCAAGCTTTTTTAGCTCATATCACAGATTTAAACAAAAATACGTCAGATTTGAATGATATTTCGATTGTCAATAAATTTCCTAACGTATTCCTTGAAGAATTTCCTAGCATACCCCAGAGCGTGAAATCGAATTTTGTATCGACCTTGAACCTGATACAAAACCCTCAAATATTTTTTTTTCACCTAACACGAACGAATTATGCCCCAAAGACGTTGGCTCGAGCTGTTGAAAGATTACGTACGACCATACCATTCAATACCATCCTGGAAAAGCGAACGTAGTAGCTGACACGTTGAGTAGAATATCATATGTGGGAACGAGCGCGATACTGTCAACGTAAAGGCCCATTTTGTATGACTTACAAAGGATGGAGATGTAGATAAAGATTCCAGGGACCCACGTGATGATGAAAAATATACGAGTAGAACCGACTTTAATCGATAAAGTTAAAGACGCTCAAGCTACATATTTAGAGTTGATGAATGTGAAGAAGAAGGTTCAAGAGGGCGTTATTCTAGAAGCAAGAATTGAAGAAGAGAGGAAATCTCAACCCTCAATTTTATTGGTCTATTTGAAATCCTCAATCAAGTAGGAACTGTGGCCTATAGACTCGCTTTACCGCCAAGTATGTCGCGTGTTCATAATGTTTTTTTTACATATCTATGTTACGTAAATATGTGGAAGACCCAAACCACATTATTGAGTTAGAACCAGACGAATTAGCAGAAGATTTAACGTATGAAGAGGTTCCTGTTAAAATCTTGGATAAGAAGGAACATATTCTACGCTCCAAGGTTATACCTCAAGTCAAAGTTTTGTAGAGAAACCACGATGTTGAGGAAATGACCTGGGAGTTAGAATCTGAAATGAAATCAAGGTATCCACACCTCTTTAACATACCAGGTATGTACCCTAATTTCGAGGGCGAAATTTCATAAGGAGGGGAGATTGTAAGACCCCGAATTTTATGAAATAAAAGTATTCAATTTTCTTATAATTATTATTTCATTTAGTAAATGGTTAAATTGATAAAAAGGATTAAAGTTAAGGGTGATAAGTGAAAATTTTGCAAAGTAAAGCAAGTTGTTATAAAATATTCATTTGGTCGTAGAATATTCTTGTTGTCTGGGAATATTCGTACGACGTCGCAACCATTTGTGGGCCCCTAACAGAATAACTGTCAGATAAAGAAAACGACAAGTTTAAGTTTTATAAATAACGCCGTAGTGGTTACCGTAAACACTGTTGGAATATCTGGTGGTTAAAATACAGTAATACACGTTGTTGCACAGTATTTTTGAATTATTGATTCTTACGTAAGAAGGCACTACTCAATAATTGTTACAGTAATTGTGACACCCCCAAAATAGGTATACATCACCCATCTTGGGTCGCCAAATACATGGTACATAAATCAAATACAAACTTAATTATACAACTATCGGGTAATATACGACAAAACATAGCTGAGAGTTTAAACAAGAATATTGCCTTTTAGACAATATCCACTCTCAATGGAGTCCTCATTACAATTATTATCACACTATTTCACAGAATATGAGAACTACTAAAGCCACTTATCCTGGACCATCACTCCATTTCCGACTCGTCCAAATTTATATTCTCATTTCCTCAAGAGAACAATGAAAGAAAAGGGTGAGCTCAACTAGCTTAAGAAGAAATATTATGACTAAGATAATGCGTAATAAATTATCCTTAGCCTTCAACAAAGATAACAACCGATAGAATATAATAGACAACAAGTTTTAGATCAACAACCGCAATGAATAAACAATCCATTAGAAGAGTCAAGTAGAGCATGATATCTACATTTTGGTGGAGCAATATGAAGCGAGAGATAACGCTGTTTATCTCAAGGTGTCTAACTTTGTCAACGATTCAGCGCGGAGCATCAAGTACCAAAAGGTCCATTGCAACCACTTGAAATTCCGAATAGAAGTGGGAGCACATTACCATGGATTTCGTTCTTTGGTCTTCCCAAGGTTTTCAAGGCATAGATGCAATTTGGGTCATTGTTGATAGATTGACCAAGTCTGCTCATTTCTTACCAATACGAAAAACTTATACACTTGAACTTCTTGCTCGTATGTACATAAACGAGATTGTAAGACTGCATGGTATGCCAGTATCCATAGTTTCTGATCGAGACCCAAGATTCACTTCACGATTTTGGGTTAGTTTGGGCACGGATTTATGATTTAGTTTGGCATATCATCCTCAGACGGACGGACAATCAGAGAGGACTATTCAAACTCTGGAAGATATATTAAGACTCTGTGTCCTTGACTTCAAGGGAAGTTGGGATAAGTTCTTACCATTGGTGGAGTTTTCCTACAACAACAGTTATCGCAAGCATCGACATGGCTCCATTTGAGGCGTTGTATGGAAGAAAGTGTCGTTTACGAAGATCTTTGGGATGAGGTGGGTGAAGCAACTTTGTTGGGACCGGAGTTGGTACGTATGACTACTGGAAAAGATTCAAACGATCCGAATAACGTATAAAAACCTCACAAGATCGACAAAAGAGTTATCGCCGATCTTCATCGAAAGGACGTGGAATTCGATATTGGAGATCATGTGTTGTTACGTGTTCTTCCATGGAAAGGAGTTACGAGATTTGGAAGAGAGGAAAGCTCAATCCTCGATTCATTGGCCCATTTTAATCCTCGATCGAGTAGGAACCGTGGCCTATAGATTCGCCACCGCCAAGTATGTCTCGTGTTCATAACGTTTTTCACATATCCATGTTACGTAAATATGTGGAAGACCCGAACCATATTATTGAGTTAGAACCGGACAAAATAGCGGAAGATTTAATGTATGAAGAGGTTTCTGTTAAAATCTTGGATAAGAAGGAACATGTTCTACACTCCAAGGTTATACCTCAAGTCAAAGTTTTGTGGAGGAACCACGATGTTGAGGAAATGACCTTGGAAATAGAATCTGAAATGAAATCAAGGTATCCTTACCTCTTCGACATACCAGGTACGTACCTTAATTTCGAGGGCAAAATTTTATAAGAAGGGGAGGTTGTAAGACCCCAACTTTTATGAATAAAGATAATTTTTCTACAAATATCATTTTTGAATATAATGGAATGAATTTGATATAATGTTATAGTCGTGGGTAATATTTATAAATTTTGCAAAGTACACAAGTTGTTATATAATATTCGATTGGTCGGGGAATATTCGTTTTAACAGGTAATATTCATACAACGACACAATCATTGGTGGACCCCACAACAGAATTATTATCGGATTGAGAAAACGACAAAAATATTTTATGAAAATAACGACGGAAGTTTTACTGATTAATCTGCTGAAACACCGGTGTTAAAAGTACGATGAATACGCGTGGTTGCGTATAAGTAGACACACGGTATTGATTATTGATGCTTACGTGAGAAGTCACCGGTTTTGTTCAATTATTACTACATTAATTCTCGTGATAGTATCTCACGTTATTTGATTCAATTATTGTCAATATTTTATATATTATTAAATCAATAATTGAGACAACAAAGTTATTAATATTATTATTTGCAATATTAACGATGTCTAGAAGTTACGCCAAGGAGAGGTTTGGTCACCTAATGTGCGCCAAGTAGGAGAAATCCTTATTGGAAGCCCCCTCTTTCTTGGGATCGACTGGTCGATTAATATTGTGAATTATAATAAAGGTGATAAATGTTGTTAAAATTATTAAGGTGATTTTATGAAGTTTTCAGATATTTTATGGACCCCATTTACCCATTTTTCAAAATAATCGGAGAAATTTCTTAAAGGTGGAAGTACATGTGGGGCCCACGAAAAAAAAAATGGGGGAATGGGAAGTCACGAAAGTTTATATATATATATTATATATAAATTTTGTTTTATTATTATTATAAATATAATAAAACAAAATACTCTTCTTTTTAAGATAAGGGGTATTATTCTTTCGTATTCATGAAGAGAGTTATTTTCTTTCAATACTCGTAAGGGTTGTTATTCCATTCTTTATTATTATGTTGAATAACACATCTATGCCAAGCAACCGCATACATGGTAAAATTCTTCTATTATTCCATTCTTTATTATTCGTTGGAATAACATGTCTGTGCCAGGTCTATCGCATGCTTGGTGAATTCGTTGTTATTCCATTCTTTATTATTTTGTTGGAACATCACGTCATGCGCGGATTACGCATGACACAGTTCCATTCTTTATTATTCGTTAGAATATCCACAGATGTAAGCGGATTACGCATGACTCGGTTCCATTCTTTATTATTCTGTTAGAATATCCGTCTGCATGCGGATTACGCATGACCCGGTTCCATTCTTTATTACTCGTGGGAATAACTCGCCTATGTGGATTACCGCATGCATGGTGAATGATCCTTTTTGTATTCATTCCTTATTAACTTGTGGAAATGATCTGCGCTCACGTGGATTACTACATGCATGGTGGGCTAAAATCCATTTGCGCTTTCATATATTCTATTATACTCAGTTGGTTAAAGTTTTGGCTTCTATACTCCATGAAATTAGTAGAATATCCTGGATATTTGCGCTTCATCCAGAATCTTTTCATGGAAATATTTTTCTGAGCATTCTTGAATTTTTACTCCATAAAGCAGTATCATGTTGACAATTTGGACGTTATTGGTTCCTGGATAAATTAATTTATAAATCTTTAAAATTTATTCTTGAACTTGTTTTATTGAATTATTATGTCATTATCATCATCCTTATGTTTATATTATGTTGAAAGTCATTGTGGCCTGTAGTGCATAGATGGACTTGGTATGATTATGACTAGGGATTATTCGGTATAATAATCATGACCGTAATGTTATAAATGATCTGGTAAAAGTCCTCATTGGCCCGTAATGCATTGATGGACAGTTATTGGCATGATCATGACTATTGATGAAAACACGAATATCTTTGGCCCGTAGTACATGGATAATTTGTGGTTGTGATACTAATGAATATCCTTGGTCAGAAAGGGGATGATGTGGATTATTTATCGAATGAGTCTCGCCGATAAAAGTGATGAAAAACCTTTTAAATCATAGAAGATAGTTGATTTTATTCTCTACTTGACTCTTCTAATGGATTGCTTATTCCGCTGCAATTAAACTTGATGTTTGTTATATTGTATTAGTTTAACACTGTTGAAGGCTAACGATAATTTATTTTGCATTATCTTAGTCATAATATTTTTTACTGGGCTAGTTGAGCTCACCCTTTTGCTTTCATTGTTCTCTTCAGGAAATGAGAACGTAGCAGGGACTAGTCGGGGAATGGAGTGACGGTTCAGATGATAGCATTAGTAGTCCTCACTATTCTATGAAATAGTGTGATAATAAATATATTGAGGACTTATTTTGAGTTTGAATACTATCTAGAAGACAATATTTGTATTAAAACTCACAGCTCATGTTGTATATTTAAGATTGTATTTGTATTCGGTACCATGTATTTGGCGACTCAGAATAGGTGATGTATACCTATTTTGGGGGCGTCACAGTTGGTATCAAAGCTTAGGGATATGATGTGAGACCCCAAATTTTATGAATAAAGGTTTAAATTTCTCGAAATATTATTTTTGAATATTATGGTGAGGATTTGATATAATGTTATAGTTGTGGGTAATATTTATAAATTTTACAAAGTACGCAAGTTGTTATATAATATTCGATTGGTCGGAGAATATTCGTTTTAACAGGGAATATTCGTACGATGGCACAATCATTGGTGGACCCCTCAACGGAATTATAGTCGGATTGAGAAAATGACAGAATTATCTTTTGATGCTTACATGAAAAGTCACTCGGTTATACTCAATTATTGCTACAGTAATTGCTGCATCATATCTCTCATATTATTGATTCAATTATTGTCACAGTATCATCTGCATTATATGATATATTATTAAATCAATAATTGAGATGACAAAGTTATTCATATTATTAAATTGCAATATTTACAATGTCTAGAAGTTCTGTCAAGGAGAGGTTTGGTCATCTAATTACGCGCCAATAAGGGGAAATCCTTATCGGAAAGCCCACTCTTTCCTGGGAACGACCTGGTTGTTAAATATTGTGAGTTATAATATTAATGATGAATAAGTTCGTGTTGATTAAAGATGAAATTGATAGTTCCATTGTGTTAGAATTATTAGTGTTAGTGAAAATCGGCATTTATTTCTATAATAATTGATGTCCGGAATTTATCAGGTAATTAATCAGATAAATGAGCAATTAATTGCTACTAATTCACATGATTATAACTATTTATTCACATGTGTGTACTATTGATTCACATTCATGTACTATTAGGGGAGTTGGTGCAAGATTGATAATACTTGCATGACTAAGTTAAAAATGGAGGTATAGATGGAGGTACTATACTGTAAATCATATTTTCACGTGATTATAACTATTGATTCACATGATTGAACTATTGATTCACATTATTTACTATTAGGGAAGGTGGTGCAGGTTTGATAATACTTGCAGGACTAAATTAAAAATGAAAGAAAAGTTAGAGGTATTGTACTGTAATATTTCGAGCCCCAAAACATACAATTATCGAAACTATATTTTCCTATAAATAGAAGCTCATTCTTCCTTCATTTCTCACCAATTCACTAAAGCTATAGAGCAATTATTATAGAGAGAAATTATAGAGAGAAAGAAGAAGAGAAGTATGCTACCTCTCTACTCTTGTATCCAGTTTCTTTCTAAGGTAAGGGGTATTATTTCTTTCGTATTCATGAAGAGAGCTATTGTTATTCCATTCCTTATTATTATGTTAGAATAACCTATCTATGCGAAGTACTGCATACATGGTGAAATTCTTCTATTATTCAATTCTTTATTATTCTGTTGGAATATCCTGTCTGTGCGGATTACGCATGACCTGGTTCCATTCTTTATTATTCTGTTGGAATATCCTGTCTGTGCGGATTACGCATGACCTGGTTTCATTCTTTATTATTCTGTTGGAATAACCTATCTGTGTGGTCTATCGCATGCCTAGTGAATTCTGTTGTTATTCTATTCTTTATTATTCTGTTGGAATATCCTATCTGTGCGGATTACACATGATCTGGTTCCATTCTTTATTATTCTGTTGGGAATAACTTGTTTGTGCGTTCTATCGCATTCATGGTGAATTCTTCTGTTATTCCATTCTTTATTATTATGTTGGAATAACCTGTCTATGTGGATTACCGCATGCATGGTGAATGATCCTTTGTATTCATTCTTTATTAAATTGTGGAAATAATCTGTCTACGTGGATTACCGTATGGCGGGTGAAAATCCATTTGCAGTTTCGTATATTCTATTATACTCAACTGGGATATCATTTCTTTTGTACTCGTCATGAAATATTGTTTTCTTTGGTATTTTTTTGTTATGAGTTACTATTCACGGGTTACTATTCACCCGATTACTATTCACATAGAAATGTCTAAATATTCGGTAGTTTTGGCCATATGAAAAATAGTAAATGAATTTTAAAAATTCTGAGAAAAATATATGTTCAACATGGGACTATATTCTACTAAATTTCAGAAAAGAAATATTTTTGGGACTGATTTGGTATTTTTCATGAAAATGAACTAGTTATGAGTAAATAAATTAAATATGTCATGTGAAGTAACAAAATTGAAAAATAGGATTTTATGGCTTGGGAATCCTATATAGGGTATATGCAGATTTTTGATGAGGGATTTGATCATTGGTGATGAAATCTTATGAGTATGGCATTTTTAAATGATTAAAATGCATTATTTGGTAAAGTGTGAACAATTGAAATAAATTGTTTATAAGTTTAAGAAGTGATTAAAATATTATTATAATATTAATAATATTAGATTATGAGTTTAATAAGTGATTGATAATATTTGGATAAATTTAAAGTCTTTAATATTTATCCTTGATTTCATTTGATTTGATTTCGTTTAATTATTGCTTATATAATTGTCATCATCCTCATGCTTATATTGTGATGAAAGTCATCTTTGGCTTACGTGCATAGATGGACTTGGTATGATTATGACCAAAGATTATTCGGTATAATCATGACCGTAATGTAATGAATGATGTGGTAAAATTCCTCATTGGCCGGTAGTGCATTGATGGATAGTTTTTAGTATGATTATGACCAGGGATTATTCGGTATAGTCATGACCATTGATGATTTAATGAATATCCTTGGCCCGTAGTGTAGGGATGATTCGATGATGTGGTTTATTTATTAAGCTGAGTCTCAGCGATAAAATAAAAAAGAAAAAAAATTGATGAAAACATTTTAAATCATAGAAGATACTAGTTATCATGCTCTACTTGACTCTTCTAATGGATTGCTTATTTCGCTGCAGTTAAACTTGATGTCTATTGTATTTTATCAGTTTAACATTGTTGAAGACTAATGATAATTTATCCTGCATTATCTTAGTCATAATATTTCTTCTTGGGCTAGTTGAGCTCACCTTTCTTTCACCGTTTCTCTTGTGAAATGAGAATATAGCCGGACGAGTGGGGAAGGATTGATGGTCCAGATGATAGCATTAGTAGTCCTCACTATTCTATGGAATAGTGTGATAATAATTGTAATGAGGACTCCATTGAGTGTGGATATTGTCTAGATGACAATATTCTTGTTTAAACTCTCAGCTATGTTTTGTCGTATTTTACACGACTGTTGTATAATTAAGTTGTATTTGAATTTATGTAGTGTGTATTTGGCGACTCAAGGTGGGTGATGTATACCTGTTTTGGGGGTGTCACAGTTGGTATCAAAGATTAGGGATATGATCCCTGGCTGAGATGTGAGACAAGAACTAGGAGGGGAGAGACGGGGAATTTCTTCGCTAGTATGACCTACCTAAGTTTATTTGGTATTTAATTGGTCGGTCAGAGTATAGGGATAATATGTGATATGTTAATTAACCCTTATTTTGTGGCAGTGTTTGAAAATGGCATCTGAAAATGTTGAGATCAGCGATGAAGCACATGAGATCGTTGAGACACCTTTAATCACCAACCAGGTTAATGTGATGTCAGACGAAGAAGAAATTAGAGATATCTACGTGGTGAGTGAAGAACTAATAGCTGCACCCGAGCTAGTCGCAGAGGTAGCGGCTGAGAGTGAGGAAGAAGAGGAAGAAGAGGAACATGAGGAGAATTTTATTAAAAGAATTTTATGATTGAAATTTAGAATTACAAAATTGTATTCATGAGTTAGAAGAGCAGACTGAAGAACGACAGGCGGTCGTGGAGCAAAGGGATGCAACAATTCAAAATTGTGTTACCCGATGTGCGATGCTAGAACAGAAGCACTCTTTGGCAGAGTATAAGATATTAGAGCTGGAATCTGAGAATGCTATGATCAAGGTTTTGATGAAAGAAGAAGTAAATGAACGAATGAGGATAGATGATGCATGGGTCAAAGCCGCACGACGCGTTGATATTGTAGAAAAAGACGTCCGATCTAATAAGGCCAAAATAGATGAAATGGATTTTTGACAACAATTGGGAAAATCCAACATCGAATTCAAATTACCCGATCTAGAGTAATGGTCAACCCCAATTCGATATGGATCGAGAGTAATGATTGAATCATGGATCGAGGAATGTATAAGCAATTAAGGGTGGAATATACTCTATAGCAAATTTAAGTCCAACTGGGATGGTGACGCCAAAGGATGTCCTGCACAAGTTAAACTCTAGTAGTTTAAGTGAGAGCATTTATCGAGGAACCCGAATGAAGTTATCACGGGTAAGTTAATCATATACTCTCTTGAAGTCTATACCTTATTAAATCAGGTTCTACCCACTCTTTTATTTCACCTAGTGGTGTTCAATGTTTGAACTTGACTCTTTTATCTGTTGAAACTCTGTTAGGAGAAACATTCGTTACCTCCACTATTTATAAATCTTGTTTAATTCAAATTGACACTTTCACGTTACCTGTCGATCTTATTTCTTTGAAAATACTTGCATTTGATGTGATTTTAGGGATTGATTGATTAACTACTCATCATGATAAAATCGATTATTTTTGTAAGGTTGTTAGCTTTCATATTCCTAACCAACCTGTTATGTGAATTCAAGAAACCAAACCACTAAAGTCAATTATTGTCATATCAAGCCATAAGTAAAGAGCCCTGAGCCTTTCGCTGGTGACTTCCAAGTCTTGGAATACACCGAAGCTAGAATATCCGTATGGGACGTCGTGAATAACGGTGACAAGTTGATAGATATCAATGTGACGTACTATCCAAGTTTTGGATGAGAGTCACAGTTTTAAATGATATTTCTATTGTTGATAAATTTCCTGACGTATTCTTGAAGACTTCTTAGCCTAACCCTAGAGCGTGAAATCGAATTTTATACTGACCCCAGTACAAAACCCATTTCTAAAACCCTTAAATATTTTTTTCACCTAAAACGAACGTATAATGCGCCAAAGACGTTGGCTCGAGCTGTTAAAGATTACGACTATACTATTCAATATCATCGTGGAAGAGCTAACGTGGTAGCTGACGCATTGAGTAGAAGATCGTATGCGTTTATGAGTGCGATGTTGTTAACACAAAAACCCATTTCGTATAACTTACAAATGATGAAGATAGAGTTAAAGACTCTAGGGACCCACATGAAGATAATGAATATACGATTAGAATCGACTTTAATCAATAAAGTTAAAGCCGCTAAAGATACATACTCAGAGCTGATAAATGTGAAGAAGAAGGTTTAAGAGGGCGTTATTCTAGAAGCAGGAATCGATGAAGAGAGGAAATCTCAACCCTCGATTTAATTGGCCCATTTAAAATCCTCGATCGAGTAGGAACTATGGCCTATAGACTCGTTTTTTAACGCCAAGTATATGGCGTGTTCATAAAGTTTTCAAGTATCGATGGTACGTAATTATGTGGACGACCCCACCACATTATTAAATTAGAATTAGGCAGTATATCTAAGAATTTAAAACGTATGAGGAGATATGTGTTAAAATCTTGGATAAGAGGGATCGTATTCAACACTCAAAGGTTATACCTCAAGAGTTAGAATCTGAAATAAAGTCAAGGTATCCTCATCTCTTCGGCATACCAGGTACGTACGTAAATTTCGTGAGCGGAATTCCATAAGGAGGGGAGATTGCGAGACCCCAAATTTTATGAATAAAGATTTAAATTTCTCAAAATATTTTTTTTGAATATTATGGTGAGGATTTGATATAATGTTATAGTTGTGGGTAATATTTATAAATTTTACAAAGTGCGCAAGTTGTTATATAATATTCGATTGGTCGGGGAATATTCGTTTTAACAGGGAATATTCGTACGACGGCACAATCATTGGTGGACCCCACAACAAAATTATTGTCGGATTGAGAAAACGACAGAATTATCTTTTTATAAAATTAATAGCGGAAGTGTTACCGTTAAAACGGTTGAACTACCCGGTAGTAAAAATCTGATGAATACGCATTGGTTGCATAGTAGCACACGGTATTGGTTATTGATGCTTACGTGAGAAGTCACTCGATTATACTCAATTATTACTACGATAAATTGCCGCATCATATCTCTCATATTATTGATTCGATTATTGTCACAGTATCATCTGTATAATATGATATATTATTAAATTAATAATTGAGACGACAAAGTTATTCATATTATTAAATTTTAATATTTACAATGTCTAGAAGTTCTGTCAAGGAGATGTTTGGTCATCTAATTGCGCGCCAATAAGGAGAAATCCTTATCGGAAAGCTACATCTTTCCTGGGAACGACCTGGTTGTTAAATATTGTGAGTTATAATATTAATGATAAATAAGTTCGTGTTGATTAACGATGAAATTGATAGTTCCATTGTGTTAGAATTATTAGTGTTAGTGAAAATCGACATTTATTTCGATAATAATTGATGTCTGGAAGTTATCGGGTAATTAATCGGATAAATGAGCAATTAATTGCTACTAATTTACATGATTATAACTATTTGTTCACATGTGTGTACTATTGATTAACATTCATGTACTATTAGGGGAGTTGGTGCAAGATTGATAATACTTGCATGACTAAGTTAAAAATGGAGGTATAGATGGAGGTACTATACTGTAATTCGTATTTTCACATGATTATAATTATTGATTCACATGATTGAACTATTGATTCACATTATTTACTATTAGGGGAGGTGGTGCAAGTTTGATAATACTTGCAGGAATAAATAAAAAATGAAAGAAAAGTTAGAGGTATTTTACTGTAATATTTCGAGCCCCAAAATGTGCAATTATCGAAACTATATTTTCCTATAAATAGAAGTTCATTCTTCCTTCATTTCTCACCAATTCACTAAAGCTATAGAGCAATTATTATAGAGAGAAATTATAGAGAGAAAGAAGAAGAGAAGTATGCTACCTCTCTACTCCTGTATCCAGTTTCTTTCTAAGGTAAGGGGTATTATTTCTTTCGTATTCATGAAGAGAGCTATTGTTATTCCATTCCTTATTATTATATTGGAATAACCTATCTATGCGAAGTACTGCATATATGGTGAAATTCTTCTATTATTTCATTCTTTATTATTCTGTTGGAATATCCTGTCTGTGCGGATTACGCATGACTGGTTCCGATTCTTTATTATTCATTGGAATATCACATGCATACGGATTACGCATGATTCGGTTCCATTCTTTATTATTCTATTGGAATAACACATCATGCAATTCTATCGCATGCCTGGTGAATTCTGTTGTTATTTCATTCTTTATTATTCTGTGGAATATCCTGTCTGTGCGAATTACGCATGACCTGGTTCTATTCTTTATTATTCTATTGGGAATAACATGTCTGTGCGGTCTATCACATGCATGTGAATTCTTTTGTTATTCTATTCTTTATTATTCTGTTGGAAGAACCTGTCTATGTGGATTATCGCATGCATGGTGAATGATCCTTTGTATTCATTCTTTATTAAATTGTGAAAATGATCTGTCTACGTGGATTACCGCATGGCGGGTGAAAATCCATTTGCAGTTTCGTAATTTTTTTGACCCTCAAAAATTCTAGAAAAATTTAAAATGATAATTTGATGAGTTTTCTATATTGTGTCCAAAGCTGGCGATTTTTGGATGTATAGATTAAGAGTTATGGATTTTATGGGAAAATACTATTTTAAAAGTAAACCCTTATAACTCCTTGTGGTTAACTCCAAAATAGGTGAAATTTTTATTGGGAGTACATATATATAACGAGAGTATACCTCGTAAATTTCTAAATTTTGGACAAAAGTATAATTTATGATAAATGTCTAAATATTCTAAGTAGTTTTGGCCATATGAAAAATAGTAAATGAATTTTAAAAATTGAGAGAAAAATATATGTTCAATATGGGACTATATTCGCTAAATCCCGAGAAAAGAAATATTTTTGGACTGATTTGGTATTTTTCATGAAAATGAACTAGTTATGAGTAAATGAATTAAATATATTATGTGAATTAACAAAATTGGAAAATAGGATTTTATGGCTTGGGAATCCTATATAGGGTATATCTGATTTTGATGAGGATTTGATCATTGGTGATGAAATCTTATGAGTATGGCATTTTAAATGATTAAAATGCATTATTTGGTAAAGTGTGAACAATTGAAATAAATTGTTTATAAGTTTAAGAAGTGATTAAAATATTATTATAATATTAATAATATTAGATTATGAGTTTAATAAGTGATTGATAATATTTGGATAAATTTAAAGTCTTTAATATTTATCCTTGATTTCGTTTAATTATTGCTTATATCATTGTCATCATCCTCATGCTTATATTGTGATAAAAGTCATCTTTGGCTTACGTGCATAGATGGATAGGATTATGACCAGGGATTATTTGGTATAATCATGACCGTAATGTAATGAATGATGTGGTAAAAATCCTCATTGGCCGGTAGTGCATTGATGGACAGTTTTTGGTATGATTATGACCAGGGATTATTCGGTATAGTCATGACCATTGATGATTTAATGAATATCCTTGGCTCAGAAGTGCGTGGATGATTCGATGATGTGGTTTATTTATTAAGTCGAGTCTCAAATGATAAAATAAAAAAGAAAAAAATTGATGAAAATATTTTAAATCATAGAAGATACTAGATATCATGTTCTACTTGACTCTTCTAATGGATTGCTTATTCTGCTGCAGTTAAACTTGATGTCTATTGTATTTTATCAGTTTAACATTGTTGAAGACTAATGATAATTTATTCTGCATTATCTTAGTCATAATATTTCTTACTGGGCTAGTTGAGCTCACCCTTTCTTTCACTGTTCTCTTCAGGAAATGAGAATATAGCTAGGACGAGTCTGGGAACGGATTAACGGTCCAAATGATAGCATTAGTAGTCCTCACTATTCTATAGAATAGTGTGATAATAATTGTAATGAGGACTTCATTGAGTGTGGATATTGTCTAGATAACAATATTCTTGTTTAAACTCTCAGCTATGTTTTGTCATATTTTACACGACTGTTATATAATTAAGTTGTATTTGAATTTATGTAGTGTGTATTTGGCGACTCAAGATGGGTGATGTGTACCTATTTTGGGGGCGTCACAGTTGGTATCAAAGCTTAGGGATATGATCCTTGGCTGAGATGTGAGACAAGAACTAGGAGGGAGAGACGGGAATTCCTTTCATTAGTATGACCTACCTAAGTTTATTTGGTATTTATTGGTCTGGTCGTGAGTATAGGGATAATATGTGATATGTTAATTAACCCTTGTTTTGTGGCGGTGATTTGAAAATGACATCCGAGAATGTTGAGAATAAAAATGGAGCACAGGAGACCGTTGAGTCTCCACAGATCAATAATCAGGATAATGTGCATCAGGAAAGCGACAATACTCATGCAAATAACAACACTGACCAAATGATGAATGATGGAATGTTTAGAGGCTTTATGCAATTCATGAAACATTAGGCAAGAACGGCTCCTGTCCAAAATATAGGTGGAAACACTGGTAACTATCGGACGGTCACCGCTAAGCAGTTCAAGGAATTGGGACCACCAGAGTTTTTTGGAGAGCCAAAACCACTTAAGGCGAAGACATGGATAAAGTAGATCTGCAAGATATTTGATGTCTTGGGATGCTCCGAGGAGCAAAAGGTTCCCTTTGCCACCTTCATATTCTTGGCGAGGAGGATTCATGGTGGGAATCAAAAGCGTACTCAACTCGCCAGACCATGAAGATGACTTGGGAAAAGTTCCAAGAATTTTTCAACGACAAGTACTTTCCCAAAAGTATTCGTCACATAAAAGAGGTAGAGTTTATAGTACGAAGCCAAGTTTGCCGAGTTGTCCCGGTTTGCGTCCCATTTGGTTAATAATGAGGAGAGAATGACGCGAATGTTTCTAAGAGATTTGAAACCCGAGATACGTCAATATCTTATCTCTCATAAACTGTGTTTTTATTCAGATGTTGTTAATAGGGCTCGATTATTGGAGCGCGATAATGAGTCAACCCAACCAAAATAGAAAGCGGTACGGCAAGAAATGATAATACCAAATGATAGCGATCCATCGAGCGGTGATAATAAGCGTGGAGGAATCAACATGCCAGAAATGGTAAGCACTTCAGTGGTAATCATGGCCAAAACAATAAGAATGGACATTTCAAGAAGAGGAGATTCAACAATGATGGAAAGACGCCAAAGATCGCACCCATTGTTAAGGAAGGAAACGACCACCTATCATATGCTTCAAATGCGAGAGGGAGGACATATCACCCAAACTGCGGCGCAATGTGGTCCAAAACGTGTTATAATTATGGAAGAGAAGGTCACCTAGCTCGATTTTGTCGTTCAGGGAAGGCAAGTTTAGCTGGGATGGAGGCACGAAAGGCCGTCCCAAAAAAGTCAAAGCCGGTAGTTCAAGGGAGAGCGTTTGTTGTGACCTCCCAGAAAGCAAGGAACCCGAATGAGGTCATCACGGGTAAGCTTATCATAAACTCTAGCGAAGTCTATACCTTATTTGATATTGGTTCTACCCATTCTTTTATTTCTCCTATTTGCGCTCAACGTTTAAATTTGACTCCGGAGAAATTAGACTTTGACTTATCTGTTGAAACTTTGTTGGGAGAAACCTTCATTACATCCACTATTTATACGTCTTGTTTAGTTCAAATTGGCACCCGCACGTTACCTGTCTATCTTATTTCTTTGAAAATATTTGCATTTGATGTGATTCTAGGGATTGATTGGTTAACTACTCATCACGCAAAAATTGATTATTTTCGTAAAGTTGTTAGCTTTCATATTCCTAACCAACTTATTATGCGAATTCAAGCAACCAAACCATTAAAATCAATCACTGTCATCTCAAGCCATAAAGCTATTCGTTTATTGAAAAACGGATGTCAAGCTTTCTTAGCTCATGTCACGTATCTAAACAAAAATATGTCAGTTTTGAATGATATTTCTATTGTTAATAAATTTCCTGACGTATTCCCTGAAGAACTTCCCGGCCTACCCCCAGAGCATGAAATTGAATTTTGTATCGACCTTGAACCCGGTACAAAACCCATTTCCAAAGCCCCATATCGAATGGCTCCTAGTGAACTTCAGGAGTTAAAGACCCAACTGCAGGAATTGTTAGACATCGATTTCATTCGTCCTAGTACGTCTGTGACGCCCCCAAAATAGGTATACATCACCCATCTTGAGTCGCCAAATACATGGTACAAAATTCAAATACAACTTAATTATACAACAGTCGTGTAAAATACGACAAAACATAATCTGAGAGTTTCAATAAGAATATTGTCATCTAGACAATATCCACACTCAATGGAGTCCTCATTACATTTATTATCACATTATTTCGTAGAATAGTGAGGACTACTAAAGCCATTTATCCTGGACCATCACTCCATTCCCCGACTCGTCCCAGCTATATTCTCATTTCCTGAAGGGAACAATGAAAGAAAGGTAGAGCTCAACTAGCCCAGTAAGAAATATTATGACTAAGATACTGTAGAATAAATTATCCTTAGCCTTCAACAGTATAACAACTGATAGAATACAATAA
Source organism: Panax ginseng (assembly GCA_020205605.1). Taxonomy (NCBI): domain Eukaryota; kingdom Viridiplantae; phylum Streptophyta; class Magnoliopsida; order Apiales; family Araliaceae; genus Panax; species Panax ginseng. The sequence goes on along the minus strand of CM035144.1, from coordinate 1,899,143 downwards.
ACAACAAGTTTTAGATCAACAACTGCAGCGGAATAAGCAATCCATTAGAAGAGTCAAGTATAGAATAAAATCTACTATCTTCTATAATTTAAAAAGTTTTTCATCAACTTTATCGCTGAGACTCAACTTAATAAATAAAATCGAATCATCCCTACACCACGGCCAAGGATATTCATGTAATCATCAATGGTCATGATTATATCGAATAATCCCTGGTCATAATCATACCAACAACTGTCCATCAATGAACTATAGGCTAATGATGACTTTTACCACATCATTCGTTACATTACGGTCATGATTATACCGAATAATCCCTGGTCATAATCATACCAAGTCCATCTATGCACGTAAGCCAAAGATGAATTTCATCACAATATAAGCATGAGGATGATGACAATGATATAAACAATAATCAAACGAAATCAAATCCAATGAAATCAAGGATAAATATTATAGACTTTAAATTATCCAGAGTTTAAAAATATCCAAATTGTCAACATGATACTGCTTTGTAGAGTAAAATTCAAGAATAATATTCATGTACCATTTTGACAGAAAAGAAATATATTTTTTGGGTAAATAGTACCCTGTGAATAGTGCTTCGGGAATAGTACCCCGTAAATAGTACCCTGACATGAAAAGTATCCCAAATACCCGAGTGATTGATACTAGAGTGAATAGTAATCAAGTGAATAGTAACCCGTGAATAGTAACTTATAACAAAAAAATACCAAAGAATACGATATTTCATGACGAGTACAAAAGAAATGATATCCCAGTTGAGTATAATAGAATATATGAAACTGCAAATGGATTTTCACCCGCCATACGGTAATCCACGTAGACAGATCATTTCCATAATTTAATAAAGAATGAATACAAAGGATCATTCACCATGCATGCGGTAATCCATATAGACAGGTTATTCCAACAGAATAATAAAGAATGGAATAACAAAAGAATTCACCATGCATGTGATAGACCGCATGACGAGTTATTCCCAATGTAATAATAAAGAATAGAACCGTGTCATGCGTAATCCGCATGCATGGGATATTCTAACAAAATAATAAAGAATGGAACCAGTCATGTGTAATCACGCACAGACGGGATATTCCAATGTAATAATAAAGAATGGAATAACAACAGAATTCACTGTGCATGCGATAGACCATTACATGCAGAAAAGTTATTCCAATGAATAATAAAGAATGAAATAATGTAAGAATTTTACCATGTCTCGTGGTACTCAGCATAGACATGTTATTCCAATATAATAATAAAGAATGGAATAACAACCCCTTACTTAGTATTGAAAGAAAATAACTCTCTTCATGAATACGAAAGAATAATACCCCTTACCTCAAAAGAAGAACTGGATCTTAGGAATAGTGAGGTAGCAGACTTCTCTTCTTCTCTCTCTATAATAATTGCTCTATAGCTTTAGTAAATTGGTGAGAAATGAAGGAAGAATGAGCTTCTATTTATAGGAAAATATAGTTTCGATAATTGCACGTTTTGGGGCTCAAAATATTACAGTATAATACCTTCCTCTTTTCCTTCATATTTAATTTAGTCCTGCAAGTATTATCAAACTTGCACGACCTCCCCTAATAGTAAATCATGTGAATCAATAGTAAATCATGTGACTCAGTAGTTCTAAACATGTGAAAAAAATTAATTATAGTATAGTACCTCCATTTTTAACTTAGTCATGCAAGTCTTATCAATCTTGCACCAACTCCCCTAATAGTAAATGAATGTGAATCAATTGTACACACATGTGAACAAATAGTTATAATCATGGGAATCAATAGCAATTAATTTTTCATTTATCCGATTAATTACCCGATTGGTCAATATAACCTCCAAACATCAATTATTATCGAAATAAATGTCGATCTTCACTAACACTAATAAATCCAACAAAATGGAACTATCAATTTCATCTTTAATCAACACGAACGTATTCATCATTAATATTATAATTCACAATATTTAACAACCGTGTCGTTCCTGGAAAGAGGGGCTTTCAGATAAGGATTTCTCCTTATTGGCGCACAATTAGATGACCAAACCTCTCCTCAGCGTAACTTCAGACATTGTCAATATTGCAAATAATAATATGAATAACTTTGTCGCCTCAATTCATCAGTAGCAATAATTGAGTATAAGCTGAGTGACTTCTCACGTAAGCATCAATAATCAATACAGCAGTGTGCTCTTATGCAACCATGCCAGACATCGTACTTTTTACTAGGGTAGTTCAAGCGCTTTTAACGGTAACACTTTCATTAGTTATTTTTATAAAAAGATAATTACATCGCTTGCTTTACTACGACATAATACTTCCGCTATTGGGGTCCACCAATGATTGTGCCGTCGCATTTAATATTCCCCTGTTAAAACGAATATTCCCCGACCAATCGAATATTATATAACAACTTGCATACTTTGCAAAAAAAAATTCACATATCACCCTTAACTTTAACCTTTTATCAATTTAACCATTTACGAAATAAAATAATAATTGTAATAAAATTGAATACTTTCATTTCATAAAAATTAGGGGTCTTACAATCTACCCTCCTTATTAAATTTCACCCTCAAAATTTACGTACGTACCTGGTATGCCGAAGAGATGAGGATACCTTGACTTCATTTCAGATTCTAACTCTTGAGGTATAACCTTTGAGTGTTGAATACGATCCTTCTTATCCAAGATTTTAACACGTATCTCCTTATACGTTAAATCTTTTGATATCTCGTCTAGTTTTAATTTAATAACGTGGTTCGGGTCATCCACATATTTACGTAACATCGATATGTGAAAAACGTTATGAATACGCGACATACTTGGTGGTAAAACGAGTCTATAGGCCACAGTTCCTACTCGATCGAGGATTCCAAATGGGCCAATTAAATCGAGGGTTGAGATTTCCTCTCTTTATCGATTCTTGCTTCTAGAATAACACCCTCTTGAACCTTCTTCTTCACATTCATCAGCTCTGAATATGTAGCTTGCACAGCTTTAACTTTATCGATTAAAGTCGATTCTACTCGTATTATTTGACATCATCACGTGGGTTCTTAGAGTCTTTAACTCTATCTTCATCATTTGTAAATTATACAAAATGGGTTTTTGTGTTAACAACATCGCACTCGTAAACGCATACGATCTTCTACTCAACGCGTTAGCTACCACGTTCGCTCTTCCACGATGATATTGAATGGTATAGTCGTAATCGTCAACAGCTAAAGCTAACGTCCTTGGCGCATGATACGTTCGTTTTAGTTAAAGAAATATTTGAGGGTTTTAGAAATGGGTTTTGTATTGGGGTCAATACAAAATTTGATTTCACACTCTGGGGGTAGGCCAAGAAGTCTTCAAGAATATGTCAGGAAATTTATTAACGATAGAAATATCATTTAAAAACTGTGACTCTCATCCAAGACTTGGATAGCACATGAAATGAAGGTTTCTACTAACGAAGTTTCAACAGATAAGTCAAAGTCTAATTTCTCTGAAGTAAAATTTAAACGTTGAGTGCAAGCAAGAGAGATAAAAGAATGGGTAGAACTGGTATCTAATAAGGTATAGACTTCGCAAGAATTTATAATTAACTAACCCGTGTTAACTTCGTTCAGGTTACTCGCTTTTTAAGAAGTCACAAAAAATGCTCTTCCTGAAACCACTGACTTTGTTTTGTCCATATCCGGCTTTGGTGCCACCGTCCTAGCTGGACTTGACTTTGGTGTACAACAAAATCGGCTAGGTGACCTTCTTTTCCATAATTGTAATATGCTTTAGACTGCATCATGCAGCTTGGACTGATATGTCCCTCCCCTCCGCATTTGAAGCATACAATTGGTGGTCGTTCTCCTTCCTTGAAAACGGGTGTTGGTGCTGCTGTCTTTCCATCGTTGTTGAACCTTCTCTTCTTGAAATTTCCACTCCTATTATCTTGTCCATAATTACCACTGAAGTGGTTACCATTCTTGGCATGATAATTTCCCCCACGATGGTTATCATTGTTTCGATGGCCATTACCACCGGTATGATTATTATCGGGTTGTTGGTCGTTGCCTTTTGGTTGTGCTGACTCATTATTGCTCTCCAATAATTGAGCCCTATTCACAACATCTGAATATAAACAAAGTTTATGAGAAATGAGGTATTAACGTATATCGGGTTTCAAACCTCTTAAAAACATTCGCGTCATTCGCTCCTCATTATCGACCAAATGGGATGCAAGCCGAGATAACTCTGCAAATTTAGCCTCGTATTGCGACACGGTCATATTATTTTTGATGAGTGAGTTTTATACCCATGAATTGAGTGCGTTTGAGCTTAATCTTTTGGATGTTTTTAAGTGTTTGTGTCTATTCATGCATGTTTTACGTTGTTTTGTAGGAATTGGGACAAAAGTTACTTGGATCGACGTTTGGGGTGGCTAGATTCGCGTTTTTGGCTTGCCATTTACACAGCAATCACTTCAGAGCCAATTTGAGTATTGGTCCGGACCTTATTTCGAAACACTCAAAGAATGAAAGTTATAGATCTACGTCTCCTCTTTCCGGAATATCTTGAATCATCAAAATCAGATTTCGGACGAAGATGTTATGGCCATTTTTCCAAAGGACGTCAGAGCAGAAAATTTCCGAAAAGTGGCCAGCACCGGGGCGCCCATTTCATGCCTATGCCCAACAGGGTCTTGGGGGAGCGATCTTCAGAAATGCCATGCTCAAATATTTGGGCGCTGGGAAGGGTCCGTGAGGCTTGGACGCGTTTTGGGGTGAATTTTGACACCTTTTTGACTCCAAATTGGATTGGGTTTGTTCCTAAGCTAAAAATTGGACTTGTAAATTATAATTACATGATGTAAGGCATAAAATAAAGGGAGATTACATAGATTAGCTTAGATAAAACACTCCATTAGATTAGAATATAAACCCTAGTTCTTAATTAGCCATTGAAGATTGAAGCAAATTGAAGAACACTGAAGATCAAGAGCAAGAGCAAGAGGGGAGCATCAGATTTGCTGACAAAAGATTCTATTGTCTTATCTTATTATACTTTTTCTTTTAATATCTATTCAGTTGTGGATTCTTGGTTTTAATTCATTAATTATGAACTAACTCTTTTATTAATATTTCAATTGAACCTTTTATGTCTATAAATTAGTTATTCAATGTATTCCAATTATTTGTGTCAAATTGAATTGTTTATCTTGTCTTGAGCCTATTGATTAATTATCTGATCAGTAATTACCTTGTTACTCTAGAAGGAATTAAAAGAGGAATTCTAGGGTTAGAACTTGGCATGATAACATGTGACTTAGTCATTTGCACAGTGAATAATTAGGTTTGTAAATAGAATGGAAATATCTATTCGCCGCATATAACACATAAGGAATTGGGATTAAAAAGAGTTTAATTCAATTGTTTTGCATAAGAATATAGCAAGATTAACCTGGATTAAATAGAAGGCAATTAATCACTTGAAAAAAGACTTTTGGCATTTGAGAATTCCTGTTAACAATTCAGTAGGCATAATAATTGGGATAATTGGATAATTAATTTATAGTTCATAATTGGGGATATTGAAGTCTTAATCTTTATTTATTTGAATTCATTTATAAAACAATTCAGTTTAATTAGTTAATTTAGTTTTCTTAATTAGAAAAATCACAATTTGCGATTGTTTAAATAAAATTGATTTGGTTAAGAGTTAGTAATTGGTAATTTTTATTAAATAATTTCTCGTAGGAACGATACTCTACTTTCACTTTATTACTTGTTGACCGTGTATACTTGCACGTATTCATTGATTGCGAAATCGATCAACAAGTATTTGGCACCGTTGCCGGGGAATTAATTTAATAATTTTTTTACCAATATTAATTTCAATCAAATTAGTCTTAATTTAAACATTTTTATTTTTATTTTTATTTTTAATTCTCTTCCTATATTTCTCTCTTTTCAGGTACCATGGATGACTTTGCGTATCAATGGCCATACATGTACATGACTCAACCAAGGGAAATAGGGATTGATGGACTTAATACATCTTCTATAGAGCCAATACAAATTGAGGCAACTTCAAGACGTTGGAGGTTATCGCAATTTCAACTGAGTCGAAGGATGGCAAGAACGACTCAAACCCAAGGGGAGCAGAGATTGATGACTCGAGAAACTTTCTCGCATGATCAAAGACAACTTGAGACAATTTCGAGGAAGTTAGAAGCTTTTGAAGCTCAACGTCACAAAGTGTGGTGGTTATTTGTGATTATTGTGTTGGAAATCATATGAGTCATCAATGCGCCCATCAATTTTGAGCCTAAGAAGATAAAGATGGTGGTGATTACCCCAATAATTATGTTTATCCTAACAACTATTATCAGGATTGGGGGTATCACCCGGATTTTTGATGGAGTAACAATCAAACTCAAGCACCTAGACAACAAAACGCATCCGAATTTCAAAATCAGACTCAACAACAACCAGAGAAGAAATCAGGTTGGGAGGAAGCCTTGGAAAAATTCATTAGGGCTACTGACAAAAAGAACGAGGAACAAGAAAAAAATTTAATCAAATGGAGCTGAATATGCAAAGCCAAAAAAGGCCGATCAAGAATCTGGAAAATCAAGTGGGAGCAGATAAGACATGCATTGAACAACCGCCCTCAATACACTTGGCCCTACGACATGGATTTCGAGACCGATGGAGAGTTCTAACAAAATCAGAACTAGATGAGCCACAAGATGTTGAAAGAGAGGAAACAATTGGGAATCAAGAAAAGGAGATCAACGAAGATGAACCGATTTCATTAGTATCCCATATGCCTCCTCCACCAAAGTTCAATAATCCGGCAGGCTTTTGCAAAACCATGCCCAATCAAGCAAATCATATGTCAAGCAAAGCTCTTTGTGACATAAGAGCTAGTACAACTTGTGGAGTCATGGTGGGATGAAAAGGAGAAGATAGAGGAAGATTCCATTATGTTTATTAAGCTTCAATGCCCTAAATCGATCATGGACATAATGGAGAAAACACCTAGTTGTTGGACGCTCTTAATAGGGAACCTATCTACAAAGAGCATGTTAGGTGACTTCAATTCAAGGGTTTTTGCTAATGGGAACCTCCCAAAAGAGACATTACATCTTGATGGATGGAGGGTTCCTCAATTTTCGTAGGGGAATTGGATAGAGAATTGAAGAAGTCAGACTGAGACTATAAAACAAGCGCTTATTGGGAGGCAACCCAAGTTTAATTTTTATTTTTAGTTTTTATTAGGTTTTATATTAGTAGTTTTGAATTTTCATTTATTTAGAATTTAATAAAATTTTTTATATCATGTTTTATGTGTTATTCAAGTCAAATTCAAGTGTGGTGCCCAATTTGTTCCATGTGCTTAGCCTATTCTCCAAACTTAGTGGACAAGGAGGAAGATTGCTATATTTTCAGGGAAGTCCTCTGCTTTACTTTTTTATATTTCAGCCATTGAGGACAATGTCTAGTTTAAGTTTGGGGGCATTTTAGTGTCGTATTGCATATAGTTAGTTATCTGCATAGTAGTTCATTTTTTTGTTTTGTGTTAGCATTGTTTTTTTAGGTTGCATATAATACATGGTAGTTATTTGCATATTCATATATGTTTTGCATTAGTATGTGTTCTTGTAGTATAATTGCATTTTTTATATGAATCTGTGTGATCGGTTGGTGTGGTCTTAGCTCGGCCTATGATAAGATTGGTTTTGCATGTTAACTTGAACAATGTTGATAATTGATGACGAGTTCTAATTTTAATCATGATGATAATCTGAGCCTGTCTTAAACTTATGTAACCTAGGTTAGCACTTAAAGTTTAACTATTTTAATCCACTTGGTTCAAGGGTTTCATAATTTGTTTCGAGGGAAAATCTTGGTTAAAATTTAAAGAAATAGTGAATCGGGCGGTAAAGGTTTGAATGACGTAAAAGCTTGAGTTTGGGGGAATCTATGGGATATATATATTACAAAAAGAAAAAAAAAAGAAAAGAAATGAAAAAAAAAAAAAAAAAATAGAAAAAAAAAAAAAAAAAGAGAATAAACACCGTGGCATGCTTGTCTAGTTTTGTGGTCTTTGTTACTTGAGTAAGTAAGCCCGAGGGATTGTCTTTACACCTAGCGCCCTAAGGTCTTAATGGCTTGGGAGTCGTTGGTCGTAAAGCTCGTTAAGGTAAAGACCGAAAAGCCTAAGGGAATAAGACATTGCACATACCATGAAAAAAAAAAAAAAAAAATAAAAAAACAAGAGAAAGAGCAAAAATGCCCTCGTGGTTGAATAAAAGTATAAATAAATCTCAGATTTGCCCTAAGACTTGGTAATTGCTTAGTTTTAACCGTGAGTTGTCATGTTCACAAAAGTAATTGAATTGAACTAAAATTTTTCTTCTAAGAAGTTTGTTATGTGATTATCTTGAATCGTGTGGTTGGTTAGACTGGTTAATGCACACACACACACAACATGGGTGATGACTGGTTTGGATTGACTAATTGGTTAGAGTTATGGACTTTGACTTGATTGGATATATTGTTTGAGTATCATTGGTATCTTTGAGGCCTGTTGCTATATATCATACTGATTTATTACTGGATTCATAGGTATATTAGGAAGTAGATCATGCATATGCATTCATGTAGTTGAGTTAGTTTGTTTATTTTTAGTTCTTTTGTGTTTTTGCTTGAGGACAAGAAAATGTTTAAGTGTGGGGGTATTTGATGAGTGAGTTTTATACCCATGAATTGAGTGCATTTGAGCTTAATCTTTTGGATGTTTTTAAGTGTTTGTGTCTATTCATGCATGTTTTACGTTGTTTTATAGGAATTGGGACAAATGTTACTTGGATCGACGTTTGGGGTGGCTAGATTCGCGTTTTCGGCTTGCCATTTACACAACAGTCACTTCAGAGCCAATTTGAGTATTTCTCCAGACCTTATTTCGAAACACTCAAAGAATGAAAGTTGTAGATCTACGTCTCCTCTTTCCGGAACATCTTGAATCATTAAAATCGGAGTTTGGACAAAGAAGTTATGGTCATTTTCCCAAAGGACGTCAGAGTAGAAAATTTCCGAAAAGTGGCCAGCGTCGGGGCGCCTATTTCATGCCTATGCCCAGCGCTAGGGAGTAGTCTTTCACAGCCATAGTGCCCAATATCAAGCCTGAGGGAGAAGGTCCGTGAGGCTTGAACGCATTTTGGGGCGAATTTTGACACCTTTTGACTCCAAATTGATTGGGTTTGTTCCTAAGCTAAAAATTGGACTTCAGAACCTATAAATACATGATGTAAGGCATAAAATAAAGGGAGATTACATAGATTAACTTAGATAAAACACTCCATTAGATTAGAATATAAACTCTAGTTCTTAATTAGCCATTGAAGATTGAAGCAAATTGAAGAACATCAAGATCAAGAGCAAAGAGCAAGAGGGAACATCAAATTTCGACAAATGATTCTATTATCTTCTCTTATCATACTTTTATCTTTTAATATCTATTCAGTTGTGGATTCTTGGTTTTAATTCATTAATTATGAACTAACTCTTTTATTAAGATTTCAATTGAACCTTTTATGTCTATAAATTAGTTATTCAATGTATTCCAATTATTTGTGTCAAATTGAATTGTTTATCTTGTCTTGAGCCTATTGATTAATTATCTGATCAATAATTACCTTGTTACTCTAGAAGGAATTGAAAGAGGAATTTTAGGGTTAGAACTCGGCATGATAACATGTGACTTAGTCATTTGCACAGTGAATAATTAGGTTTGTGAATAGAATAGAAATATCTATTCGTCGCATGTAACACATAAGGAATTGGGATTGAAAAGAGTTTAATTCAATTGTTTTGCATAGGAATATAGCAAGATTAACCTGGATTAAATAGAAGGCAATTAATCACTTAGAAAAGGACTTTTGGCATTTGAGAATTCCTGTTAACAATTCAGTAGGCATAATAATTGGGATAATTGGATAATTAATTTATAGTTCATAATTGGGGATATTGAAGTCTTAATCTTTATTTATTTGAATTCATTTATAAAGCAATTCAGTTTAATTAGTTAATTTAGTTTTCTTAATTAGAAAAATCATAATTTGCGATTGTTTAAATAAAATTGATTTGGTTAAGAGTTAGTAATTGGTAATTTTTATTAAATAATTCCTCGTGGGAACGATACTCTACTTTCACTTTATTACTTGTTGACCGTGTATACTTGTACGTATTCATTGATTGCGTAAATCGATCAACATACTTTCGGGAAAGTACTTGTCATTGAACAACTCTTGGAACTTCTCCCAAGACATCTTGAGTGCGTCAGGCTGGGTACATTTTACATATTCCCATCAGTAATCTGCCTCTTCACGCAACATAAAGGAGGCAAAGAGAACCTTTTGCTCCTCGGAGTATCCCAAGACATCAAATATCTTGGTGATCTGTTTTAATCACGTATCCGCCTTAAGTGGTTCTGGCTTTCCCAAAAACTTCGGTGGTCCCAACTCCTAGAACTGCTTAGCAGTGACCAGCCGTGGGTTGCCATTGTTTCCACCTATATTTTGAACAGTAGTCTCTCTTACCTGATGTTGCATGAATTGCATATAGCCTCTGAACATCCCATCGTTCATCATTTGATCAGTGTTGTTATTTACCTGAGGATTATTGTCTTCCTGTTGTACATTATCCTGAGTACTGATCATTGGTGACTCAACGGTCTCATGTGCTTCATTGCTGATCTCAACATTTTCAGATGCCATTTTCAAACACTGTCACAAAACAAGGGTTAATTGACATATCACATATTATCCCTATACTCTGACTGACAAATTAAATACCAAATAAACTTAAGTAGGTGATACTAGCGAAGGAATTTCCCGTCTCTCCCCTCCTAGTTCTTGTCTCACATCTCAGCCAGGGATCATATTCCTAATCTTTGATACCAACTGTGACGCCCCCAAAATAGGTATACATCACCCATCTTGAGTCGCCAAATACATGGTACAAAATTCAAATACAACTTAATTATACAACAGTCGTGTAAAATACGACAAAACATAATCTGAGAGTTTCAATAAGAATATTGTCATCTAGACAATATCCACACTCAATGGAGTTCTCATTACATTTATTATCACATTATTCCGTAGAATAGTGAGGACTACTAAAGCCATTTATCCTGGACCATCACTCCATTCCCCGACTCATCTCAGCTATATTCTCATTTCATGAAGAGAACAATGAAAGAAAGGGTGAGCTCAACTAGCCCAGTAAGAAATATTATAACTAAGATAATGTAGAATAAATTATCCTTAGCCTTCAATAGTATAAAAACTGATAGAATACAATAGACAACAAGTTTTAGGTCAACAACTGTAGCGAAATAAACAATCCATTAGAAGAGTCAAGTATAGAATAAAATCTACTATCTGCTATGATTTAAAAGTTTTTCATCAACTTTATCGCTGAGACTCAGCTTAATAAATAAAATCTAATCATCCCTGTACCACAGCCAATGATATTCATGTAATCATCAATGGTCATGATTATACCGAATAATCCCTGGTCATAATCATACCAACAACTGTCCATCAATGAACTACAGGCCAATGAGGACTTTTATCACATCATTCGTTACATTACGGTCATGATTATACCGAATAATCCCTGGTCATAATCATACCAAGTCCATCTATGCATGTAAGCCAAAGATGACTTTCATCACAATATAAGCATGAGGATGATGACAATGATATAAGCAATAATCAAACGAAATCAAATCCAACGAAATCAAGGATAAATATTATATACTTTAAATTATCCAGAGTTTAAAAATATCCAAATTGTCAACATGATACTGCTTTGTAGAATAAAATTCAAGAATAATATTCATGTATCATTTGGACAGAAAAGAAATATATTTTTTGGTTAAATAGTACCCCGTAAATAGTACCCTGACATGAAAAGTATCCCAAATACCCGAGTGATTGATACTAGAGTGAATAGTAATCAAGTGAATAGTAAGAACTCCGTGAATAGTAAATTTATAACAAAAAAATACCAAAGAATATGATATTTTTCATTTAAAAATAAAAGAAATGATATCGATTGAGTATAATAGAATATACTTAAAGCATGAATGGATTTTCACCCGCCATACGGTAATCCACGAGCAGATCATTTCCATAATTTAATAAAGAATGAATACAAAGGATCATTCACCATGCATGCAGTAATCCATATAGACAAAGTTATTCCAATGTAATAATAAAGAATGGAATAAAAAAGAATTCACCATGCATGCGATAGGCGCATATGACGAGTTATTCCCAAGCAGAATAATAAAGAATAGAACCGAGTCATGCGTAATCCATACATGATGCATGGATATTCTAATGAATAATAAAGAATGGAACCGGGTCATCGTAATGTCGCACGCATGCATGTGATATTCCAATGTAATAATAAAGAATGGAATAACAATGAAATTCACTGGGCATGCGATGTAACCGCATGCAGAAAAGTTATTCCAATGAATAATAAAGAATGAAATAACGGAAGAATTTCACCATGTCGTGGTACTTGGCGTAGACAAAGTTATTCCAATATAATAATAAAGAATGAAATAACAACCCTTACGAGTATTGAAAGAAAATAACTCTTTTTTCATGAATACGAAAGGATAATACCCTTACCTCAAAAGAAGATCGGATCTTTGGAATAGTGAGGGAGTAGAGACTTCTTCTTCTTTCTCTCTATAATTTCTCTCTATAATAATTACTCTATAGCTTTAGTAAATTGGTGAGAAATGAAGGAAGAATGAGCTTCTTATTTATAGGAAAATATAGTTTCAATTACGTTTTGGGGCTCAAAATATTACAAAGATAATACCTTTTCTTTTCCTTCATTTTTAATTTAGTCCCGCAAGTTTTATCAAACTTGCACCACCTCCCCTAATAGTAAATCATGTGAATCAATAGTAAATCATGTGACTCAATAGTTCTAAACATGTGAAAAATTAATTATAGTATAGTACCTCTTCATCTATACCTCCATTTTAATTTAGTCATGCAAGTATTATCAATCTTGCACCAACTCCCCTAATAGTAAATGAATATGAATCAATAGTTTTACATGTGAATAAATAGTTATAATCATGTGAATCAATAGCAATTAATTGCTCATTTATCGGAGTTAATTACCCGATTGGTCAATATAACCTCCAGACATCAATTATTATCGAAATAAGTGTCGATCTTCACTAACACTAATAATTCCAACACAATGGAACTATCAATTTTATCTTTAATCAACACGAACTTATTCATCATTAATATTATAATTCACAATATTTAACAAACTGTGTCGTTCCTGTGAAGAGGGGCTTTCAGATAAGGATTTCTCCTATTGGCGCATAATTAGATGACCAAACCTCTCCTCGATGAACTTCTAGACATTGTCAATATTGCAAATAATAATATGAATAACTTTGTCGTCTCAATTCATCGTAGCAATAATTGAGTATAATCTGAGTGACTTCTCACGTAAGCATCAATAATCAATACCGGTGTCTTCTTATGCAACCACGATATTATCGTATTACTTTTACTACCAGGTAGTTCAACAGTTTTAACGGTAACATTTTTGCCGTTATTTTTATAAAAAGATAATTCTGTCATTTTTTTACTACGATAATACTTCCGTTATGGGGTCCACCAATGATTGTGCCGTCATACGAATATTCCATGTTAAAACAAATATTTCCCGAACAATCGAATATTAAATAACAACTTGTTTACTTTGCAAAAAAATTTCACATATCACCCTTAACTTTAACCCTTTATCAATATAACCATTTACGAAATAAAATAATAATTGTAATAAAATTGAATACTTTCATTTCATAAAAATTCGGGGTCTTACAACGTCTCCTTGGGGTGTTCCTATTCTATTTGTGAAAAAGAAAGATGAGAGTATGCGACTTTGTATTGATTATCGGGAGTTGAACCATGTCACTATCAAAAATAGATATCCATTGCCTAGCATTGATGACCTGTTTGACCAGTTGCAAGGCGCCAAATTCTTTTTAAAGATTGATCTTCGTTCCAAATATCACCAATTGAAGATTAGAACCAATGACATTCCAAAGACGGCTTTCAGAACTCGGTACGGGCATTATGAATTCCTAGTCATGTCTTATTGATTGACTAATGCTCCTGCTACCTTCATGGATATGATGAACCAAGTATTCAAGGAATATTTGGATCACTTTGTGGTCGTCTTTATTGATGACATCTTTATTTATTCCAAAAGCCGTGAAGATCATGAGCAACACTTGAGGCTGATACTCCAAAAGCTTCGTGAAAACAAGTTTTATGCCAAGTTGAAGAAATGCGAGTTCTGGCTTGAGGAAGTAGCATTCCTTGGGCACGTAGTATCAAGTCATGGAATATCTGTTGACCCGGCAAAGATTTAAGAAATTCAAAGCTGAGAGCAACCTAAATCAGTGACCGAAGTACGTAGCTTTCTCGGTTTAGCTGGTTATTATCAGAGATTCATGGAACGATTTTCTCGAATCGCTACTCCACTAACTCAGCTGAGTCGAAAAGATACAAAATTCAGTTGGAGCGAGGAATATGAGAAGAGTTTTCAAGAACTCAAGAGGAGACTCATTTCAGCACCTGTTCTGACAATACCATCTGGCTCGGAGGGATTTGTCATCTACAGTGATGCTTCGGGAAAAGGGTTAGGATGTGTTCTCATGCAACATGGGAAAGTCATAGCTTTATGCCTCTCTAAGAACTCAAAGAATATGAGAGGAATTATCCTACTCATGATCTAGAGTTAGCGCTATTGTCTTCAAGACTTAAAATTTGGAGGCATTACTTGTATGGGGAGAAAGTGGAGATCTTTAAGGATCATAAAAGCCTCAAATATTTCTTCACTCAAAAGGAACTCAACATGCGACAACAACGTTGGCTTGAATTGTTGAAAGATTATGATCATACCATCCAATACCATCCTGGAAAAGCGAATGTGGTAGCTGACGCATTGAGTAGAAGATCATATGCGGGTACGAGTACGATATTGTCAATGCAAAGGCCCATTTTGTGTGACTTGCAAAGGATGGAGATAGAGTTAAAGACTCTGAGGACCCATGTGTGATGAAGGCGAATATCGAGTAGAACCAGACTTTAATTGATAAAGTTAAAGCTACTAAGGCTACTGAGCTGGAGTGATGCGTATGAGGAAGAAAAGCAAGAAGGTCTTATCTTTGGAAGCAAGAATCGATGAAGAAGGAATACTTTGAGTCAACTCCAGACTTTGTGTTCCTAACGACCCTGATTTAAAGTATAAAATCATAATGGAAGTGCACAACACACCATTTGCAATCCATCTTGGGAGTACCAAAATGTATCGTGATCTTCGTCATACATTCTGGTGGAGCAATATGAAGATAGAGATAGCGATGTTTATCTCAAGGTGTCTAACTTGTCAACGAGTCAAGGCGGAGCATCAAGTACCAAAAGGTCCATTGCAACCACTTGAAATTCTAGAATGGAAATGGGAGCACATTACCATGGATTTTGTTACTGGTCTTCCCAAGGTTTCTCAAGGCATAAATGCAATTTGGGTCATTGTTGATAGAGTGACCAAGTCTGCTCATTTCTTACAAATACGAGAAACTTATACACTTGAACGTCTTGCTTGTATGTACATAAACGAGACTGTAAGATTGCATGTGTAACACCCCAGTCCCACATCGAAAGATAGGGGGAAAAATTTGTCTGCATATAAGGAAATAAAGTTACTACCAATAGTACCTTCAAGTCATGACCTTTTGGGAGCCTGTGGTGGGCTAGATGACCCAAGAAGATACTATTGGGCCAGTGGTTTGAGGTCTTATTTGGATGGATTTGATTCGATTCGGACTTGGGATTTGACCCAAGATTTGTTTGAACTCCTGGATTTGACGGGTTGTTTCATATGGTATCAAAGCCGACTCTCAAAGCTCTGTCGGGTCATCCCGATCAAGTTCTTGGGAGGTGGGGACACGAAGGTGGTGGTATTATCCCACAATGGAGAGATGGACGTCCGGAGGTGGGGACACGGAAGCCCGGTAGGTATTATCCACAATGGCTAGAGAGACAAAGATCTTTGGGTGTGTGTGTGATCGGTTCTGACGGGAACGTCAGAAATTTAAGTGGGGGAGTTTGTAACACCCCAGTCCGCATCGAAAGATAGGGGAAAAATTTGTCTGCATATAAGGAAATAAGTTACTACCAATAGTACCTTCAAGTCATGACCTTTTGGGAGCCTGTGGTGGGCTAGATGACCCAAGAAGATACTATTGGGCCAAAGGGTTTGAGGCCTTATTTGGATGGATTTGATTCGATTCGGACTTGGATTTGACCCAAGATTTGTTAGAACTTCGAGATTTGACCGGGTTGTTTCGACATGGTATGCCAATATCCATAGTTTACGATCGAGACCCAAGATTCACTTCACAATTTTGGGTTAGTTTGTAAAAAGCTATGGGCACGCAGTTTACGATTTAGTTCGGCATATCATCCTCGGGATTTTACGCATAATCGAGAGGACTATTCAAACTCGGAAGATTTATTAAGACTCTGTGTCCTTGACTTGAGGAAGTTGGGATAAGTTCTTACCATTGGTGGAGTTTACTTACAACAACGGTTATCAAGCAAGTATTGGTATGGCTCCATTTGAGGCATTGTATGGAAGAAAGTGTCGATTCTCCAATATCTTTGGGATGAGGTGGATGAAGCAGCGTTGTTGGGACCGAGGAGTTGAATGCGTATGACTACGGAAAAGATTCAAACGATCCGAAACAATGTATAAAAACCTCACAAGATCGACAAAAAGAGTTATCGATCTTCATCGAAAAGGCGTGAAATTCGATATTGGAGATCATGTGTTGTTACGTGTCGCTCCATGGAAAGGAGTTACGAGATTTGGAAAGAGAGGAAAGCTCAATCCTCGATTCATTGGCCCATTTTAATCCTCGATTGAGTAGGGCCGTGGCCTATAGACTCGCTTTTACCGCCAAGTATGTCTCGTGTTCATAACGTTTTCACATATCCATGTTACGTAAATATGTGAAAGACCCGAACCACATTATTAAGTTAGAACCGGATGAAATAGCGGAAGATTTAACGTATGAAGAGGTTCCTGTTAAAATCTTGGATAAGAAGGAGCATGTTCTACGCTCCAAGGTTATACCTCAAGTCAAAGTTTTGTGGAGGAACCACGATGTTGAGGAAATGACACGGGAGTTAGAATGAAATGAAATCAACGTATCCTTACCTCTTGACATACCAGTGCACGTACCCTAATTTCGAGAGGCTAAATTTCATAAGAAGGGAGGTTGTAAGACCCCAACTTTTATGAATAAAGATGATTTTTCTATAAATATTATTTTGAATATTATGAAATGAATTTGATATAATGTTATAGTTGTGGGTAATATTTATAAATTTTGCAAAGTACGCAAGTTGTTATATAATATTCGATTGGTGGAAATATTCATTTTAACGAGGGGAATATTAAATACAATGGCACAATCATTGGTGGACCCCTACAATGGAATTATTGTCGGATTGAGAAAATCACAAAAATATTTTATGAAAATAATAACGAAAGTTTTACCGTTAATCGTTGAAACACCGGTGTTAACGTCTGATGAATGGCTGTGGTTGCATAGTAGTATACGGTATTGATTATTGATGCTTACGTGAGAAGTCACTCGCTTTTGTTCAATTATTATTACTGAGAATTCACGCATAGTATCTCACGTTATTTGATTCAATTATTGTCAATATTTTATATATTATTAAATCAATAATTGAGACGACAAAGTTATTAATATTATTATTTGCAATATTAGCGATGTCTAGAAGTTCTGTCAATGAGAGGTTTGGTCACCTAATTGCGCGCCAATAGGAAATAAAACAGAAAAATTTTTATATAAAACAGAATACTTTTTATAAAGTTTTGTTTTATTTGATTATAAATAGAATATATTATATTTTATTATGCATAGTGTTTGTATAGTGCCTGCATAGTGTTTGCATAGTAAAATCTTTTTATATAAAATAGAATACTTTTATAAAGTTATTTGTTTTATTAGATTTTAAATAATATATATATATATATATATATATATATTATAAACTTTGTTTTATTATATAATTATAAATAGAATATATTATATTTTATTGCATAGTATCCTTTCTATTCTCCTATAAATAGAATGCTTAGTTAGAATTGAAAAACACACCAGAAATTCAGAGAATTCTTCTTCTATAATCTTGAGCGTATTTCTTTAGAGTTTAAGAAAGATTTGAGCATAGAAAATAGTGCAAGTTTTCTTCAAGTATATCCTCGCCCTACCCGTCGGAATACTCTTCTTTTTAAGGTAAGGGGTATTATTCTTTCGTATTCATGAAGAGAGTTATTTTCTTTTAATACTCGTAAGGGTTGTTATTCCATTCTTTATTATTATGTTGAATAACTTTATCATGTACCAATCCGCATACATGGTGAAATTCTTCTATTATTCCATTCTTTATTATTCTGTTGGAATAACTTCGTCGTGTTGTCTCATCGTATGCCCGGTGAATTACATTTGTTATTCCATTCTTTATTATTCTATTGGAACATCCTATCTCGCATGCGAGATTACGGTCCCATTCTTTATTATTCATTAGAATATCCTGTTTGTGTCTTGATTACGCATGACCGGTTCCATTCTTTATTACTCTCGTTGGAATAACTCATACATGTGGATTACTGCGTGCATGGTGAAGGATCCTTTGTATTCATTCCTTATTAACTTGTGGAAATGATCTTTCTACGTGGATTCTTCGTATGCATGACGAAAATCCATTTCATAGATTTCATATATTCTATTATACTCGGTTGGTTAAAGTTTTGGCTTCTATACTCCATGAAATTAGTAGAATATCCTGGATATTTGCGCTTCATCCAATATCTTTTTATGGAAATATTCTTCTGAGCATTCTTGAATTTTTACTCCATAAAGCAGTATCATGTTGACAATTTGGACATTATTGGTTCCTGGATAAATTAATTTATAAATCTTTAAAATTTATTCTTGAACTTGTTTGATTGAATTATTATGTCATTATCATCATCCTCGTGTTTATATTATGTTGAAAGTCATATGTGGCCTGTAATGCATAGATGGACTTGGTATGATTATGACCAGGGATTATTCGGTATAATCATGACCGTAATGTTATAAATGATGTGGTAAAAGTCCTCATTGGCCCGTAGTGCATTGATGGACAGTTGTTGGCATGATCATGACCATTGATGAAAACACGAATATCCTTGGCCCGTAGTGCATGGATAATTTATGGTTGTGATACTAATGAATATCCTTGGCCGTACTGCAGGGATGATGTGGATTATTTATTGAGCTGAGTCTCAGCGATAAAAGTGATGAAAAACCTTTTAAATCATAGAAGATAGTAGATTTTATTCTCTACTTAACTCTTCTAATGGATTGCTTGTTCCGCTGCAGTTAAACTTGATGTTTGTTACATTGTATCAGTTTAACACTGTTGAAGGCTAACTATAATTTATTCTGCATTATCTTAGTGATAATAGTTCTTACTGGGCAATAATTTCATAATAGTGACAATAATTGAATCAATAATATGAGAGATATAATGCAGCAATTATTGTAAAAATAATTGAGTATAACTGATTGACTTCTTACGTAAGCATCAATAATCAATACCGTGTGCTACTATGCAACCACGCATATTACTGTACTTTTACTATCGGGTAGTTCAACAGTTTAACAGTAAAACTTTCGCCATTTTTTTTATAAAAAGATAATTCTGTCGTTTTCTAACTACGACAATACTTCCATTGTGGGGTCCACCAATGATTGTGCCGTCGTACGAATGTTTCCTATTAAAACGAATATTCCCCGACCAATCGAATATTATATAACCACTTGCTTACTTTTGCAAAATTTGTAAATATTACCCACAACTATAACATTATATCAAATCCACACTATAATATTCAAAAATATATTTCGAGAAAAATTATTCTTTATTCATAAAAGTTGGGGTCTTACAACCTCCCCTTCTTATGAAATTTCGTCCTCGAAATTAGGGTGCGTACCTAGTATGCCGAAAAGGTGATGATACCTCTTCAGATTCTAACTCTTGAGATATAAGCTTTGAGCGTAGAATATGTTCATTCTTATCCAACATTTTTACAGGTATCTCCTCATACGTTAAATCTTCTGTTATCTCATAGTTCCAATTCCATAATGTGGTTCGGGTCGTCCACATGTTTACGTAACATTGATACGTGAAAAATGTTATGAACACGCGACATACTTTGCGGTAAAGCAATTCTATAGGCCACAGTTCCTACTAAATCGAGGATTTTAAATAGACTAATAAAATCGAGGGTTGAGATTTCCTCTCTTCGTCTATTCTAGCTTCTATAATAATGCCCTCTTGAACCTTCTTCTTCACATTCATCAGCTCCAGGTGTGTAGCTTGAGCTGTTTTAACTTCATCAGTTAACGTCGATTCTACTCGTATTATTTGACATCATCACGTGGGTCTTTAGAGTCTTTAACTCTATCTTCATCATTCGTAAGTTATGCGAAATGGGATTTGTGTTAACAACGTCACACTCATAAACGCATACGATCTTCTATTCAACGCGTCAGCTACCACGTTCGCTCTTCCTCGATGATATTGAATGGTATAATTGTAACCTTCAATAGCTCGAGCCAACGTCTTTGGCGCATAATACGTTCGTTTTGGGTGAAGAAACTAATTAAGGGTTTTAGAGATGGGTTTTGTACTAGGGTCAATACAAAATTCAATTTTCACGCTCTGGGTAGGCCAGGAAGTCTTCAGGAATACGTCAGGAAATTTATTAACGATAGAAAAAAAAACTGTGACTCTCATCCCAAGACTTGGATAATATGTCACATTGATACCTATCAACTTGCCACCGTTATTCACGGCTTCCCTTACAGAAAGTCTGGCTTCAGTGCATTCCACACAAGGAAGTCACCAGCGAAAGGCTCAGGGCTCTTTACTTATGGCTTAATATAACAGTAATTGGTTGCTTGGATTCGCACAACAGGTTGTTTAGGAATATGAAAGCTAACAACCTTACGAAAATAATCAATTTTGGCATGATGAGTAGTTAACCAATCGATTCCTAAAATCACATCAAGGGCAAGTATTTTCAAAGAGATAAGATCGACAGGTAATGTGAAAGTGTCGATTTGAATCAACAAGATTTATAAACAGTGGAGGTAATGAAGGTTTCTACTAACGAAGTTTCAACCAATAAGTCAAAGTCTAACTTCTCTGGGGTTAAATTTAAACGTTGAGCGCAAGCAAGAGAGATAAAAGAATGGGTAGAACCGGTATCTAATAAGGTATAAACTTCGCAAGAATTTATAATTAACTAACCCGTGATAACTTCGTTAAGTTACTCGCTTTTGAGAAGTCACGAAAAATGCTCTTCCCGAAACCACGGACTTTGTTTTGTCCGTATCCACCTTTTGGTGCCACCGTCCCCAATTGGACTTGATTTCGCTGAGGACAAAATCGAGCTATGTGGATTTGTCTTTTCCAAAACTAAAACATACCTTGGAAGGTCCGTGAATAGTTTGGACTTATGTGTCCCTCCTCTCCACATCTCAGCAGATCTAACGGTGATCGCTCTCTCCCTAGAATTTATTGTTATTGTTGGTGTTGGTGCTGCTACCAACGTCTTCTCATCATCGTTAAATCTTCTCTTCTTGAATTTTCCACTTCTATTATCTTGGCCATGATTACCACCGAAGTGGTTACCATTCTTGGCATGATAATTTCACCCACGATGATTATCATTGTTAGATGGTCAATACCACCCCATGACGATTATTATCGTGTTATTGGTCGTTGCCTTTTGGTTGTGCTGACTCATTATCGTGCTCCAATAATTGAGCCCTATTCACAACATTTGAATATAAACAAAGTTTGTGAGAAATGAGGTATTGACGTATTTTAGGTTTCAAACCTCTTAGAAACATTCGCGTCATTCGCTCCTCATTATCGACCAAATGGGATGCAAACCGGGATAACTCCGCAAATTTAGCCTCGTATTGCGACACGGTCATATTGTTTTGCTCTAACTTGATGAATTCCACCTCCTTCATGTGACGAATACTTTTGGGAAAGTACTTGTAGTTGAACAACTCTTGGAACTTCTCCCAAGACATCTTGAGTGCGTCAGGCTGGGTACGCTTTACAGATTCCCACAATAGTCTGCCTCTTCACGCAACATAAAGGTGGCGAAGGGAACCTTTTGCTCCTCTGAGCATTCCAAGACATCAAATATCTTGGTGATTTGCTTTATCCACGTCTCCACCTTAAGTTGTTTTGGCTTTCCCAAAAACTCCGGCGGTCCCAGCTCCTTGAACTGCTTAGCGGTGACCATCCAAGAGTTGCTAGTGTTTTCACCTGTATTTTGAACAAGAGTCTCTCTCGCCTGATGTTGCATGGATTGCATAAAACCTCTAATCATCTCATCGTTCATCATCTGATCGGTGTTGTTATTTACCTGAGGATTATTGTCTTCATGTTGCACATTATCCTGGGTATTGATCGTTGGTGACTCAACGATCTCATGTGCTTCATTGCTGATCTCAACATTTTCAGATGCCCTTTTCAACCACTGTGACGCCCCCAAAATAGGTATACATCACCTATTCTGAGTTGCCAAATACATGGTACATAATACAAATACAATCTTTAATATTAAACAAGAGAGCTGTGAGTTTTAATACAAATATTGTCTTCTAGACAATATCCACTCTCGAGAATAAGTCCTCATTACATTTATTGTCACACTATTTAATGAGAATAGTGAGGACTACTAATACTATCATACGGATGGTCACTCCTGGTTCCCCGACTAGTCCCAACTACGTTCTCATTTCACAGAGAGAACAAAGTGAAAGAAAGGGTGAGCTCAACTAGCCCAAGAAGAAATATTATGACTAAGATAATGCGAATAAATTATCATTAGTCTTCAACAATGTTAAAGCGATAAAATATAATAGACATCAAGTTTAACTACAATGAACAAGCAATCCATTAAAAGAGTTAAGTAGAGAATAAAATCTACTATCTTTTATGATTTTAAAGGTTTTTCATCACTTTTATCATTTGGGACTCGACTTAATAAATAAACCACATCATCATCCTTTCTACTACCGAGGATATTCATTAGTATCACAACCACAAATTATCCATGCACTCTGGGCCAAGGAAATTCGTGTATTCATCAATGGTCATGATCATGCCAACAATTATCCATAAATGCACTACGGGCCAATGATGACTTTTACCACATCATTTTAACATTACGGTCATGATTACACCGAATAATCCCTGGTCATAATCATACCAAGTCAATCTATGCACTACAGGCCACAGATTACTTTCAACAAAATATAAACATGAGGATGATGACAATGATATAAGAATTCAATAAAACAAGTTCAAGAATTAATTTATCCAGGAACTAATAACGTCCAAATTGTCAACATGATACTTCTTTGTAGAGTAAAATTTAAGAATGCTCAGAAGAATATTTCCATGAAAGATATTGGATGAAGAGCAAATATCAAGGATATTCTACTAATTTCATGGAGTATAGAAGTCAAAACTTTAACCAACTGAGTATAATAAAGAATGGAATAACAAAAGAAATCACCATGCATGCGGTACTTCGCATAGACAGATTATTCCAACAGAATAATAAATAACGGAACCAGGTCAGGCGTAATACGCACCGACAGGATATTCCAACAGAATAATAAAGAATGGAATAACAACAGAAATCACCATGCATGCGGTACTTGCGATAGACGAGTTATTCCAACGAGAATAATAAATAACGGAACCAGTCCAGCGTAAAACGATGCAGCGGGATATTCAGCCAAGAATAATAAAAAGCGGAACCGAGTCCGGCGTAAAAGCGCATGTAGCGAGGATATTATTCCAGAGAATAATAAAGAATGGAATAACAACGAATTTCACTGTGTATACGATACTTGTGATAAACATGTTATTCAAAGAGAATAATAAATAATGGAATAATGAAGAATTTCACAAAGTATAGGGTAGCAGCGTATCTGAGTTATTCCAATGAGAATAATAAAAGGCTGGAATAATGAAGTTCTCTTTATGAATATAAAAAAAATACCCTTTACCTTATAAAGAAGAGTACTCCGATGGTGGGGCGGGGATATACTTGAAGAAACTTGCACTACGCTCAAAGCTTTCTTAAACGCTAAAGAAATACGCTAAAGATTATAGAAGAAGAATTCTCTCTATAGTTTCTCTCTCAAGAGTTTCAGTGAATTCGTAAGAAATAATGAAGGAATGAGCTTCTATTTATAGAAGAATGGACTGAATAGTAACTAATTCATGAACGGTCCATTGATTTACTTTTAATCGGACGGTCCATATTTAAAGCAAAATCTTTTAAATAAAATATAATATATTCTATTTATAATCTAATAAAACGAATAACTTTATAAAAGTATTCTGTTTTATATAAAAAGATTTTACTATGCAAAATACTATGCAGGCACTATATAACACTATGTATAATAAAATATAATATATTCTATTTATTGTCTAATAAAACAGATAACTTTATAAAAGTATTCTGTTTTATATAAAAAGATTTTACTATTAGCCTAATAAAATGAATAACTTTATAAAAGTATTCTATTTTATATAAAAAGTTTTTCTGTTTTATTACATTAATAATACTAATAAAACAAAACTTTATCATCATTATCATAATTCACACTATTAATCGACCAGGTCGTTCCCAGAAAAGAGGGGGCTTTTCAATAAGGATTTCTCCTTATTGGCGAGCAATTAGGTGATCAAACCTCTCCTTGGCAGAACTTCTAGACATCGTTAATAATGCAAATAATAATATTAACAACTTTATTATCTCAATTATTGATTTAATAATATATAAAATATTGACAATAATTGAATCAAATAACGTGAGATCTTATGCAAAGCAATTTATGAAGCAATAATTGAACAAAATTGAGTGACTTCTCACGTAAGCATCAATAATCAATCTGGTGCTACTCTTATGTAACCACAGCGTATTCACAATACTTTTAACACTAGGTGTTTCAACGAGTTAACAGTAAAACTTCCGCCGTTATTTTCATAAAATATTTTTTTATCGTTTTCTCAATCCGACAATAATTCCGTTGTAGTGTCCACCAATGATTGTGCCGTCGTACGAATATTCCCTGATAAAACGAATATTCCCCGACCAATCGAATATTATAAACAACTTGCGTACTTTATAAAATTTCTAAATATTACCCACAACTATAACATTATATCAAATTCATTTAAAAATAATAATTATAGAAAATTCATCTTTATTCATAAAAGTTGGGATCTTATAATCTCCCCTTCTTATGAAATTTCGCCGTCGAAATTAGGGTACATACCTGGTATGTTAAAGAGGTAAGGATACCTTGATTTCATTTCAAATTCTAACTCCCAGGTCATTTCCTCAACATCGTGGTTCCTCCATAAAACTTTGACTTGAGGTATAACCTTGGAGCGTAGAATATGTTCCTTCTTATCCAAGATTTGAACAGGAACCTCTTCATACGTTAAATCTTCCGCTATTTCGTCCGGTTCTAACTCAATAATGTAGTTCGAGTCTTTAACATATTTACGTAACATGGATATATGAAAAACGTTATGAACACGAAACATACTTGGCGGTAAAGCGAGTCTATAGGCTACAGTCCCTACTCGATTGAGGATTAAAAATGGGCCAATGAATCGAGGATTAAGCTTTCCTCTCTTTCCAAATCTCGTAACTCCTTTCTATGGAGCAACACGTAACAACACATGATCTCCAATATCGAATTCCACGTCCTTTCGATGAAGATCAACATAACTCTTTTGTCGGTATTGTGAGGTTTTTATACGTTGCCGGATCGTTTGAATCTTTTCCATAGTCATACGTACCAACTCCGGTCCCAACAACGTTGCTTCACCCACCTCATCGATTATCTTTGATCGAGAGCGACACTTTCTTCCATACAACGCTTGAATGGAGCCATGCCAATACTTGCTTGGTAGCTATTGTTGTGTAGGAAAACTCCACCAATGGTAAGAACTTGTCCCAACTTCCTTGAAGTCGAGGACACGAGTCTTAATAAATCTTCAAGAGTTTGGATAGTCCTCTACGATTATCCATCTCGTCTCGAGGATTATCGCCGAACTAAATCAGAATCCGTGCCCATAGCTTTTTTGCAAACTAACCCAAAATCGTGAAGTGAATCTTGGGTCTCGATCAAAACTATGGATCTTGGCATACCATGCAATCTTATAACCTCATTTATATACATATCTGAGCAAGACATTCAAGTGTATAAGTTTCTCGTATAGGTAAGAAATGAAAGCGGACTTGGTCAATCTATCAACAATGACCCAAATTGCATTTATGCCTTGAGAAACCTTGGGAAGACCGATAATAAAATCCACGGTAATGTGCTCCCACTTCCATTACGGAATTTCAAGTGGTTGCAATGGACCTTTTGGTACTTGATGTTCGCCTTGACTCATTGACTAGTTAAACACCTTGAGATAAACAAAGGCTTATCTCCTCTTCATATTATTACCCACCAAAATGTATGTCGAAGATCATGATATATTTTGGTACTCCGAGATGGATTGCAAGCGATTGTGTTATGTGCCTTCATCATGATTTTATACTTTAACTTTCGGGGTCGTTAGGAACACAAAGTCTGGAGTTGACTCAAGTATTCCTTCTTCATTGATTCTTGCTTAATGTGATAGCACCTTCTTGTACTTTCTTCCTCATATGCATCGGCTCCAGTGCGTAGCTTGAGCGACTTTAACTTTATCGATTAAAGTCGGTTCTACTCGTATATATTCGCCATCATCGCGTGGGTCCACAGAGTCTTTATCTCTATCTCCATCCTTTTGCAAGTCATACAAAATGGGCCTTTGTGTTGACAATATCGCACTTTTCGTACCCACATATGATCTTCTACTCAATCGTTAGCTACCACGCTTTTGCTTTTCGAGGATGGTATTGGATGGTATGATCATAATCTTTCAGCAGTTCAAGCCAGCGTCGTCATTTGTCGCGTGTTGAGTTCCTTTTGAGTGAAGAAATATTTGAGGCTTTTATGATCCGTAAAGATCTCCACTTTCTCCCCATACAAGTAATGCCTCCAAATCTTTAGTACAAAATGACTTCTTGCTTGACTCTAGATCATGAGTAGGATAATTCCTCTCATATTCTTTGAGTTGTCGAGAGGCATAGGCTATGACTTTCCCATGTTGCATGAGAACACATCCTAACCCTTTGCCCGAAGCATCACTATAGATGACAAATCCCTCGAGCCAGATGGTATTGTCAGAACAGGTGCTGAAATGAGTCTCCTCTTGAGTTCTTGAAAACTCTTCTCGCATTCCTCACTCCAACCGAATTTTGTATCTTTCCGAGTCAAGCTGAGTTAAGGGAGTAGCGATTCGAGAAAACCCTTCTATGAATCTCCGATAATAATCAGCTAATTTAAGAGAAAGCTACGTACTTGATCAGCGATTTAGGTTGCTCCAGACTTTTGAATAGCTTCAATCTTTCTTTGGGTCAGCGGATATTCCATGACTTAATACCACGTGCCCAAGGAATGCTTCTTCCTAAAGCCAGAACTCGCATTTCTTCAACTTGGCATAAAGCTTATATTCACGAAGCTTTTGGAGTATCAACCTCAAGTGTTGCTCATGATCTTCACGGCTTTTGGAATAAATAAGGATGTCATCAATAAAGATGACCACAAAGTGATCCAAATATTCCTTGAATACTCAGTTCATCATATCCATGAAGGCAGCAGGAGCATTAGTCAATCCAAAAGACATGACTAGGAATTCATAATGCCCGTACCGAGTTCTGAAAGTCGTCTTTGGAATGTCATCGGTTCTAATCTTCAATTGGTGATATCCGGAACGAAGATCAATCTTTGAAAAGAATTTGGCGCCTTGTAACTGGTCAAACAGGTCATCAATACGTGGCAATGGGTACCTATTTTTTATGGTGACATGATTCAACTCCCGATAATCAATACAAAGTCGCATACTCCCATCTTTCTTCTTCATGAATAGAACAGGAGCACCCCAAGGAGAAGTACTAGGACGAATAAAGCCAATGTCTAACAATTCCTGCAGTTGGGTCTTTAACTCCTGAAGTTCAATAGGAGCCATTCGATATGGGGCTTTGGAAATGGGTTTTGTACCGGGTTCAAGGTCAATACAAAATTCAATTGCACGCTCTAGGGGTAGGCCAGGAAGTTCTTCAGGGAATACGTCAGGAAATTCATTAACAATAGAAATATCATTCAAAACTAACGTATTTTTGTTTAGATCCGTGACATGAGATAAGAAAGCTTGACATCCATTTTTCAATAAACGAATAACCTTATGGCTTGAGATTACAGTGATTGATTTTAATGGTTTGGTTGCTTGAATTTGCATAATAGGTTGGTTAGGAATATGAAAGCTAACAACCTTATGAAAATAATCAATTTTTGCATGATGAGTGGTTAACCAATCAATCCCTAGAATTACGTCAAATGCAAGTATTTTCAATGAAATAAGATCGACATGTAATGTCAGGGTACCGATTTGAACCAAACAAGACTTATAAATAGTGGATGTAATGAAGGTTTCTCCCAATGGAGTTTCAACAGATAAGTCAAAGTCTAATTTCTCCGGAGTCAAATTTAAACGTTGAGCGCAAGTAGGAGAAATAAAAGAATGGGTAGAACCGGTATCAAATAAGGTATAAACTTCGCTAGAGTTTATGATAAGCTTACTCGTGATGATCTCGTTCGGGTTCCTTGCTTTCTGGGAGGTCACGACAAACGCTCTCCCTTGCACTACTAGCTTTGACTTTTCTGGAACGTCCTTTGGTGCCTCCATCCTAGCTGAACTTGTCTTCGGTGAACGACAAAATCGGGCTAGGTGACCTTCTCTTCCATAATTATATCATACTTCGGACGGCATCGCGCAGTTTGGACTGATGTGTCCTTCCCCTCCACATTTGAAGCATATGATAGGTGGTCGTTCTCCTTCCTTAGCCACGGGTGCTGGTGCTGACGTCTTTCCATCATTGTTGAATCTCTTCTTCTTGAAATGTCCATTCTTATTATTTTGGCCATGATTACCACCGATGTGGTTACCATTTCTGGCATGTTGATTCCCTCCATTCTTATTGTCACCGCTTCGATGACTGTTATCACTGGTATTATCGCGCTCCAATAACTGAGCCCTATTAACAACATCTGAATACAAACACAGTTTATGAGAGATAAGATATTGACGTATCTCGGGTTTCAAACCTCTTTGAAACATTCGCGTCATTATCTCCTCATTATCAACCAAATGGGACGCAAACCGGGACAACTAGGCAAACTTGGCTTCGTACTATGACACGGTCATGTTGTTTTGCTCCAGCTTAATGAACTCTACCTCTTTCATGTGACGAATACTTTCGGGAAAGTACTTGTCGTTGAACAATTCTTGGAACTTCTCCCAAGTCATCTTTAGTGCGGTAAGTTGAGTACGTTTTACAGATTTCCACCAGTAATCTGCCTCTGCACGCAACATAAAGGTGGCAAAGGGAACCTTTGTCTCCTCGGAGCATCCCAAGACATCAAATATCTTACAGATCTGCTTTATCCACGTCTCCGCCTTAAGTGGTTTTGGCTCTCCAAAAAACTCTAGTGGTCCCAGTTCCTTGAACTGTTTAGCGGTGACCGTCCGAGAGTTGCCAGTGTTTCCATCTGCATTTTGGACAGGAGTCTCTCTTTCCTGATGCCGCATGAATTGCAGAAAGCCTCTGAACATTCCATTGTTCATCATTTGGTCAGAGTTGTTGTTTGCATGAGGATTGTCGCCTTCCTGATGCACATT
Organism: Panax ginseng; assembly: GCA_020205605.1. Classification (NCBI taxonomy): domain Eukaryota; kingdom Viridiplantae; phylum Streptophyta; class Magnoliopsida; order Apiales; family Araliaceae; genus Panax; species Panax ginseng. The sequence continues at coordinate 1,869,018 of CM035144.1, read as the reverse complement.
GTCCTGATTATTGATCTGTGGAGACTCAACGGTCTCCTGTGCTCCATTGATGTTCTCAACATTCTCGGATGCCATTTTCAAATACTGCCACAAAATAAGGGTTAATTAACATATCACATATTATCCCTATACTCTGACCGACCAATTAAATACCAAATAAACTTAGGTAGGTCATACTAGCGAAGGAATTCCCCGTCTTTCCCCTCCTAGTTCTTGTCTCACATCTCAGCCAGGGATCATATCCCTAAGCTTTGATACCAACTGTGACGCCCCCAAAATAGGTATACATAACATCAACTATTCTGAGTCGCCAAATACATGATACAAAATACAAATACAATCTTTAATATACAACAAGAGAGCTGTGAGTTTTAATACAAATATTGTCTTCTAGATAATATCCATTCTTAGGATAAGTTCTCATTATATTTATTGTCACACTATTTAACAGAATAGTGGGGACTACTAATACTATCATCTGGACTGTCACTCCATTCCCAGATTAGTCCTACCGGACCGTCAATCGCTCGTTCCTCGACTAGTCCACAAGCTACGTTCATTTCAAGAGAAGAAACGGTGAAAGAAAGGGTGAGCTCAACTAGCCGAAGAAGAAATATTATGACTAAGTTAATGCGTAATAAATTATCATTAGTCTTCAACAATGTTAAAGCGATAAAATATAATAAACATCAAGTTTAAGCTGCTTGGAATGAACAAGCAATCCATTAAAAGAGTCAAGTAGAGAATAAAATCTACTATCTTTTATGATTTAAAAGCTTTTTCATCACTTTTATCATTTGGGACTCGACAATAAATAAACCACATCATCCATGCACAGGCCACAGATGACTTTCAACAAAATATAAACATGAGGATGATGACAATGATATAAGAATTCAATAAAACAAGTTCAAGAATTAATTTATCCAGGAACTAATAACGTCCAAATTGTCAACATGATACTTCTTTGTAGAGTAAAATTTAAGAATGCTCAGAAGAATATTTCCATGAAAGATATTGGATGAAAAGCAAATATCAAGGATATTCCACTAATTTCATGGAGTATAGAAGTCAAAACTTTAACCAACTAAGTATAATAAAGAATGGAATAACAAAAGAAATCAACATGCATATGGTACTTCGCATAGACAGGTTATTCCAACAGAATAATAAATAATGGAACGTGTCGAGCGTAATACTTACCGACGGGATATTCAACAGAATAATAAAGAATGGAATAACAGCGAAATCACCATGCATGCGGTATTGCCGATAGACAAGTTATTCCAATAAAATAATAAATAACGGAACCAGTCGGCGTAAAATGCATGCAGACAGGATATTCCAATGAGAATAATAAAGCGGAATCGAAGTCCCGTAAAAGCGCATGACGAGGATATTCCAATAGAATAATAAAGAATGGAATAACAACAGAATTTCACCAAGTATGCGGTACTTCGCATAAACAAGTTATTCAAAGCAGTAAGAATAATAAATAATGGAATAACGAAGAAGAATTTCACCAAGTATAGGGTAGCCAGCGTATCTGAGTTATTCCAATGAGAATAATAAATTTGGAATAATGAAGTTCTCTTCATGAATATGAAAAAATATACCTTACCTTATAAAGAAGAGTACTCAAACGGTAGAGGCGGGGATATACTTGAAGAAACTTGCACTACACTCAAAGCTTTCTTAAACGCTAAAGAAAGACGCTAAAGATTATAGAAGAAGAATTCTCTCTACAGTTTCTCTCTCAAGAGTTTCAGTGAATTCATAAGAAATAATGAAGGAATGAGCTTCTATTTATAGAATAATGGACTGAATAGTAACTAATTCATGAACGGTCCAGATTGATTTACTTTTAATCGGACGATCCATATTTAAAGCAAAATCTTTTAAATAAAATATAATATATTCTATTTATAATCTAATAAAACGAATAACTTTATAAAAGTATTCTGTTTTATATAAAAAGATTTTACTATGCAAAACATTATGCAGGCACTATACAACACTATGCATAATAAAATATAATATATTCTATTTATTTTCTAATAAAACAGATAACTTTATAAAAGTATTACATTTTATATAAAAAGATTTTACTATTAGCCTAATAAAATGAATAACTTTATAAAAGTATTACATTTTATATAAAAAGCTTTTCTGTTTTATTACATTAATAATACTAATAAAACAAAACTTCATCATCATTATCATAATTCACACTATTAATCGACTAGATCGTTCTCAGGAAAGAGGGGGCTTTCCAATAAGGATTTCTCCTTATTGGCGCGCAATTAGGTGACCAAACCTCTCCTTGGCAGAACTTCTAGACATCGTTAATAATGCAAATAATAATATTAACAATTTTGTTGTCTCAATTATTGATTTAATAATATATAAAATATTGACAATATTTGAATCAAATAATGTGAGATACTATGCAGCAATTACTGAAGTAATAATTGAACAAAACTGAGTGACTTCTAACGTAAGCATCAATAATCAATATCGTGTACTACTATACAACCACGCGTATTCACGTACTTTTAACCTTTGGGTGTTTCAACAGATTAACGGTAAAACTTCCAGCAAGTTATTTTTATAAAATATTTTTTGTCATTTTCTCAATCCGAGCAATAATTCCGTTGTGGGGTCCACTAATGATTGTCTTGTCGTAAATGCGAATATTCCACGATAAAAGCGAATATTCCCCAATTAATCGAATATTATAAACAACTTGCGTACTTTGTAAAATTTCTAAATATTACCCACAACTATAACATTATATCAAATTCATTTAAAAATAATAATTATAGAAAATTCATCTTTATTCATAAAAGTTGGGGTCTTACAAACACTGTCACAAAATAAGGGTTAATTGACATGTCACATATTATCCCTATACTCTGACCGACCAATTAAATACCAAATAAACTTAGGTAGGTCATACTTAGCATGAAGGAATTCACATCTCTCCCTCCTAATTCTTGTCTCACATCTCAAATGGGGAATCATATCCCTAAGCTTTGATATTAATATGCGACGCCCCAAAATAGGTATACATCACCCATCTTGGGTCGCCAAATACATGGTACATAAATCAAATACAAACTTAATTATACAACTGTCGGGTAATATACGACAAAACATAGCTGAGAGTTTAAACAAGAATATTGCCTTTTAGACAATATTCACTCTCAATGGAGTCCTCATTACAATTATTATCACACTATTTCATAGAATATTGAGGACTACTAAAGCCACTTATCCTGGACCATCACTTCATTTTCCGACTCGTCCCAGCTATATTCTCATTTCCTGAAGAGAACAATGAAAGAAAAGGGTGAGCTCAACTAGCCCAGTAAGAAATATTATGACTAAGATAATGTAGAATAAATTATCCTTAGCCTTCAATAGTATAACAACTAATAGAATATAATAGACAACAAGTTTTAGATCAACAACTGCAACGGAACACGCAATCCATTAGAAGAGTCAAGTAGAACATGATATCTACTATCTTCTATGATTTAAAAAGTTTTTTTATCAAATTTATCGCTGAGACTCAGCTTAATAAATAAACCACATCATCGAATCATCCATGCACTACGGGCCAAGGATATTTATGTAATCACCAATGGTCATGATTATACCAAATAATCCCTGGTCATAATCATACCAACAACTGTCCATCAATTCACTACGGGCCAATGAGGACTTTTACCACATCATTTGTAACATTACGGGTCATGATTATATCGAATGATCCCTGGTCATAATCATACCAATCAACAGTATATCTACGCACGTAAGCCAAAGATGACTTTCATCACAATATAAGCATGAGGATGATGACAATGATATAAGCATTAATCAAATGAAATCAAATCAAACAAAATCAAGGATAAATATTAAAGACTTTAAATTTATCCAGAGTTTAAAAATATCCAAACTGTCAACATGATACTGCTTTGTGGAGTAAAATTCAAGAATAATATTCATGTACCAAAAATAATTTGGACAGAAAAGAAATATATTTTTTGGGTAAATAGTACCCCGTGAATAGTACCCTATGAATAGTACTTCGGGAATAGTACCTCATAAATAGTACCCCGACATGAAAAGTACCCCAAATACCCGAGTGAATAATATTTGGGAGAATAGTAATTGGGTGAATAGTAACTTATGAATAGTAACTCGTGAATAGTACTCCGGCATGAAAAGTGCCCCGAATACCCGAGTGAATAGTAACCAGGTGAAAAGTAAACCGTAAATAGTAACTCATGAATAGTATTCCGTCATGAAAAGTTCAATAATTATCAAGAAAGCTCAGAATAATATTTTCATGAAAAGATACTGGATGAAGCGCAAATATCAAGGATATTCTACTAATTTCATGGAGTATAGAAGCCAAAACTTCAACAAAATGAGTATAGAATTCAAAATCTGAAACGAAATAATATTACTTACATACTATAGAGTATGAAAGAAAATATTATTTCAAGCGAATATTGAAAAAAAATAACATCCCTTATAACTGTTGAACGAAAATAATATTCCAACGAATATTTAACGAAGATAATATTCCTACGAATATTGAACGAAGATAATATTCTTTACGAATATTGAACGAAAATAATATTCATACGGATATAAAAAATAATATCTCTTCAGAATATGAAATAAATAATACCCCTTACCTCAGAAGAAGACTGGATACTGGAGTAGTGAAGTAGCAGACTACTCTTCTTCTTTCTCCCTATAGCTTCTCTCTCTATAATTGCTCTTGTGAGTCTTAGTGAATTGGTGAGAATGAAGGAAGAATGAGCTTCTATTTATAGGAAAATATAGTTTCGATAATTGCACATTTTGGGGTTCAAAATATTACAGTATAATACCTTCATCTTTTCCTTCATTTTTAATTTAGTCCTGCAAGTATTATCAAACTTGCACCACCTCCCCTAATAGTACATCATGTGAATCAATAGTTCAATCATGTGAATCAATAGTTCTATACATGTGAAAATACGAATTACAATATAGTACCTCCATCTATACCTCCATTTTTAACTTAGTCATGCAAGTATTATCAATCTTGCACCACCTCCCCTAATAGTACATGAATATGAATCAATAGTACACACATGTGAACAAATAGTTATAATCACGTGAATTAATAGCAATTAATTGCTCATTTATCCGATTAATTACCCGATTGGTCAATATAACTTCCAAACATCAATTATTATCGAAATAAATAATAACATGAATAACTTTTGTCGTCTCAATTATTGATTTAATAATAATAAATATTATGTAGATGATATTGTGACAATAAATGAATCAATAATATGAGAGATATGATGCAGCAATTATTGTAGCAATAATTGAGTATAACTGAGTGACTTCTTACGTAAGCATCAATAATCAATACCATGTGCTACTATGCAACCAATGGCAGTATTCTTGTACTTTTACTACCGGGTAGTTCAACGGTTTAACGGTAAAACTTTCGTAGTTATTTTTATAAAAGATAATTATGTCGCTTTTTAACTACGACAATACTTCCGTTATTGGAGTCCACTAATGATTGTCTCCGTGCATGCGAATATTCTCTCGTTAAAATGAATATTCCCCAACCAATCGAATATTATATAACCACTTGCTTACTTTTGCAAAATTTATAAATATTACCCACATCTATAACATTATATCAAATCCACACCATAATATTCAAAAATATATTTTGAGAAAAATTATTCTTTATTCATAAAAATTGGGGTCTTACAGTAATTACTGTTCAATATTTTATTTTATTGATTCAATAATTGCTGTGTTGATATTTTATATTATTGTTGTTTCAATAATTGTCACTGCACAGTATTTTTCGTTATCAAATCAATAATTCATATTATTTGAATAATATTATTAGATAGCATTATTGGCAATGTCTAGAAAGTTACACGAGGAGAGGTTTGGTCACCTAATTCATGCGCCGAGAAGAGAGAAATCCTTTATCGGAAAGCCCTCTTTCCTGGGACGGCCTGATTGTCATTATTGTGATTCTGTAATATTATTTGTAAATAATTAATTATTGATTTATATGATAAGAAAATATTTATTTTATGTGGACATAAATGATGGATAGGAAAATATTTATTTTATGTGGTTATAAATGAAAAAAATTAATATTGAGGTGTTTTATCAATATTTTGTTGGATTTGAGGTATTAAAAAATCAAATCGGTGTTCTTAAGCTCTATTACGTGAGTTATAATTTTGATCCGACCGTTGGATCGTTGTGATTTTTGGATATGTTATACATATATAAGTTAAGTATATGTCCACAAATTTGGAACCGTTAAAAATTAACGTATGATTTGTTATAAATTTTAAGAGGTGTTGAAAATCATCCGTTTGTGGATTTCGGATATTTTCTGTTTGAAATTGGAAAAACTTAAAGCTACAAAGTTGTAGAGAATTCGATTTCGTGTGGAATGGATATAAAATTCGTATTTTTCTGATAAAAGGGCTATTTATTATGAATTACTGAAGTTTCGAAAAATAAAATAATTTTTATTAAAATTGGGTGGGACCCACTTTTGGTTGGTGTAGAAAACATGTCCACGATTTTGGTGGGCCCCTTGTGGTGGTGGTGCAGTTTTTTTTTCCAAAGCATGCATGCGTAGAAAAATTATAATATTATTTTATTATTTTAGTCTCATATGGCGTTCTAGCATTTTCCTATAAATAGGCGCTTAAGTTAGAATTGAAAATCACACTAGAATCAGAGAATTCTTCTTCTATAATATTGAGTGTATTTCTTTCGAGTTTTAGAAAGCTTTGAGCGTAGAAAATAGTGAAAGTTTTCTTCAAGAATATCCCCGCTATACCAGTTAGAATACTCTTCTTTTCAAGGTAAGGGATGTTATTTTTGTTCAATATTCGCTTGAAATAATTTTTTCTTCCATACTCTGTAGTATGTAAGTAATATTATTTCGTTTCAGATTTCAAATTCTATACTCGTTTTGTAAAAGTTTTGGCTTCTAAACTCCATGAAATTAGTAGAATATCCTTGATATTTGCGCTTCATCCAATATCTTTTCATGGAAGTATTATTCTGAGCATTCTTGATAAGTTTTAATTTTTTTATGCCGAAGTACTATTCACGGGGTTACTATTCCCGAAGTACTAATTCACGGGGTACTATTCACTCGAGTACTATTCACCCAGGGTACTATTCATGATAAAAATTGATTCGGTTTCGGTCCAAATTATTTTTGGTACAATATTATTCTTGAATTTTACTCCACAAAGCAGTATCATGTTGACAATTTGGACATTATTAATTTCTGGATAAACTAAATTATAAATCTTTAAAAATTTATCATTGAACTTGTTTTATTGAATTCTTATATCATTGTCATCATCCTCATGTTTATATTATGTTGAAAGTCATCTGTGGCCTGTAGTACATAGATGGACTTGGTATGATTATGACCAGGAATTATTTGGTATAATCATGACCGTAATGTTACAAATGATGTGGTAAAAGTCCTCATTGGTCTGTAGTGCATTGATGGACAGTTGTTGGCATGATCATGACCATTGATGAATACACGAATATCCTTTGGCCCGTAGTGCATGGATAATTTGTGGTCTTGATACTAAAGAATATCCTTGGCCGTAGTGCAGGGGTGATTTGATGATGTGGATTATTTATTAAGCTGAGTCTCAGCGATAAAAGTGATGAAAAACCTTTTAAATCATAGAAGATAGTAGATTTTATGTTCTACTTGACTCTTCTAATGGATTTCTTGTTCCGCTGTAGTTAAACTTGATGTTTATTATATTTTATCAGTTTAACACTGTTGAAGGCTAACGAAAAATTATTCTGCATTATCTTAGTCATAATATTTCTTACTGGGCTAGTTGAGCTCACCATTTTGCTTTCATTGTTCTCTTCAGGAAATGAGAACGTAGCCGGGACTAGTCGGGGAACGGAGTGACGGTCCAAATGATAGCATTAGTAGTCCTCACTATTCTATAAAATAGTGTAATAATAAATGTATTGAGGACTCCCTTTGAGTTGAATACTGTCTAGAAGACAATATTTGTATTAAAACTCTCAGTTTTTATTTTGTCGTATTTTACACGACAGTTGTATTATTAAGTTGTATTTGAATTTTATACCATGTATTTGGCGACTCAAGATAGGTGATGTATACCTGTTTTGGGGGCGTCACAGAATAAGCTTGAAGTATTCATGGATGATTTTTTGGTATTCGGGGACTCATTTGATATATGTTTAGAAAACCCGATTCTAGTGTTAAAGCGATGTGTTGAAATAAATTTGGTTTTGAATTAGGAGAAATGCCATTTTATGGTTCGAGAAGGAATAATTTTGGGACATAAAGTTTTATCCAAAGGGTTAGAGGTGGATAAAGCAAAGACCGAGACAATTGAGAAGCTTCTACCACCAACATCTGTAAAGGGAATTAGAAGTTTTCTTGGGCATGCACGATTTAATTGACGGTTTAATTATTAAATATTTCTCTAAGATTACTAAACCCTTATGTAGTCTTTTAGAGAAAGATGTTCCTTTTTTGATAAATCATTCTTGGAAGCTTTTGATCTTTTGAAAAAGAAAATAATTTCCACTCTAGTGATTGTTGCTCCGGATTGGAATCTTTCATTTGAGTTAATGTGTGATGCTAGTGATTATGCGATTAGTGCATTTTTGGGCCAGTGAAAAGAGAAGATATTTCAAATAATCTACTATGCAAACAAAAAACTAACCGAGGCATATCTCAACTACACAACAACTGAGAAAGAGTTACTAGCAATAGTGTATGCATTTGATAAATTTAGAGCTTACAGTGTGGGTACGTAGGTTATATATATAGGTCATTCGACCATAGAATAGTTGATCTCGAAGAAAGATGCTAAACCACGGTTGATACGGTATGTTCTCTTACTATAAGAATTTGATCTAGAAATTCAAGAAAGAAAAGGAACGAAAAATCAAGTAGTAGATCATCTTTCCAAACTTGAGAATCCTGAACACCAAAAAGGGGACGGTACAGTAATCAATGAGTTTTTTCTAGATGAACATTTGTTTGCAGTGACAAAAGAAATACCATGGTATGTAGACTATGTTAACTAAAATGTCAGTCATGTATTCCCGCCAAACTTGAGTTATCAACAAAGAAAGAAGTTCCTACATGATGTGAAGAGTTACGTATGGGATGAACCCTTCTTGTTCAGATAAAATGATGAAAAGGTGTGTACCACATGAAGAAGTTGAAGATATTCTTCAACATTGTCACTCATCAATCTATGGAGGACATTATAGTGGAGAGAGAACAACTGGAAAAATTCTTCAATCAGGTTTTTATTAGCCAACTCTGGTTAAGGATGCTCATAGTTATGTATCGAGATGTGCATGACAGAAGCCAACGTGTGGGTAACATTTCAAAGTTGCATGAGATGTCTTTGAACACTATCTTAGAAGTGGAGATCTTCGATGTTTAGGGTATTGATTTCATGGATCCATTCCCAATATTGTTTAATAAGTAGTATACTTATGGCAGTCGATTACGTCTGTAAATGGGTAGAAGCAGTAGCTTTAACCACAAATGATGTCAATATGGTGATCAATTTTCTATAGAGGAACACATTTACAAGATTCAGAACGCCGAGAGTGATAATTAGCGATGAAGGTACGCACTTTTATAACTAATATTTTGTCGCTATCCTTGCTCGATATGAAGTATCGCTTAAGGTTGATACATCTTATCACCCCTAAACAAGTGGTCAAGCTAAAATCTCAAATAGAGAAGTGAAACGAATCTTAGAGAAAATTATAAATCCCAATAAGAAGGATTGGGCGAAGAAACTTGATGATGCACTATGGGCATATCACACTGCTTATAAGACGCCAATTGGGATGTCACCATATAGCTTATGTTTGGAAAGGCATGTCATCTACCATGCACCTTATTTTCATATACAAGACATGAAAGTAGGCTCTAATCATGGCATTGTATAAATGGTTGTTCGGCTCCATCACCTCTTTGAAGAGCAAACTTGCATAATTTGTTTTCCCATTGTGATCATATATATCCACCATTTTTGTCACCAAGAAGTTACTTTGTGATAATGAGAACGTGACTAGTTGGGCATATATTTTTTTCAATTTCACCATGTTTACGCATTTTTGCAATGGGTACAAGCATATCTTCTAAAATTTTGATAGTCAAGGTACTTGTGGACGTGGTCACCGCAATTAACATTATGAAAGTGTCAAAATTGAAATATTCATTATGTAGCTCTTTCTATTATCTTCTAAAAGCTTAAAAGGGTGACTTTTTCTAAGTACTAAGGCTTTTATTATATTGGTTAAATGTATATTTTGGATGCAGTTTTCCTAGAAAAGTTCATTATTGTAATTTTGTAAATAAGCACACCTAGAGGGGGGTGAATAGGTGTAAATGCTAAAAGTGATCTAAAATGATCAATTTTTAAGTTTTACTACAACATGTTATAAACGGATAGGTAACTCCTGTTTGTTTTAGTATATGTCCTTCGGCAGTTAATTTGACAGGATACATTGTCTATTTTAGTGTATTTTCAAGCACATGTTAGAATAGAAAATGCAGAACAATAAAATTGAGATTAAAGAAGATAGCAGAACATAAATCACACCAAGATTTTTACGTGATTCAGCCCCTATCCTCTATTCTAGTAGCCTAAACCACCTCTAATACCAACTAGTATTAGACTCTTTTTATTATTTTTAAAACACAATTAAATACAATAAAAAGAACTCCATTTTTAAATAAAGTTTTCCACTGCGATGGACACCTCTGCAACCTTTCTCACCATTGAGACATATGCACCTCTGCAACCCTAAAAGCTTTCTTTGAATAAACCCTATCCACTACTAGACCAATCAAGCTAAAAAATACTTGAGCTCAGAATTTAATACAAAGGTTTTGATTACAATGAATTCTAGCCAACAAAGAATTTAAGGATAATACAATGGTTTACGGGGAAACAAATATTAAAAGCTTTTTATCAAATAATGTCTTTGTATAAGGTCTTGAAATAAGCTTTCAGTAAGAACACATTTTAGTAGTAAAAAGAATATATATATATATATATATATATATATATATATATATATATATATATATATAGCAAAGCAATGGCTAGAAAGACTTTGTTAGCGAAAAAATCTCGACCAATGTTTGGAAAGAGTCATAATAGGAAGTAATAGATATAAATATATCAAATAAAAGATATTAAACACAAATCAAACTAAGATAGCCAAAAATAAAGGAGAATAGGAGTCCAACATATTTTTCCCAGTCAAGATAGATTCATTTAAAAGACTCCTAATCAAATAACATATCTAACTTTAATTCAAATCAGGATATATATATATATATATATAAGAAATATTCAGCTCTAATATTTTTCAATCTAATTATTTCTTTATAAGACTTAGTTCCAAATAATATATCTGAATTTAATTCTATACAATATATATCAAGGAAATCTTTAGCAAAACTAACACCTTTGAGTTTAACAGCTGAATAGACTATAATACAATTTTGGGCCAATCAAGAAATCAACATATTAAACATATTTAAACTACTCCAAATAATTAAAAACACAAGTCCATTAAATTTAGGAACAATTACACTTTCTAGTACATTTTTTAAAATATTTACAACAATAGTGCATTCATAAAATATTTACACAATTAATGCATTTAAATATTTTATTTACATAATTAGTTAATTTATTCTTCCTTTAATTTAGTTGTGTGATTTAATGTGTTGATGACATGTAAAATCAGTTTTTTTTAAAAATAAATTGTTCACGGTTTTTGTGGCATCATGATTCAATTTGAATTTCGTGTATATCCTATTTGTCGTTTCTCTTTCTTTTGAAAACCCTTATTTTGTATTTTGGGAACTTTCTAAGCAAACCTATTTCTTTCTAAGTTAAGTCGATCGTTCTCTCCGGTAGGCCTTCGTCGCATCGTTGGGTTTTTTAGTTCGTCGTTGTCGTCTTCTTCTTCAGTTCGTGGTGATTCTTAAGTTGTTCAGTGGGTTCTCTTTTATTGGTACTACATTTTTTGATTTCTTCTATTTTTTGTATGATGGTTTCTACGAGGAAGAGTATGGAGGGAATGGGGGATAAGAAGAGTGATAGGAAAAGGAAATGAATTAGAGATGATGATTATGTGAAGGATGTGAGACATATGTGAAGGTGAAGGATAGTATGCCAAAGTCCTCAAACCAGGGGAAGAAGTTAGTGGTGAAATTAAATGTTAAAGATAAGAAATCGGGGAGACATATGGATAAAAAGGCTAAGAAATTGATATATATTGATTCTGATTTTGAAGGTTCGCCAAAAAAGTTGAGAAAGAGGATGAAGACGAAGCTCATAGCCAAAAAATTGTTCCCCGCCAAAAATATCTGAAGGTTTGTTATTTTTAATTTTTTTAAGAATATGGAATTTTTAGTTGTTTTTTGTTACTTGTGTTTTTGTTTTTGTGTATGATGTTGTTTTGGTGTATGGTGTTGTTCAATTTGGTTTCTGAGTAGTGTCATGACTGTTCAACTTGTATTTGATAAAATGATTGTTTTCATTCCGATTGGAGTTTCAGATACTAGTATATTCTGTTTTGGTTACTAGATACCTTTTTTAATTATAGAGGTTGATTATGTTGGGTTGGTAACTTGCTGATTGAGTTTTGATTACAAATTTTAATATTTTTGGAAACTGTTGATTATATAGTTGTTAAAATGTATTTTCTTACACTATAGTTGTAGATTGATGAATGTTTATATTGTATGTGGTAAAATGGTTATGTTGTTTCCGAGTGGAGGTTTGGTTACTATTATTTTTTGAATTGGTTACTATATACTTTGTTATATTAAATAGTCAGATTATTTTGGGTTTTGGTAACTTGTTGATGTTGTTTTGTTACTAATGCTAGTATATTTGGATACTATTGATTGTATAGTTTTGGTTTTAAAGTTTTATGGATGTTCCATTCTGATTTGGTTAATGTGTACGTAACGTAATTTATTATAATGTATTGTATTTTCAGATTTGGGATCTACTTTTATGAGGAGCATCATCGCAATTTTACAGCAAAAATCATTTATTTGTCTGATATGGAAGTTCCAACTGTTATTAAGAAGAAATTGTCTGAAGTATAGTTGAATAAGTTTAAATTGTCTTATTTTGGAAAATTTTTAGATTTTGGGCAACCCCAAATGTTTTCACAGATAATCCATCATGCTTTGGTTAGAGAAGTTTATCAAAGGGATAATGGGGAGATGTGGTTTTCTTTTTGGTGAGAGAAGGGTAAGATTTGGATTGCCAGAATTTTGTTTAATTTCTGGTTTGAGTTGGCAAGGAGATGAAGATATTGATGATTTCAAGGGAATGAAAAATATGTTGGTGGAGAAGTTTTTTGGAAATGAGGTTGTAACCTGTTCTAGTATCGGGAGGATATATAGGAGTGCTTTTTTTGATGATGATGATGAGGCTGTCAGGATGTCCATCATATTCTTGGTTTTTAATTTTGTATTAGCTACTGTGTCTGATAATTATGTTGATGAAGCTTTGTTTAACTATTGATCTTATGGCGACATTGAAAGTTATCCGTGGGGAAAATTTGCATTTGAACAGACGAAGAATTCATTATCCATTGCTGTTAAGGGATATGTAAAGAAGGATAAGAATGGTGGGGTGATACATAATTTTTACAGGGAAAGTTACTGTAAATCTTACAAGTTAAATGGATTACCTTATGTTTTTCAAGTTTTTTTGTTTGAAACAATTCCTACACTGAAAGTCAGGGGCTTTTGTATTGATGATCATGTGTCAGAATTCAGATTATTTAGATGGAGGGAGTTAGGAAAGGCTCCTAAGAATGAGAAGTTGAATGATTTGGTTTTTAGTTCTGGTTAGGTATGCTGGTTACCATTTACATTATATTTGGTTACCTTTATATATGTTTTATGGTTACTGACTTAAATATATAGTTTTTTGTGTGTATTGTTTTGTTTCTGTTATATGTTCACTATTTTTGACATGATATATTTTTTGTTATTGATATATTTCAGTTGATTATTCAAAATCTTATTCCTACGGATGATGAGAAGGTGTGTTTGGATTTGGGTGGTTTTCATTTTTTTAGTGGAAGTGATAGCGGAGCTAATATTACTGATATTAAAGTTGAAACATCCTGGAAGGATAAGGACCTTAGATTTTCTCTTTCTGATGAAAAAAATTATTGATGTACGGGTGAAGCCTTTGGAAGAGAAGGTGACAGAGGTTAAGAAAGAAATTGAGAAGTTGGGCGTTGAATTGAAAGATGAATTTCATGTGTTTCATATTCATATTTGTAGGGACATAAAGAAGATTTTGAGAAAGCAGTTATATGGCCAGTCTAGTTCTAGCGAACGGAGAAATGTAATTGTTGTTGATGATGATGATGATGAAGATGATGATGATGATGACTATGTTTATGATGATGATGATGATGATGATGATGATGATGATGATGATGATGATGATGATGATGATGATGATGATGATGATGATGATGATGATGATGATGATGATGATGATGGTATTGAGTTAGATGAGAATGTTGATGTTTGCAATGTTAATGATTTAATTGATGATGTTATGTCTATTGAGGATGATGTTGTAGTCGAAGGTTCCGACAATGCAAAACAGTTTCATGGAAGTGTTGATGCCGATGTTGCTGGGTTTGGTGGGATTCAGATTGACGAAGACAATGAAAAGATTTACATATTTATTTTTTTCCAGATTGACAACAAGAATGACAACCCAAATTCTGATATTTTAAGGCGTAGTCATGGGAAAGAAATTGTTGTTTTTACCCCTAATGGAGTTCACATTGATGTGGATGATTAAAATATTAGGCATTTTTGTTTGTTTATCTTATGTTATATTTTTTGTGTTATATCGATCAATTGGATATTTTTTATGTTTACAGACTGAAAAGAACAATGACATTCCAAGTTTTGATATTTTAAGTCAGTCTACTGGAAAAGAGATTGTTGTTTTTACCCCCATTGAGGTTCGTATTTTTTTCAACATTAGTTACCTTAACAGTTTGTATTGGTTACTTTGACACAGTATTTATGTTACTGGTGAATTTGTTTGGATTTTGTATTTAATATTGTATTTGTTTTTTATGACATGTTTTATAAATTATTAAAGGGGAGTAAAATTGAAGCACTAGACTGGTCGTTACTTGATGAGATGATTTTAACGACACAGGATATACTTTATTGTGCTGAAGTTGAGAAAACTGCATCTAAACCACGTGGTAGGCCTGTCCGTACATCTGCGAAGAGTGT
Source organism: Panax ginseng (assembly GCA_020205605.1). NCBI lineage: Eukaryota > Viridiplantae > Streptophyta > Magnoliopsida > Apiales > Araliaceae > Panax > Panax ginseng. Next base: position 1,853,588 of record CM035144.1, on the reverse strand, counting down.
TGTGTTGAGGAGTCCATATACGTCGAAGTTTGGTTCAGTTGATTCAAGTTCTTCTTTTGTGGATCGTAGACCATTACGCAGAGGTCTGTTTGCATTTCCAAATGTTTGTATGGGTATACCTTCGAAATTTGAAGATGTTATATTTGATCAGTGGTTTAGGATTGGTTTAAATAACAGAAAAAGGTATGTTATTTGGAACTTAAGATTTATATAGTATCTTTTTTCTAGGAAAAAAACATTTGTTCTCTCTTTCCAATATGTTATTGTTTTGAAGGATTGAAAAATTTATGGGAGTCCATGACAAAATTGAACCTGCATTTAGATTTGGGTTTGTCCCAATATCGTATAAAATGTGGTTTTACAAGTTGAAGATGCCTGGTCAGTGGCTTGATGACGATGTGAGTTTGTTCATTTTCTATAATTCTTTTTTGTGAGTTATGGTTACCTTATTTTATTGTTTTGGGCACTAGTTGTGACTGTTTTTGCTACCTTTATTATAAAGTTTTATTTTTTGTTAATTGTTTACTTCTGATTGATTTTTTGTTTGATTTTTGGTTTAGCATATCAACATTTGTTTGTATTACGTTCAAAAATTGGCTCGGCATTCAGACAATATTCAAATAAGGGTTACTACAACAGATTGTTGGTTCCATGTCAAGTTGACTACTTTATATAAGGAATATTGTCATAAGAATGCTGATAAAAATCTTCTGTTGGGCGATGGTGATGTTGTTGAGTATATTCGTGGTTTTTTAATGGATGTCAACACACCATGGGTTGTCGTTGATTATGTATTGTTTCCCGTTCACATGACAGTTCCCGGACATTGGTTTTTGCTGGTTTTTGATGTGCATCATAGAGTTTTAGTAGTTTACAATTCTCTACAACAAAATAGGATTGTCATGCGAACAAATATTATTGATATTTATGAGCCATATATTTTCATTCTACCCATAATATTGTCTAGGTGTGGTTTTTGGAAGAATAGGTCTGATATTGATTTCGATAGTGAACCATATCGCAACAAGGGGAACATGATATAATTGATCTTGAATTTGCTAAGGGTTTACCTGAACAAGTTGATGGGTAAGGTTTACATTGTTTCTATTTTTTTAGTATTCCATATATTATGATGTTTTGTTTAATTTGCTTTATATTTTGCTTGGTTTTGCAGTGATTGCAAAATGTTTACTATTTGTTTTGCGGAACATATTCTTCACCAACAGATTGCTGAAATGCCCAATCCATTTCCAATCATGCAATACCACAAGAAATTATGCGTTAACTTATTCATTCATGTGAGGAACAAGCAAGTAGGTGAATACGAATCTGATACAGAATACCCAGGCAGATTTGTCAGAGAAGAATAGTTTGGTTATGCATCTTGTTTTTTTTTTGGACATTTGTTACCATTTGTTATGGTTATTGACTTTGAACTGTTTTTCTAATGATGGAATTATGTATTTGTTTTTACTATGAGATGTATGACATAGTTTTGTTGGTTCACATTGGGTTTTTTGGCCACTATTTTTTTTACAGGAAACCAAAAGTTACTAGTTATTATTTAAAAATAATCTTTAACAAATATATTTTTTATATGGTACAGTTAGTTGCCAAACTTTCATACAAAGGTAATAATTTTAATTGTTGTTGGTAACCAAATAGGCTTAACAATAAATTCAAAAACAGTTAACAATTTCTATTATGTATGTGTTTTTATGGTTCAGTTCATCAATTGGTAGCCAAACATTCATACAAATGTTACAATCATCAGTATTTGTGGGTAACCAAATAGTTATAGTAAATTAAAAATAAGTTGAACAATTCTCAAATCTATATGTTTTATAAGGTTAAGTTGGTAGCCAAACATCCAAAGAAATGTAAACAATTTAGTTTTTATGGTTAACAAATAGTCATAAAAAATTTTTTACAAAACAGTTATCAAGTTTGAAAACATCTGTTTTTTATATGGTACAGTTAGTACCCAAATCCAAAGGTAATCATTTTAGTTTTTGTGGGTCACCAGATAGTCATAAAAAAATTCCAAAATAGTTAACCAATTATGACATGTATGTGTTTTATGTATATTGTTATTTGAAGATAGAATTACTTTATGTTAAAAGGAAATTAATGCAAAAAAATCATCCTCCAATATTGTGCAAGATAAATTTGGTTTTTTTACACCAAAAAAATGATTACCATATGTATGGCTATTGATTAATCACAGTTAACATCAAGGAGTGTGTTATAATTTTTTTGCTGATGTATTATATCAGACCTTTTTTGGTCGTAAAATTGGTGGATTATTGCATGTTTTCCTGTTATGTCCTTTTTCTTGGCATCTGCTGCATTTATTTTGAAATCTGTTTTCAGATCCATGTTTGTACATAACTATCTTTGGTCTTCCAGCTAGTCTTCTTGTATTTGGTGGTTTAACACATGTTTTTTTATCTCGTCTGGCATATCCCAATTCTCTTTATCATCTAACGACATGATAGAAGTTGAATACGTGTCTACCAAAGTTATTTTTGAATAGTATTTTGAGAAAAAATCATAACAGCTCAAATTCCTTTTGGTAATAACAACAGCAGTGTGTGGGCAAGGCATCTCATGGTACTAAAATTTACGACATGTGCATGTCTTTTGTTCCATGTCTACAATAAACTATTTGGTGACATCGTAAACAGTGAAAATCACTAGGTTTGATGTCTCAACCTACACCACAATTTAATGGTTTAGTTAGTATGTATAATAATTTTGTTTATGTAATTTGGAATAATAAAAGGCATATACACTACAAAAAAAAAAAGGCTTTTGAAAGTAGTCGCAGATAATCTGGTCATTGGATGGACGTCAACGACCAACAATAGCGACCGAAATCTCAGCGACCGAATCCGTCGCTATCCTGACTCATGCTGAGTCATTTGTCAATTGTGATGTGGCACACGCGTGTCATGATCGATAATAATAATCAAAAGTCGTTCGCTAGTTTCCAAGCGATTATCGGGGATCGCTTTTTAGCATTAAGAACGCGCACGCGATCGCCGATTTTTTTTTTAATATTTTTCCTTTTTTATTGATTTCCCAAAAATAACCTGCTTTGTACATTCTTCTATCCCAACACACAGCAGTATATATAAGCATCCATCTACCATATGATAAACATTCATCCATGATAACTGATAAACATCCATCGTAAACCAACACAACACAATAAAATCATAAACATCTATATAATAGAATCGTAAACCATTACAATTGTCCAAATAATGAATCTAAAAGAGTACAAAGCTTTGAAAATTTAAAAAACAAGTCTAGCAAGGCTTTAAAAATCTAACATATATGAATGGGCTAGCTCTTCATGGATTATCCAAATTAGTACCCTGTAATTAACAAAAGAATAAAACATATATGTTACATGTGTTGATACTGTTATGACTTGGGAAAAGCTAAACAATAGACAATGTAGTGAAATATATAAGTATGTGCAGTGACAGTAACAATATCGAATATATACCTGGTCGCCACCCTGATGTTGTGATGATGTCTTTGCTTGCCCGCTTGCCGCCTCCGCCAACTCATCGGGACTAAGAGAATGCAGATGCCGCCCAAAGATATGAAGAAGATCACGATTCGACAGATCGCTCTCACACAATCGGCGAGGAGTATGATTAATTTGGATGACCGATGATATGTGGTAGATCGGGTAGCAGAGTCGCTCTGTGCCACTAATGGTCGGACGTCGTTTTTGTCCTTGGCCTTTAACATAGTTTTTCTTCACGACGGACGCCCTCTCCCACAATTCTTGATCAATCGACGGACGCGGGGTGCCTTCAGGATAGCGCTCGTTCATTAAGTTCTTATAAGTGTCCTGTCAGAAGGTTAACAATTAAATAGTAAAAAAATAAATAAAAAAATGTTAAAAAAAGGTCTTCACAATTTATAAACAACATATTAGTATAAAGTTAACTTATTACCGCTATCTGAACAACATCAGCGAGACCATCACGGTGGCCACATACACATCCAACCAATTGATAGGTTGACCTTGAGACTCGAGACTCTATAGTTCATGTTCTCATATTAATATGTAAACATATGATATTTTAGCTACAAAACATGATTGTAAACATAAAAACAAATAACTAAGCCAATAAGCATGCTTTATACATACGTATTCTAGCGACAATATCTGTCATTGGCTATGATATATCGTCGCCTCAGACGTGCCTTTTTGCCTTTTCGCCTTGAGATACACGAGGATGCATTCGAGGTGGCGATCTTGCGTCTCTTGACCCAAATTTCTCATTCTCTCCATCGGTCACACATCCGCACCCATATGGGTCTGTCTGCGACCACTGGGGGCTATGCTGCTCATGCATATACTTACTCACCCTATCTGGATGGTCAATCTCAACATTGTGCAGGGCTTTTTGTCGTTCCTTGTTCATATTATCTTTAGTTCGGACGGCGCACTTCTACCAAAATAGTGTCTGAATAACTGATACATGTGCGTCGTCCCATCTATACCGCTTCTGCAAATAAAATAACAATAATAATATTAAAACTGTTATATTACCATAATCCAACATTACTAAACAATATTATTTGATTAACTATGTATTATCTATCAGAATGATAAAAAAATAAACCTGGAATTCAACCCAAACTGCATCCTTATGGGTGAGAGGTGTGCTCGCCCATGTAATCACTGAGCGTGAAGGCCGATTCAGAAGCATAATTGTGAAATGCACTTCACAATTTTACTATCTTAAAATCACTACAATATACAATAATTTTAGGTATATATATTTATAACAATGGAAATATTAAACCCTTATATATACACGATGTTTAACTTACGTGCTTTTACGGAGGAGGACGGATCTCGTATAAGAATGCGATCATCCGGATTAATGGGGGCCTTGACACATGATTAGGGCCTCGACCCAACCAAGGCTTTCGTCTTTGCGAGGTTCAAAAGACATCTATAAATATAAAATTTAGGATGTTAGTATGAGTTATAAATGAAAGGTACATAAACATGTCAAGGATATAGAGAACATGTACATATGTAATTGTATGTAATACAATTAAAACTTGTAAACATATTATAAAGTCCCATGATTCCCTTTCATCACATTTTCATTCTCAACTTGTAAACATATTATAAAGTCTACATATATGAACATATGATTCCCAACTTGTAAACATATTATAAACATTCAGTTCTTACAAACATTCACATTTTCATTCTCAACTTGTAAACATATTATAAATATATGATTCCCTTTTATCATATTTTCATTCTCAACTTGTAAACATATTATTCCAAACTTACTTTACTTGCTCTTGTACCAAACTACTTTTAATCATCACACGAGTTAAGTAAATTAAGTTAATGCTTTACTTGCTTTAAATTCATTGATTTTTTTTTTTTTTTTATCAAAACAGTTCCTTTAGCCATTTTATCAAATAGTTGGTGGGCATGGTTGTAAGCTACTAGTTCCACAACTATTTGTTTATATCACAATCCATTTTTATCCTCCTTATTTCTCCACAACCCAACCTATCTCCTCTAATCAAATTCAGTCATCAAAAGTGCAATATTAGTCATCTTTTTGAATATCAAAACAGTCCATATAGAGCATTATAGACATGGTTTAATACCATTACACCAAAACAGTACCAAGCAATGAAATATCTGCATTTCTAAAGCATGAACCTCTTACATATTATATGTTCATAATTTAAAACATCTAATAGCAAGGTTTTCATGCTATAGCCCAAAATCCATATAATGACGGTTGGTAAAGTAAAAGCAACACGAGTAATGCTAGCGATCAATCATCATAGAAATATAGCATAAAGAGTCATCAGTAGTACACATCAGTTAATATAGTAACTTTAAAATCCATAAAGTCCTTCATGCCTATCCCAAGCTTTTTAGGCAAGGTTCGACACTAGATTACCACAATAGCCATTAAGTTTGCAACATAAAGGTTATCATGTACATTCTATATAATACAAGTTCATGCTTTAAAGAGCCTATATACAAGACTTTTAACTTTGGTTCAAAACAGCCCCACTTAAATTTACCATGTTCAACCCACTTAAAATTAACCATTTATTAACTAACCCATTAATGATCCTAAACTCGTTAAGCTTTACCCATTATCCATTTAATCAACCCATTTGCCACCTCTAGCGATCACTTAATGTCTTATTTCTTTCAATGAAGTAATAATTATCTATCTATTTTTGGATGACAACAATTTTAAAAAATGTTTACTTCATATCCATGGGAAACATATAATTGGGATGATATCCAATTATCGAATTAACACTCATCCTGGTCGGGTCGTTTTGATATCCTAGGCTATAAGTTCTAAAACACATTTGCAATGGACTTTAATGATTATCGCAGAGAGATATAATGATGATTAATCAGATTGAGACTTAATATCCATCAACACGCTTAGAAAAGGGTAGCATATTAAGCGATCTAAAGTTATACAAGAAGTAGAAAAAGTTGGAGTTCTGGAACATATTTCTAATATTAACAACCTTTCCAAACCAATATTTAATCTTAAAACCTCGAGCGTTATGATCTTGAGGGAACAAACAGTTTGAGCATAAAATTTCAATATTAGTTTACTCCTACATTAAAAAATTATTCTCGTGCAGAAGAACATTTGTAAGAATTAATTACTAAACCAGTTAATGATTAAAGATTTCAACTCAATCGCATCAAATCAAATCAATAGCTTTCGAACTAACCAATTATGAAAGAGGAAAATAATATACTTCTAGTAAGGAGAGGTGGGAAAAAACTTAAGCAATACACTATGTGCAAAGTCAAACAAATAAAGGGGTTATGCAATATTCAACACTATCAACAAACCAAAGAAAAATCACACCTCAATACACTATGTGCAGGTCAACAAATAAAGGGGTTATGCAATATTGGCCTCAATCAGATCCAAATTACACAACTAAACAAAACCCAATTGGAATGTAAATGAATTTGACAATAAATCAATCAAGAGGGGATAATGGGTTAGTGTCCTAGTAACATCCAGTATTTTGTTCAATTATCAAAGTTAAAGTAATTTTACAATAATTAAGCTAATAAAAAAGGGAGAGAATACCTCAGATAGCGAGATTGACAGTCAAGAGGAGAGGTGGTGACCGTTGGCAAAGTGGACGGTGGCAGTGGTGGAGTGAGGCGGTGGCTGGCTTCTCCTTCTTCTTCTCCCCCTTTCTCCCTCTTCTCTCCCTCGTTTTTTTTCTTCCTTGTAAATTTTTGATTCTATCTTCGCGGTGGTCGGCGATTTTTAATAGCGTGGACACATCAATGTACGCTTTAGCGGTCATTTGGAAGAGATTGGTCGCAAACAATGAACGCGCCAACATTTGGCACCAATTAATCCAGCGACCGCTCAGCGACCGCATGTGGTCGCTGATAGTTATTAGCGACTAGAAGAAATTCCGGTCGCAAATGGCCGTCGCTATTATTGATATCAGCGATCGAAAAGGGCGGTCGCTGAAAGGTTTGGTCGCAGATAGAGAATTTTCTAGTAGTGATATATTGTTGGTAACTTTTTCAGTTTATATTGGTAACCAAAAATGATTAATGTGGTTTCCTTTAAATGCAAATGCAACTTTTGGTAGGTATGCATCTAACAATTTAAACGATGTATGACTAACCTTAAGTTTCTTTGACTCAACGATATTAGATTGCAATCTTCTCTCAGCTGTTGTGGAAAGGGTAGTGAATGTTGATATTGTTGCTTGTTTGTTTGTGAAATACCATCTTTGAACCATATAACATAGGCATTCAATCATTGACGCAACCGGAAGATCTCTGATTCCCTTGATTGCATTGTTAATAGATTCGATGATGTTTGAAGTTATTGTTGAGTACATGCTTATAGTCCCATGGAGCCTCGTGCACTTATCTAGCTTAACCTCTTCCTCTAAATATGTCCTTATTCGGGCATCAATTGCATAAATTTCATCCATGTGTATGTTGAATTGTTCAATAATGTAAGCTCTATAAGCCCTGTTGTATGCTTTTTTGAGTTCTTCTCCTTTCTTTTAGAATCTATTTTTTATAATTTTTAAAATATGGTATGTGCATGAACCGTGCATGACATCAGGGAATACAAAGTTAAGTCCTTGTACAATTGCTTCATGTCTATCTGAAACAATGCATTGTCCTTCCCTAACTCCACAAGCATTTCTCAAATTGACGAAAAACCATCTCTAAGACAATTTATTTTCACTGTCAACCACTGCAAAAGCAATTGGTATAATGTTTCTCTATTTGCATCATGTGTGCTTGCTATGAGGAGTGTCCCCGCGTAAGTTGATTGTATGAATGTGTCATCAATTACAATGATTGAGAAACAATGATGCCATGCTTCAATGGATGCTCCTATTGCAAAGAAGAGATACTTGAAACGACCATTTTTTCCAACTCCATGGATGTGATGGAACCTGAAATGAAATTTCAATACTGTTAATGTAAATACATGTAAAAAATATTGTCCAAATTTGTAGACGAGGATAACCATGTGTATGACTAGTGGTATCTAATTACTTAGCATTTAATATTTTCCATATGGTGCAGATGGTGTCTAAAATGCTATTTAAGATTTACATTTTATGTAGATATTGATCACCTGTAAAAAACCATTATATATATATATTAATATTACAGTTAGTTGCCAAACCTTCATACAGAGGTAACCAAATCATTTATATTGGGTAACCGAACAATTTTAAAAATTTAATGAACAGTTTCCAATTGTTACCTAGATTTGTTTTTTTCAACATGTGCAACCATGAAGGGATGAGAGTGTAGTCGTGTAGATTTCCTCTTACTTTTTCCAATACTTTTTCCTTTGATCTCCATGCTTTTTGGTAGGAGATGGACACATTATACTCTGTCATCATGTCTTCCACAATATCTGTTGGTGTGTAAATTTTCTTGAAATTTTTTAATATATATGCATTATGCATTCACTAACCATCTCATTATTTGCTTGTCTGTGATCTCCAAGCAGTATGTCGGACGAACAAGTGTGTAAATCATTGAATTCTCTCACCTTGAACATAGTTGTTTTCCGAAACTTTGATGCTTTTAGTTTTCATTTGCAATTTTTATTGTCTATGCATACTAGGACAAAGTCTCTACCACTTGTTCTTTCAACCTTGTGTTGTCTGTTTTGCCTTATTGAATGTAGCCTTATTGCTTGTGTTAGATTTTTTTTGTCTTTGTAAGTTTGATGTATTTTAACTTTAAATTCATTCGGATCTAATATAACCTCATCATATTGTTCTCCAGTGTATGTTATGTCTTGTTGTCTGTCTTGTTCTTGATCAAAAGCTTCGATGGCCATTCTTTCAAAGATATTGTGATCCAATTTGGTAATCTTGTGTTGCCAACGGTACAAGTTCAGAATTTCATTGTGTCAATCTCATTGGCGTTTCAGCTTGCATCCTATTTTCTTTTACATTTCTCAAGTTCTATAAGATTGTAGTGCCTCCAATGCTGTATTCAGTATCTATAATTAGTGGAAATTTGTCATGTTCATCTGATTTTCTACTGACTTCTATATAAAATCTGAAGGTTGCTTCATTTGTCACACTGATCGGAGGAATGTTGCTTCTAATCTGAAATTTGATTGACAATTCTGTTGTGTTGCAGTCTAGCCTTAATGCACTGCATATCAAATTGTGCATTTCTGTGAATGAACAAGTTGAAGGGACTAGTGGGCCGGTAACTTCGAAATTGTTATATTGGTTACTGTCAGTCCACGTCCCGTTGAAATAAATTATAACTGGAATCATCTCCATTGTCCGATAACTGAAACATTAAAATTAATACAATAATATAAATAGTGACCAAATCAACATTATACAGTAACCAAAATTATTGTTTGTAGTAATCATACATATTCAACCCAGTGTTTGCATTCAGTTTATAAACAAATCAGTATATATTATGATGCGGTGACAAATTAAAGAATGAACAAATAAACGAAGGTACTAAACTCTTATATGATTGTAGCCAAAATATGAATGTGTAACAAATACTCTCTGATAAATGGAATTAATACAATTCTTTAATTGGTGACCAAATCAACAATCTACAGTAACCAAAATACACGTTATTAGTATCCATGCATTTGCAACATACTTTTTCATTCAGTTTATAAACAAATCACAGATTATTATGACGTGAAGGTGAAATATTAAAGAATGAACAATTAAATCAAGGTAATCAAACCTTTATATGACTGTAGCCAAACTATGAATGTGTTATAACTTCTTATCAAAATTGTATTGAACCTGCAAAGTCTAATTTCAAAGTTCCATTATATAATCGTTATTTATACCAATTTGAAAGCCATCAATAAAAAGCTACTAATCATTATATTTAGTTTTGTTTTGGTTACTGTTCAAAATCTTATACTATTTGTTGGATTCAAAGCTAAATTAAGAGATTTCAATATATAGATTCATACTAATGGATATGTACCTTTGTATTCACCTTTCAGATTCAGTTTGCAAACTCAGTCTCATTATTTTGATTCTATTTCGGAATCCTTAGATACATTAAATGCATCTTGATTTTAAATTACTGCTTTTTGGCTTATTCTCTGTTTCAGATTCGGTTTCTTTTCTTTTAATGATTCTGTTTTTTCTCGCTTGCTCCTTCTTTGTTACAGATTTTATTGATCTATGATTTTTTCTATTCTTCTTCTATGGATTCTTCTTTTTGGCCGTGAATTTTGAATGTTTGGGTTGGTTGGTAACTGTCATATATTCTGGAGTAGTTTTTTCCTTGATTTAAGGGTTTTTTTATTTTTGTTGAGTTGGATAATATGACGTGTTTACTATGTTGCACTATTGTTGTAATTATTTTATTAATGCACTATTCTTGTAATTATTTACTAATTGTTGTATATTATTGTAAAGAACCCTTAAATTTAATACAAACCCAATAATATTGTCATCATTAAAATCATAAAAGTTATAAACCAACAATTATATATTTCTGCTTGTTTGTGAATAAAAAATTTACTAACTTTTAGGTCTATCTATGAATGAGCAGCAAAGAATAATATTTACTAGTCTCATGAGAAACTGTTCGAAAAGTTCAGTACCGGCCCTGGGCTAAAGCCCAAGGTGCCCGGGCTTTAGGCCCAAAATTTTTTAGGGCCCCCTTAAATATTCTCTTCCTTTTATTACTTAAATAGAATATTTAAATATTAAATCAAATAATCAATCTGTAATATTCTACATATACTGATTATTGTAATATTCTACATATTTAAAGCATATAATTTGTACAAAACAATTTAATTATTATGTACCTGGGGATTCATCATCAGATTCAGTTTTTTGGGTTTTTTTAATTGTTTGAGAGTAGTGTTAGACTCTTAATAAAGGAGACCCTATTTGGTAATTATTTTTTTGACTTAGTGATAATGTGATATCTAAATGATGCTTTGGAAATATTGAAATAGTCAGTTATTATATTTGATATTCTTTCGTATTGATGCTCTTTTGTTCAGGAAAAGTTTTTCCTTTTTTTTATGTCTGTCTTAATAGCAATTTGTAAAAGGCCTATTTTTTTGTTGTCCGCTTTAGGCCTTTCAAAACTCAGGACCAGCCCTGGAGCAGTAGTGAAAATGGTTATGGGGTTGATAGGATGATAAATAATGATCTTGTAGATATGTATGGAAAACGAGGAAGACCAAACAAAAACACCAAAAAAGAAACGAAAAAAAAAAGAAAAAAAAAGGGGCTAATTTAGATTACCTCATTATGGAGAGCACATCTTCTGTCCCTAAATTTTAAATCCCCTTGTGTCCCTCAATTTAAATTTTGACACATGTCTTTTTATTTAATTTTAAAATTAATTAGTATTAAGTAAGAGATTATGTGTCAAAATTTAAATAGAAAGACACAAGGGGACAGGAAAATTGGGAGTAGAGGTCTGCTCTCCTCATTATGTCACCGTAAGTAACAATTGTAAATCATCCAAACGCACCCTTAGTCAATCAGCCCACAGTTTTCAGTCTTTTCAGCCACCAATCTATTGGCCCATCCGCCCAAGGGTCCCCACTTTCTCCGAATTTCAACATTCTGCTACGTATGGCTCAATTTGGCAAATTCCCATGTCCCTCTCTTGTCCCCACTCCGCACAAATCTTCGTCCCTTCTACGCGACCACCACAAGCCCTCCATCAGCTCCCTATAGAGAGAGCGTGTATAGCTGACAGTTGGTAGAGATAGAAAAAAATGCAATCGCTGCAGCAGAAAGCTTCGGAATGGAGTGGGGTAGCTACTGATGATGCGTTCGCAATTGATAAAACTAATTTATTTCAGAAGTTCGGTCTCCAAGCATTCATCAATCTCTCCACCAATTTCTATACAAGGTCCTTAAAAATATTCATCAATTTCTTTGGAGTAATTGTTTTATTTTTCCCTATATTTTAACAGAATATCTGTTATTTTAATTATTATTATTATTATTATTATTTTTAAGTTTGTATGTTTATACTTAGTTAGAAGGCCATCTTGAATGATTGAAGGATGGTTAGCTACTAATTTTTTATGTATAAGATTGGAGATTATTTTGCTAGTTTGAATATTTTTGCTATTTGAGTTGATGGTTTGATGACAAAATCTAGGAAAATAAAATTACTATAGAAAAGTTTCAGTCTTTAGTTCCGCATCGTGTTTTGTTTGAGTGATTTTTTTTCTTTTTGAAGTTCTTTCTTTGTCTGGTTATTTTTGATTGTGATCACTATCTTCTATTCAGTGTTAGACATCTGTTTTGTTTTTGAATTATTAAAAAGCCAAAGGCATGAATAAGTGGGTGGCACTTGAATTGTGCAAAATTTGAGCTGAAATAATGGTTTTTGTGGAATTCCCCCCCCCTCCCGAAAAATAGGGTTTATGATGACGATGAAGAATGGTTCAGGTCAATTTTCGCCAATTCAAAGAAAGAAGATGCAATTCAGAATCAGTATGAGTTCTTTGTGCAAAGAATGGGAGGACCTCCTCTGTATTCTCAGAGAAAAGGTGAATCCTCAACCTAAATATGTTGTAGTGTTATTGTTGTCAAATAATGTTTGCATGGATTGAGGAGATTGTTTCTTTTGCTGCTTTTTGATTTGCATTTTGTTATTACTATTTGACTAACACCAGTCTTTTTTCTGATGCCACTTTATTATAAAGATGTCATGATCAATCCATCCTACCCCAATCCTGGCGGTGTTATTCTAAAAGGAATATGTTTGAAATGCTTGTTCCACATAGTAAATGATGTGAACATTGAAACACATAAATATAGTTTTGTTAGAATTTTAATACTCAAGATAAACCACTCATGATGAAAGATTTTTACATTTTTTCTCTATATGTTATTCTTTCATGCCTAGGCTTTTGTTGGCGCTGAAAACTGTTGGCCAGAAAAGCTTACCAATTTTTTGAAAATTCAAATCTATCACCAATATGGACGTGTTAATAAATAAACAACCTCCACTTTCCTGCATTGCTCCATCCCTCCCCCTTGCCAACTTTCCCCCTGCCCCCTCCTTCTCCCTCGACAGGTTGTTAGGACAAAGCTTGAAACAGAAGAAACATGTAGGTAGTTTACACGTGAATTCACAGAAATAGTCTTAACGAACAAGATACCATGATTCTAAACACCACATTGTCCACTCTGCTGCAGTTGTTTTCTGGTCTTCTCCAATAGCATTCACATGTTGAAATGTGGTTTTCTGAATTGTTATGAACTTGGTTCCTGTTACAACTCTCATCCTATACCCTCAATTCTATAGATATTGTATTTCATACTTATTATTATCATAATCGACAAACTTACCAAAAAAATGAAATAAGCATAATCAATATTTTTGTCTTTGTTTGTTGCAATGAGTTGCATCATTATATGATATATAAAAAAATATAAATTTTCTTACGATTTGATTCAAACCCTTGCCTTTTAACATCTCTATCCTTCTTTATAACATTGAGTTGCATCACTCTATGATGAAATGGAAGTATCCGCACTTCTTATAAGCCTCTTGCATCTATCTATGTATGTGTGAAATTTGGTTGTTGCTTGATGCATGTGCGGAACCTTGTGCGGATTTGATGGCTTTGCCTCATATTTGAATGGAAGTGCAGAGTACAAGATTTCTCATGCTGTTTATTACAACCTTGATTACTTTTGCAACCGGAAGACATGCTAATGAAAGTCCTAGTGAAGAGTTTTATAGCTTTCATCTTGCAAGAATCTTAAGTAGGTGAAGTAGATTATTACGTTGCTTCGCTGTTTTGATGCTTCTTTAGTTGATATTTGCCCCAACTTAAAAGTATCTTCTGGTTTAGATTGCTAAGCACATAAGCGTATAAAATAGATATTCAGGTCGGGTAGACCTTAAATATAATATAAATTGCCTCTTGAAACTATGATATAGGATAGTTCTTAGTCTTTAGGGTCTGCTCAGGAACATACTTTACTCTCTTCTCCATTTTATAGGACTAATAGAGACAATGTGATACTATAATTTACTAGGCAGTCTTATAGTAGCTTCGGTGCATCTGGGTCTTGATCTAACATATATCTATCAAAAATGATAAGTTGGCATTTCAGTGACTTGTTAAACCTATATTCTTACTCATAATAACCTTCTTGTTTGGTGGGTGAATATCCTTGTGAATTCCAAGCTTTCATTATTGATTTCATTTACTTAATATATAATATATTTCTTTTTTCTCCACAGACACCCTTCTCAGTCACCATTGGTTTTTTGCACATTATGATGTCCAGAATCCTGTCTATTTGAGTATTAGTTGATCATTTGGATGGAAATAATTTGTTGGTACCTGCATCCATGACTCTTAAATTATTTTGTCAACAACTACTCGTGTTAGGTACTTGATATATGTCATTGGGTACTTCCAACTTGAATTTTCATGGATCTGAGACTGATGAGAAGTATATGCTGTAATTCAAAATATTAATAGGCCTTTTAAGGTACTCTTAGTCTGGTGACTACAAAGCCTTTAAATACCTAAACTCTTATTGATTTTTTGTTTTGAATAACCAAAAAATATTATTGATATTGCTTTATGTTCTTTTTCATTTACCCTGATCGAGGGCTCCAACTTTTTGATTAGTTGTCTGATAATGTTGATTCCAGAATTCTTTTTCTTTCTATTTTTCCTTCTAAAAGCTGGATTCCAAAATGAGCCCGAACTTGTGAACTTACAAAATTTTCATCCGTTAGTTTGAAAGTATGATTTTGTTTGGTATGTATTCACATCCCAGTTTATCCTCGGGGGGATGGGGAGCCGCTAAGTGGCTTCCACTGAGATTTGGCCCGGGGTTGTTGTAGGTGTCTCCAGGCCTCTTCACTAGGCAATCTCTATGATATATTTTTTCTAGTTATTATGAAAGACTTGAATTGGGATCAACCATGATTAAGATTGTAATTTTGATTGTTTCAGGCCATCCTGCGCTGATTGGACGACACCGGCCATTTCCTGTCACTCATCGAGCTGCAGAGAGGTGGTTACATCACATGCAACAAGCATTAGATGACGGTACGGATATTGATGCCGACTCAAAAACTAAAATGATGCATTTTTTTAGGTACGCTCTTCTTACTTCATTTTTCATAAAGACAATTTCATTTTTTGCTTGTGAAAATGCATTAAATGTTGTACATACACTATTAAATTTCAGGCACACTGCATTTTTTTTGGTTGCTGGAGATGAGTTGAAGAATCCAAACCAAGGAGTGCCCCCTAAGCCTGGAGCCAGCTAACCAGAAGCAGTGTAAACCTGCAACAGAAGTTTTTAATTTTAGTTCTTCCCGCAAGAACATGATGAAATATATAACTTATTAATCTCTCAGATGTAAAATACATAATTTTTCATCAAGTTTATTTGAAATTAAGCTTGGAGTTAGATTTTTATTTTGCTACTGCTGACAAATTCCAGAATTACTGATATATCCGAGAATACAGAACAGTGATAGCCATTCCAAAATCAAGTTGCAGTTTTCAAGTTCTGATCTGTGTATAGATCCTTGCGAATAGCCGGTTCGTTAACAAACCGGTCCGTGCTAAATGTAATATTTTTATAGCTAAATGTGTGATTAATGAGAGAAATTAGGTGAAAGGTGTGATGAAAATGATCATTATCCGTGATTATACGTGATCACAGTATTAGTTTTCTGGTTCTTGTATTTGCTATGACCGTGCAGTGCATAGAAATAATGATACTGTAAGATATTTAAAGAACAAAAAACACATGTAGTTCACCCTTTGATTTAAGTTATTATAAGATGTTGCAAAAAAAAAAAAAACTCTAGTTCCAAATTTCTGGACTCATAAGGGATTAGATATACATATTTTGGGAAAATCATTTTTAGAATCAATTTTCTGGAATGCACTTCTACCGTAACACCAATCCCCTAATGCTTCTGCCATTGCCTGCGTAGTAAATTCAAGAACAAAACTAGTTATATATATATATATATATATATATATATATATATATATATATATATATATATATATATATATATATATATATATATATAGGACAATTGCATAGTGCCCAAAACTTTAAGCAACTACTGGAGAAAAATTAAAAAATCTCTTAATCAATGATATATAAGTACCGTGTTATCAAAGCCTAAATGCAGGATCCCAATCCCAATTCAGCTGTAGTTGAGATTGGCAGTGCGCTAAGCATGAACTGATAAACATTCCTCTGAATGAACCATTACCCGATTTAGGTAATGCATGCAAAAATTCTGATCTGAACCCTGCATGCATATATATATATATATATATATATATATATATATATATATAGTTTTAGTTGAGCTTTCAACACAAACTTCTTTTCAATGTTGTAAGACAGTGAGAAAACGCCCTCCCATTATATTTTATGTACAAAGTGTTAGTTCACCACAGACTGTGATGATCAGATTAGAGTAGATAGGCCAGCGTGGTGTTCTGAGGATGTTTGGGATGCGCTATGCAACCATTGGGCAAGGAATGAGTTTAAGGATAAGTCTAACCAACGCAAGGTTGATCGACCGGCGAGCAAGATGGCCCACACAGGTGGATCGATGCCATTCGAGCAGCACGAGAGGGACTTGACACGGGAATCGAACTCCCAGCCGACACAAATGGATTTATTTGAGAGAACTCGCAAGAAGAAATCACAGAAGGGGCAACGTGGACAGGGGCCATGGGTCACTGTTAGCATGATATACATTGTTGGGTCCTTCGTCTAACAGTTTAAACTTTTAGATGAGTTGATTACTTAATATGGTATCAGAGCTTTGAGTGTGCAATGTCATTTCTCCCTTCTCTATAAAAAAAAGTTGCATTTGAGAGGGAGTGTTAACATGATATACATTGTTGGACCCTCCATCTAACAACTTAAGCTTTTAGATGAGTTGGTTACTTAACTGTCAGAGAACATGCTGAGAATGAATATTTATGTATGAGAAATTTTCTATTTTGTATTTCAATTGTAAGCTCATTGTTATTACTTACTTGATTTTATTTTGTGTCGCAGAAGAACTACAAAGATCCATTTGCTTCTTCAGACTCCTCACGGACGACACTCACCCAGCAAGAGCTAGCGCAAACAAGCCCAACTTCAGGGCTATCTTCATGCTATTGGTGGAGTGCGAAAGAACGGTATTGTAGGGATGCCTAGGGTTATTTGCAGTTATACCTACCCGATATTCACAGACTCGTGATGGAGCTAGCTGCTCTCAATCAAGCCCAAGTGTTGATCTGATCATATGCACATATAGAAATAACATAATATTGTTATTTAGGATAGTTTTATACTTATCAAGTAGTTAGGATATTATTTTTGAATTACCATAATTATCTCTTGCAAATCTTTGATTATGTAATCCCTTAATTTTAGCATAGGTGATTTTGTAAATCACTTGATTCTAGCTTAGGTGGTTCATATATGTATATATAGGACAACTCTCTTTGTAAATGAAACTCTCTTTGTAAATGAAACAAGTAATATAATACAAAAGCTCAACTTTCTCTTAGCTTTAACTTGGTATTAGAGCCACAATACCTAATGGCTTATAAACCAGTCTTCCGCTGCAAACCTTTTGTTCTCCTTCTCCTTCTTCTCTTTTGTTATTCCTCTTTATCCAGGCAGTCTGCGTCCCAATCCAGACACCCTGATCACCTGCTTGCATTCTAGCAATTGTCCCCGATTTCTTCTTCTTTCTATAATCCTCTGCCTCCCTCAAATCAAATCAGCAACTCATTAACCCATTACTTCTCTCCAATCAAATCAAGTACCATCACTAATTCAAAATAATTAAAAAAAAAAAACCAATTCTCCATCCAATTGCTTTAACATGATTCATACCACTTCATACCCTCCTCCAAAATTCTTCTCTTCATCATATGACCCAAAATGATGGCTAAATCCTCAGCAAAATGCTGATGCAATTTGCAACCCAAATGATTTGATTAGACAAGAAAATATTAAATCTGATGATATTGTCACCGATACTTCTGATTCTGACTCATTTTTCAGATCTAATTGATATGTCTAGGATCTTCTCGACCAACTCTATTCTCTTCAAAAAGTTCCAACTCAATCTATAAACAACTATCTCTCTGAGGCGAAATATCTTGCATCACGCCTTAATCGAAATTTGGAGAACCCATTCCACAGAAACCAAGGCATCATTATACATCTCATTGATGGTCTTGATAATTCTTTCAGTGACTTTATTCAAGACTACTATGAACTGAATCTCTGATGCGGTTGAAGAGTAAGCGTGTCAGTTTATGAAAAGATTTGATAGATTTGATCTAGTTTATGGAAATATTTGATAAATTGTGGAAAGATTTGATCCAGTGGTAATTTGGTAATTTATGTCAAGTTTGGAGTGTCGAATTTTGACATTTTGGAGCCTATTTTTTGGTCAAATTCCATCGTTTAGGCCTTAAAAATTATATTTTATTATTTTTGGGTTATTTTGGTAATTTTCTTTATTAGTTTTCCTTTTTTGTTTTGGATTCCGCTTTTAGGGTTTTGTTATTTAAGCGTTTGTTATGATGGGATCAAGCAGTTTTGATGAATAATAGACTTTTCTTATTTTTCAAAATTTTCTGAATTAGAATTGTGTTGCCTATTTCCTGGTATTCGTAGAATCAATAGGTTGTAGAAGGTTATCGTTGGCAATCGTGCGCGATTCAACAACCAATAACAGAATCGTCCGCTACGTCAATCTCTTATTATCATTGGATTTGTTTTCTACCTTTCTTCAAAGCTATGAAAAATTGCAAAAGCCGCTCTCATCAATGTTGCCTAACAATCCTCTCGGTCCATCATCTACACTTCCACAAGAATATCAAAGTATTGACGGTGATACTTTTATTAACTCGTCATCAAGTTCTAATATTAGTGTTTCTTATTTTAACGTAATTTCTTCGTCACACATTAGGGGTAAGCATGGTGCGGTTTGAAGCCGAAACTGCACTCGAAACCGCTTAGGTGCGATTTGATAAATCCAAAACCACACATGAAACTGCTTGTGATTGGTGCGGTGCGGTTTTAAAAGTGCGGTGCAGTTTTATTTGGTGCGGTTTCGGTTCCAAAACCAATTGAAACAACAATTGATATAAAATAAGCTCTCTATTTTCAAAATTGATATAAGTTCATTAATGTAGACATATACAACAATGAAAACTATAAACTATCTAAAATGTAAATTTTTTCTGCAACAACTTCTTTATTACATGGAAAATGTGGAATATTTTCTAAATCAAAATACAAAGTGAGCAATTAACCTCTGTGCATGTATTTTAATTTCTTGAATGCAGGAGTAGGTGGGGGACTTTTCTCAGTCTTATCAGCAGCATGCGCGGTGAATTTAAGCAGTGGGTCCACCCAAAGTTTGTAATACCATTATGAGTACATCTCTTTCTTGCCCCCATAAAACCTGAAGCAACAAGTAAAATGTGATTCAAACCCTGCAGAGCTACAAATCAGTTCACTCATACATTTTTCAAAGTACATGAAACTCTGCAAATAGAAGAAGTATGCTACTATGCTATAAAAGTCTCCTCTCACAAAAGGAATCACTTTTAACTTTAAATTCAGTAAAGAGGGATACAAATAGACAGGATAAAAGCAACTAAAGAATTAAAAAGGAGCATCAATCAGCTGCACCAGAGATAGTAAAAGGCTAAAAGCACATTATATAGGTTAAAATGTTACAGGAAAAGGGGTAAGGAAACCTATTATTCAATATTTCCAGCATTCAACAATCAACACTACAAACCTGTAAAACATGTAATCAATATTTCCATATACAATTTAGTAAAAAATGAAATCTTTTATACAAACCCATTATAAAGGAATGATATTTTCTATAATTCTCAATAACATCCAATGCCAAAAGATCAACCAAGGCATATAGGCATTATACATTGTTACAAATAATGTTTTTAGTCAATTAAATGGATAGTGAATATTGATCATTGAATCAGGTTTACTTCTACTTGAGTTATTATCATGACTTACGGTGTTATCTCTGCCCCTTTGATACCCTTCAGTATTGCTCATCGACCACGCATTGCTCAAACGAATTGAATTCATCTATGAAGCATACCAAAAAAAAATTATATGTAAGAATATTTGAAAAGTACAATAAAATCTAATAAAGAATTAAAAAATATAATAAACATAACCTTTTTCAATATTCTCGAATTGTTGAAGTTCTTCCGATTGTTCTCGAATGTCGACAAAAGTTTGTGAATTGCGTAACCAATCTTGAGTACAAATCAATGCTTCGGTCGTTCTAGGAGAGAGTGAACTCCTATATGCATCAATAGTCCTTCCCTTGGTGCTAAAGGCGAACTCCGAAGAAACTGTAGAAATAGGCATACCCAATACATGCCTAGCAATTTTTGAAAGAATTGAAAACTTCACCGAATTCATTTTTCACCAACCCAAAACATTAAAGTTTTCATCTTTCTTCTCTCTACCATCCACCAAATATATATCAATCTCTGTTTTTTCCCTAACCCCTTCAACTAGTTCTTGCATGTACTTTTCAAAGTCATCATTTAAATCCTCTTCCATGTTTACAACAGCAGAAGAAGAAGAAATGTCACCTCCCATATTATCTTTATAATAGTCAAACATTTCTTGTAGAGTCTTCACCACTTTTTCACACATTAATGTAGTTTTTGAAGATCTTTTTCCATAAAGTCTAGCAAAGCAAAATTCCAAATAATGCATCTTATATCTTGGATCTAAAGCAACAGAGACATATAACAAGAAATTAGAATTATCCAGATTGTCCCAATACTTGTCATATTTTTCTTTCATCCTTTCAGCCATATCTCTCATCAAAAGATCCCCACTTGAACACAATTTCACTATTGCCTCTTGCATTTTTACAAGTTCAATGAAAAAAGATTTGAAGTGCAATATTTGGAACCGGATATTTTCATCGTGACATCATAAAAGATTTTCAAAAATTGAATGAAACACTTAATATTTTCAAAATCAATCCACTCCGGATATCCTTCAACCATTTTCTTGTTACTCTTTCTTCTCCTAGTATTATTCTCCCAAGCCTCCTCTTCCTCGTGCTTAAAGAATATCTCATAATTAAGATCCTCAATAAGCATCCTATCAAAAGCCCCTTCATACTTTCTTTACTAATAATCTCCAACATCGTAGATATGTGGAGTTCCACCTAGTCTCAACATCAAGACACACCAATTTCTCACACTTTATTTTTCTCTTTCCACACAAGTCTTAAATTTTGCAAGCCTTCACGGAGAGGATCTAACATACCTCACCGCATTTCAGATCCTATAAATAGACACATGTTGATCTTTTAAGCCATCCTTCACAACCAAGTTCAAAATATGAGCACAACATCTCAAATGTATATATTTATTCTCTAATATTGCTTCCGCCACGTAAGAATTTTTTTCAAGTATGAGATAAGCGGTGTCATTCAAGATGCATTATCTACCGTGATAGTAAATACACGATCTATCCCCCACTTTGTCAACAAAGCATGTACTAATTTCCCAATTGCAACCCTTTATGACTTTCAATGTGACAAAAGTTTAGAATTTTTTACAAAGCTTCCAATCATCTTTAACCCAATGAGCCGTTGTACACATATAATTAACATTTTGAATGGATGTCCAAGTATCCATTGTGAGGAGACTCTCAGAGGTGACAATTTGCTTCAATTTCATCACTTCTTCCTTATAAATTTTAGACAATCTCTAGCAATCTGTCCAACGAGATGGCATCTTAAACTTTGGTTCCGTGATCACTCGTGAATTCTCTAAACCCCTCATGTTCCACAATACTAAAAGGTTGGTTATCTTTAATACACATTATTGCAATTCTTTTCCTTAACCTCTCTTGGTTAAATGTATGACTTTCAAGGTTATGAGTCAGGCTCACACTTTTCTCTCTCTCTTCCTTTGTCAAAGCAACAAATTCTAAAGTCTTGTTTTTTATCTTTATTGATTCGGAGGGGGGATTTAACACAAAATTTATACAAATGATTAACCATTGAGCCCGTGGCATTCTTTCTAATGTTATATCCCACTATAACCTTACAATATTTACATTTTGCCTTCTCTTTACCCACTTCACAACCCTCTAATACCTCAAAATGTTCCCAAGCAATCAAATGCTTTTTACTCCTACATTCATCCTTATCTTCCTTTTTATCATCGTCTATGTTGATAGGATTGGCAACATTAGATGATACATGCTGATTCTGAAAATAAAAAGTATATAAAATGATAATTAACTACTACTTAGAAATACATAGCACTAGTATAACAAAAGACTAAAAGAGTGTTGATTTTATACCTCATTAGCAGCTTGTTGATTTTGTTTTTCAATATGTTCATTTGAAGGAATTTGAGGGGTAGAAGACATAATTTGGGGCTAGTTCAACTTTTCACCTGGTATCTGGAATTTGAGGAGATCTTGATTAGAACTATGAACCACCATTGAAATCAACCAAACACATTAACAAAGTATCCTAATAATTTCAGAGGTCTAAGTATGAAAATCATAATAACATAATATATAAATCAATAGAGAAAAACATAAGAATAAAAAGCCCTAATTTTTTACCTTGTAAATCTCATATGCGCAAGAAAAGACTGCAATAGAATGAGAAGAGAAGACAAGGTCGCGAGAAAAGGAGAAGTCGCGGACTCGCGGTGGTCTGGTGGACGGTGGTCGCAGTCGCAACGTCACAATGCTTAGCCACAATGTCACAAAGATCGCAATGTGGTGGCACAGTGAATGATGATCGTGATGTGCGTCGCGATCCGCGTGGCTGCAGTGTCGCTGTGGCTCGGTACACGATGCGATGGTCGCAATCGCGTGATGGTCGCGCAGATCGCGGTGCTTTGATGGAGTGAACGGTGGTTGAAGGCTTGAAGCTTGAAGCCTTGTATGCAGTAAGCGACTAAGCGTACTTAGCACTTTAGCTGTTTAGCAGTAGCCTTTGGCCCTTTGGTTGCTTTGAATTTTGAAGAATTAGATATTTAGATTAGAATTTTTCTTTTGCCCCACCAAGTTCAACTTGTTTATTAATCTGGCCCTTTGACTTTACTAACTTATAAATTCTTCCCCTATTGAGTTTACCTATTAAAAAAAATGAGCATAAGCTTCCCTTGTACTCGATCTACCCCTTCATACATACATACACACATATGGTGCGATTTCGGTTTTATGGTTGCGGTTTAGGCTAGTAACCAAACCGGAACCATAAATTTGGTTATTCAACCAACCTAAAACCGCAACATACGCCGGAACCGTTGGTGCGATTTTAATTGGTGCGGTTTGTGCGGTTTTTGGTGCGGTTTGGGTTTCAATTTGGTTACTTGCTCAGCCCTATCACACATTATACCTCCATCCACCTCTCTTCCTTAATTACCCGTTGAAAATTATTATTTGGCAGTTCCCGCAAATTGCCAAATTCCAAAATCCCAGTTATTATCCTCATTTTTCTCTGCAATTAATGGCTATTCTCAGTCTCACTTGGACATCTTTAAGGATTCATTTTTAGTTTGCTCCTCATCTCCACCTCATCCCTCAAATGAGCGAATGTTTTCTCTTGATACAACCCACATCTCCTATCTTGATGGATTAATGGAATTCTCTAAGAGTGTTCATGGAAATCTAATACAAAATGTACAAGAAAGTTCCTACTTATTGTAAATGTGCAAATACCCAAGCACGTTCCAGTCTTCTTGGTTATATTCAGTACTTGGCGCCAATTAGAAGTTGTTCACTAATTAACATCCCCCAGCCTCAGCCCATAGCCAAATAAATCTTCTAGTACAAAAGTTTGTTCATGGATCAAAAACATCCCAAGATAGAGAACCCGATGACCTTCACCAAAAGATAGATTCGGGGATAATTCGCGATCATCGCAACGATGTTAGGGAATGCTCTTCGCAGTGATGCAAATCTCTAACAATTGATTAAGTAGTGATGTAGGACAAAAATTGGGAAAAACCATTGGTCCGAAGAAACGACATTAATTTCTGAAGACACTTATTTTCGCAGGCAATAATGTGGAGTTTGTTTGATTTCGGGGTCGGGAGTTAGGTTTAACTTCTCTTTGGAACAATAGATTTCATGTAGGAATGATCGACTTCGGGACATGTCTTCGGGTTCGGAAATGGCATCATGACTTCGGGAGATGTCTTCTGGTTCGGAGATGGCGTCATGACTTCGGGAGATCGGAACTTCTTCAGGATTGGCATCATAACTTCAGGAAGACTGGATTAATAATAATAATAATTATTATTATTTAGTTCTTTATGGTAATAATATTTTATTAGGTAGTAAATCTTTTATCATTAAGTTGTTACCTATTAGAATTTTATTTCTGTAATAGTAGGAAGTTTGTTAGAATCCTTTTCGCATCCCTAGGAGGATTTTATTTCTATTTATATTTTCATATCTTTAGGAATATTCTAGAGTGACTTGATTCATGAATATTATCTTTTTCAATTGAAATCGTATTATTTTCTGGTGGATTCTTGTTTGTGTTCTTAGAATTAACGCTGGTAAATTCTTTTTTTGCTTTCCATTCTGCGTCAATTGGTATCAAAGCCAAGGATTTTTCCTTGTCAATGGACAACAACGAAGACGGGAGAGATATCCTTAACGACGCTGGTCGAGGGATGCCGAGTTATAGGCGACGATTGATGATCAACGACATTCAATAGCGAGGATGGAAGCCATGATGCAACAACTGTTGATACAACGACCCAACCCCAACAGCAACAGAGACGGAGGCGAGGGATTTGCCCCTGGCCACCCTGGTGGGGAATGTCAACATATAATAGCCCGACGAGAGCTGTTTGAAGGATTCAATGATGAGGATTCCGATGAAGACATTGCAGGTGGGCAAAGAAACATTCAACAACACCAAAACTGAAACCAACATCAATCTGACTATAGAATACGCGCAGATATACCATTATTCCATGGTAAGTTGCAGATTGAAGAATTTCTTGATTGATTTTCTAAGGTCGAACGATTTTTTGAGCTATCGGAGGTTGCAACAGATCGATAAGTTAACCTAGTAGCATACAAATTGAGGAGTGAAGCTGTTGTTTGGTGGGAAAAGTTGCAGATGGATCGACAACGACAAGGCAAAATCCCTATCCGATCTTGGAGGCGGATGAAACGACTTATGATGAGCAGATTTTTACCCCCAAATTATGAACAATTTATTTTTTGGAGTTATCGTAATCAGGCATGTGGTAATAGAATCGTGGCGTAATACACGAAGGAGTGGTCTAGCCGTCCTTGTAACAACTTGAATGAGACTGAGGCACAACTAGCAAGCGTCCATATATTTGGAGGGGCTAAAACCTTCTATTCGAGATCAGTTTGAACTGGAAGTTGTTTGAACCGTGGACGAAGCGCATAACATGGCCTTGAAGGCGAAATTAATGGAAAAGACATCCAGTCAATTTTCTTATCACAGAGAGGACATGACAGAGAAGTCCAACTCAAATGCAAACAGAAAAAGATTTTTGACGAGTGATTGAAAGAATCAGTCTACATTTAGATTTTAATTTAGTATTGATTTTTAGATATTTTTTATAAAATAAACAGGTTTACAAATGCCAAAATGGCTATTGAATTTTTAATTTTTTTTAAAAACAAAACTTTATTAGCGATGGATTAATCTGTCTCTAATGTAACTGGTCCGTCGCAAGTGAGCCTATCTAAATTTTTGATTAATATATTAGTGATGGAGCAGTCACTGATGTATGCATTTGAGACGGATTGTCCATCGCAAATAACTTTTTTGCGACGGATTGCATTTGCCTTGTGACTTAATGCGATGGACATGTCCATCGCCAATAACAGTATTTGTGACAGAACAAGCTTATTTGCGACGGATCTTTCCGTCGCCATATCATCTGTTTCTAGTAGTGAAATATTCATACATGTTGTAGTTATTGTTGCCTTGTTGGATGGGATTAGGTTGGATTTTGATGTCTTATATGATTCAATCATTTCATCTTATATATACACAATAAGTGAGATAAATATTACTTTTAACTACGGCATTAGTGGCATAATTAGTTAGGATAAGTATTATTGTGTTGCTAAATGTATAATTAGAGAAATTAAATGAAAGGTGTGATGGAAATGACCCTTATCCGCGATCCCACTTTAATGTTAATAATAAGATATTGAACACTATAATAGTTTTCCGTGCTTGTATTTACAATGACTAGTACATAGAAATAGTAGTTTGCCCTTTGATTTAAGTTGTTATAACATGTTGCAAAAACCTAGTTCCAATTTCTCGACTCATAAGGGATTTGATAAACATATTTTGGGCAAATCATTTTCATAATCGATTTTCTGGAATGCGCTTCTTCCGTAACACCAATCCCCTAATGCTTCTGCCATTGTCTGCGTAGTAAATTCAAGAACAAAACTAGTTATATATATAGGACAAGAGAACTGATATTTCAACATGATTTTTTGATATTTCAACCTGAATGCCGTCGCAATAGAACCTATAGCGACGATTTTTACCGTCGCTATACATTTATAGCGACCCTTTTTCATGTGAAAATATCAATTTTCATAGGACAATTGCATAGTGCCCAAAACTTTAAGCAAGGAATGGGAAAAAAGTAAAAATTCTCTTAATTGATGATTCATAGTACCTTATTATCAAGCCAAAATGCAGGATCCCAATCCCAATTCAGCTGTAGGTGAGATTGGCAGTGTGCTAAGCATGTACTGATAAACATTCCTCTGAATGAACCATTACCCGGTTTAGGTAATGCACGCAAAAAATCTAATCTGAACCCTGCATGCAAAATAAATTATACAAATATATATATATATATATATATATATATATATATATATATATATATATATATATATATATATTATTTTAAAGTATTAGTTCACAAAGATTGTGATGATCTCGCAATATAAAATGGTGATGACAAAAAGGTCGTATCCAGATCCAGTACACAATACTCCGGCAAATTAAAAAGGTCTAGGGTCTAGGATCATGTCAAAATATAAAATCTTACTGTACTATTTATAATATTTTCTTGTTTTGTTTTGCATAAAAGAATTGCATGAAATGTAATTAATAGAGTTCATGGCATTCACCTTTCAAGGTTTCAACTTGATTCGGGGAGCACGTTCGTGTGTCATTTTTGCAGCTCTTCCAAGATTCAGGCAGATAAGGTAAGCTTGGTGCCAAAATAATATCAAGCTAGAGGAATTAACAATACTGAAATTAGTAAATTAGAATATAATGAAAAACAAAAAAAAAATTCTTCTCATTTTTGTAGTCTTTAGTACAAATAAAATTAGCAAGCTAACCTGATCGGTATCGTATGCGGAATTTATAAGAAAAAGTGGTGTTTCGATGTGTGGCACAACGTATTGCGGATAAAAGCACTGCAGCAATATTACAAATAGATATATACTTTTATTAGTAATTAAGAGGAAGTTATATCAAATTAATTAGTAGTAAATAGTTAGTTTTATATTTATTTTTTCATAAATTATTTATTTATAGAAGCTCCTCCAGTCACTAATTTTTCAGTGCGCATTGGGACCACATTAACTAGTAAGGAAACCTTTCTTACGTACCAAACTTTTGGGCTTCATCTTTGAGGTGCAAGCCTTGGGTAAATTCTTAGTTGACCCCTGCATGCATGCCACAAAAAGAATGTCAATCTAAAATCTGAAAAATAAAATAATAGTAATTGAAAAAACATGAGAGATCGACAGAGGGAGAGAGATTTTTACATGTAAATTTACAACTTTATGAAAGAATTTTGCAAAATAGTATCCACCAAAAACATCTTTCCTGTTAATACCACAAATATATAAATCAAAGAGGAGTTAATTAATGAATAATATGAATATTTCTTGCAAGTATTGATGACAAAGGAATTTAATTGGATCTGCTACTACGAAAGTTAACTTCATTGTAAGTTTCAAGTTAATGACCAGTCAATAAGACACGTGCGTGGGAAGAGAGATCACCCTTCGCTTTGCTTGCACGTTATCAGATTGATTAATTGACCAAAATTAACTTCATGCTAACCACTCCCGACTTAATTACTATATCATAATTAAGGCAGACATAGGCTAAAGGTTTTAATTAAGTGAAGGAATTAAGCTTACACATGGGGAAAGAAACCAGCGTCAGAAGCACATTTTACAATTATTTTGGTGGGTAGGAGAGACCGAAATTTATCGCAGTTGAGTATTGCAGCTAACCCACCAGCTGAGCATCCAGAAATGAGGGCCTGTACGTGGCATAATTTGTTCTTGTCAGATACAAGAACATATTATTTAAGCTGGATATGTAGAGAGAGAGCATGCCATGGGCCTTACATTTAATCCATTGCTCATCCCCTTTGCTAATAATTCCTTCACAATGGCATCAAAAATATTTGCCCCTTTGTAATGGAGTTTGTAGACCTGATAAAATTTCTCATACCAGTCAAAACCACAAAAATGCATGGGCATGCACCCTATATGTATGTATGTATGTAGATATATACGTGTATGGGAAATGATTGAAAGTCAAGTGTCACTAAACAATTAAATAAGCAGACTGAAGTTGATTACAACCAAACGTTGGTTGTGTATCTTTCTCATATATATATACACTTTGACTTAATTAACCCCTGAATTTGCTTATAATACATTATATATGTTGTTTAATTTGTCACTTAACAATATTAATCGTACAGATGTACAAGATGTATTTTAGAAACACTTACCGGATCGATCTTGTTTCCTGTAAATGAAGCTCCATCACAATATCTAACAAAGATTCGGTTCCAGTTATAGAAGTCTGGAAACTCAAACAAGAGAAAATTTTAATTGTTAGTCAAATTAAGGTAAACTGGGAAAAGTATAACCAAGTTGAAATGAAGAATGAGAATCAAACAAGTCATATAGAACTAGGTTTTACAGGGATTGAGTTGTTGTTGATTGGCTAAAATTCCAGTGAAATTCTTTGCCTGCATGTAGTTGGATGAACCCAAGTTACTTCGTGTACGGTTACGGCAACTTTCGCTTGAATCACACCATCCTCCCCCCTTCAAATTTAAACCTTTTATGAGTTATCATGTCATGTGATGTATGGACAAAAGATATATTTATATATATATATATATATATATATATATATATATATATATAGAGAGAGAGAGAGAGAGAGAGAGAGAGAGACTCACACACACATACATATACGCATATATAAAAGAGTACAAAAGCCTCAACAAATAAGAATTAAAGAGGGGGCAAGGTTGCATGTTATAGCAGCAAAAATATATAGATAGATATATAAAACAGAACTTATTTAAAGAAATTTTCTTTGATAGGAAGAGTCGATTTCTAGATTTCTCATGATACCTTTTTGTTTATATAATGGAATGCCGTATAATATATTATGTCTACATTCTAAAATCAGATACAATATTTCTAATTAAAATGACGACGATTATGAAATTTTTTGTTTTTTCAATCTGTCTACCGTTTATTAGTAATATAGCCTTCGTTTCATGAGAATTCGATCTACTTATATAAAATAGAATATAATTAATGACATATTAAAAAAATTGTATTAGTTTATTGTCTAAAATTATAAGTAAATTATAAAGGTGTGTGATATAAAGGAGTGACCTCAAGAAAAACGAGCCAGTTGCGAGCTCCATCCCCAACTCCCTTATCAAGATGGTATGCTGGGGGGCTCCCGTCCAAGCATACTGCATGCACCATATCATATTTAGTAAATAAACACTTGCAGATTTCATTCCACTTCAAATGCATATATGCAAGGTTTCATACTATATATATATATACACATCTAATTATCTATATCTATATGTATATATATAGATAATTGGTATAAACTTACCTGCTCCTTTTTTCACAGCACTTGGGACGTAAGTAATATCAACAGTTCGATAATAAGTAACATCAACTCCTATTCCTAGTGGTGCGACTAGAATCAAAATACAAAGAACTTTGTACAGCCACCGGTAGAGTCTTGCATTGACCATTCTGAACATATTCCAAATTAACAAAACATAATTAATGAAGTAAGCAAAAACTGCTTAAAAATCACAAATTAAACAAAAGTAGATTGCATTAAGGACTAATATATAAACACATCCTCTCATTATTGAAAAGAAAAGCACTCAATGTTATTTCTCTATTTTG
Organism: Panax ginseng; assembly: GCA_020205605.1. Lineage (NCBI taxonomy): Eukaryota > Viridiplantae > Streptophyta > Magnoliopsida > Apiales > Araliaceae > Panax > Panax ginseng. The sequence continues at coordinate 1,822,727 of CM035144.1, read as the reverse complement.
ACTTTATTTTAACAAGTTCAAGTACAAATTAGAACTAACCAGTAACTATTACTAATTAGTAGATGTATTTAACAACAAATTAAGTAGTACCTGAACTCAGACTGCTGTATTCCTCCCAATCCCATTTATCACAGCTTCAACATGAATACTGATCCTTTATTTATTGCTACTTTGGTTTTCTGTGATGGATCCGAGGATATATGAATATATATATATATATATATATATATATATATATATATATATATATATATATATATATGAAAATGATCAATAAAATACTTATAGGACATATATACACCATCTATATCATTGAAAAAAAACCCGTCAGGATTAGAAGCTGAAAATCCTAATTAATAATGTAATGATCGAGAATGTAGCATCCTTGTAATTTGGATTATTAATAAGTATTAAATAAAATAAATATTTTTATGGTAATGTTTGTGTTTTATGTGATTGAAGGTTTATTTTTGACCTAGATTTCGTGTTATGTGATTATGAATGTGAGTTGGAATGTTTCGATGAAATAAAATTTTTTCGAGAAAAACGCTAAATCACTATTCATAAAAACGTAAAAAACACTTTCATTTTTTGAACTTTTCGAATTATGGCGTAATGTTTATTGGGAAAAGCGAGACGAAATCTCTATTAAAAATATTTTTATCAGAAAAGACATAAAATCACTATTACTGCTAAAAATATGTTTTCGTATTTTTGAATTTTCAAACTTTGACATATTGTTTGTTCGGAAAATGGGGACGGAAAGTGAAATCGAAACTTGAAAAAGAGAAAGTCAATATTTTGACTAAATTTAAAAGTTAGAGAAACTAACTAAAAAGAAACTAGAAAATAATAATAATAATAATAAGTTAAGAAATAACCAAGTCAAGTGAAGCCTAGAAATTTAAAATGGCTTGGCTGGGATGAATATGATTTGGCTTAGATTGAGCCAAGGTGAGTGAGTCATGGCTTGGACTTGGAGCCAAAATGGAGCATTTCTTGGAGCCAAAGAAAAGGAAATACATGTGTCACTGATTAATTAAGATGATAGTCATGTGTCTTGCAAGCATAATTTGAACACGAGGTTAATTGAATTTAGAAAAGGAGAAAGGAAGATGAAGTGGATGGAATGGCTAGAGAGAGGACAAGGTGGGTGAATCACTTATTATATTTAGTAAGTTTTTATCCAACTAATTTAATGCTTGATCTCCTCCACTCATTTTGTACTTGCCAAACAAGCCCTTAACCCACCTTTTTATCTAGCTTTAGTTAGTTTTAATTCAAGTTAGATTAACTAATCCAAGCTAGATTAGGTCAAGTGTTGGATGATTCATTTAATCATCCAACACTAATTGGCTAATTCATTTTATTTCATCTCCATTTTAAGAAAAAAAGAGAGAAAAGGAAAGTAAGAGAGAAAGAGTGAGAGAGCTTGGATTCGGTGGAACTAAAAGAAAAGAAGGAGAAGAAATCTTTGATCTTGAGCATCTAGTAAGCACCCTAACTATATCAACTTTTTCATTTTCTTTCTTTTAAAAGCTTTCTAGTTTGTTTGGAATTGTTTTATTGGTGGATGTTGTTTTAATGAAAGATTATGGAAGGATCTTAGAGTGATAAGGGTGTATATAGTTTAAATATGTTAAACTACTTGTTAAAATGCATGAAAGTGGAACCAAAAAATGAAAATACAAACATATTCGTAAAGGAATGGAAAAAGGACTAATTATTGGATTGTTATGGGTTGTTTTGATGGCCTTTTGGCGTAGCCTATAAAATCTAAAAATTAAGTTTTAGGGTGTCATGTTATACTCTTATGAGTCATTAACATCACTCAATTGGAACAGAAGCAATATTTTATGTAACGAAGTCATGGCAAATGTTTAAGTAAAACTAGTTAAAAAGCTAAAAAGAACTAGTGTAACCCCTGACCTTTGAGCAATTTTTTTTCCAAATGGTTTGATGGAAAATTTTTCCATTTTGGGGGTTATATAATGTGGCGCCCCCAAAATAGGTATACATCACCCATCTTGAGTCGCCAAATACATGGTACAAAAATACAAATACAACTTAATAATACAACTGTCGTGTAAAATATGACAAAACATAAACTCAGAGTTTTAATAAGAATATTGTCATCTAGACAATATCCACACTCAAAGGAGTCCTCATTACATTTATTGTCACACTATTTAATGTAATAGTGAGGACTACTAATACTATCATCCGACCGTCACTCCGCTCCTCGACTTAGTCCCGCCACGCTTCTCATTTCTCAAGAGAATAAGAAAAGAAAGGGGTGAGCTCAACTAGTCTAAGAAGAAATATTATGACTAAGATAATGTAGAATAAATTATCATTAGTCTTCAAACAATGTTAAACCGATAAAATATAACAAACATCAAGTTTAGCTCGCAATGAACAAGCAATCCATTAAAAGAGTCAAGTAGAGAATAAAATCTACTATCTTTTATGATTTAAAAAGGTTTTTCATCACTTTTATCGCTGAGACTCAGCTTAATAAATAATTTACATCATCCCTGCACTACGGCCAATGATATTAATTAGTATCACAACCACAAATTATTCATGCACTACGGGCCAATGATATTCATGTATTCATCAATGGTAATGATCATGCCAACAACTGTCCATCAATGCATTACGGGCCAATGAGGACTTTTACCACATCATTTGTAATATTAAGGTCATGATTATACCGAATAATCCTTGGTCATAATCATACCAAGTCCATATAGGCCACAGATGACTTTCAACATAATATAAGCATGAGGATGATGACAATGATATAAGAATCCAATAAAACAAGTTCAAGAATTAATTTATCCAGAATTCAATAACGTCCAAATTGTCAACATGATACTGCTTTGTAGAGTAAAATTCAAGAATGCTCAGAAGAATATTTTTATGAAAAAATACTGGATGAAGCGCAAATATCAAGGATATTCCACTAATTTCATGGAGTATAGATGTCAAAACTTTAACCAACTGAGTATAATAGAATATATGAAATTGCAAATGGATTTTCAAATCGCCATGCAGAATCACACATATATGCATCATTTCCACAATTTAATAAGGAATGAATATAAAGGAATCCACATGTATAAAAGTTATTCCAACAAAATAATAAAGAATGGAATAATGAAGGATTCACCATGCATGCATGATAGATCGCATGTAGACAAGTTATTCCCAATGTAATAATAAAGAATGGAACCGAAGTCATGCGTAAATGCGCGAGCATGTGATATTTCGACGAATAATAAAGAAGCGGAACTGTGTCAAAGCGAAATTGACATGCAAGTGATATTCCAATGAATAATAAAGAATGAAATAACAACGAAATTACCATGCATGCGATAGACGCAAGACAAACAAAGTTATTCTAATGAATAATAATTAATGGAACCGGTCAAAGCGTAATACGCACCAAGCGAGGATATTCCAAATGTAATAATAAAGAATGGAATAATGTAAGAATTTCACCATGTATATGGTGATTGCATATATATAGGTTATTCCAACATAATAATAAAGAATGGAATAATGTAAGAATTTCACCAAGTATAGGGTAGCTCACAGATACAAAAGTTATTCCAATGTAATAATAAAGAATGGAATAATGTAAGTTCTCATCATGAATACGAAAGAAATAATACCCATTACCTTTAGAAGGAACTAGATATAGGAGTAGTGAAGTAGAAGAATACTTTTCTTCTTTCTCTCTATAGTTTCTCTCTAGAGTTTCAAAGTTGAATTCATAAGAAATAATGAAGGAATGAGCTTATTTATAGGAGAATGGTGAATAATAGTAATTCAATTCATGAACGGTCCAGATTGATTTACTTTTAAACGGATGGTCCATATTGATTTACTATGCAGTATTAATAAAATATTCTAATAAAATAAAATCTTTTAAATAAAATATAATATATTCTATTTATAGTCTAATAAAATAAATAACTTTATAAAAGTATTTTGTTTTATATAAAAAGATTTTACTATGCAAAATCATTGTAAATTACTCATGCAAACACTATGCATAATAAAATATAATATATTCTAATTATTGTCTAATAAAATAAATAACTTTATAAAAGTATTCTGCATTTTTATATAAAAAGCTTTTCTATTCTATTACATTAATAATACTAATAAAACAAAATTTATATATATATATATAAACTTAGTGACTTCATAAAATGTACACCTCAATATATTTAACAACATTTATCATCATTATTATAATTCACAATATTAATCGACTCAGTCGCTCCCTAGAAAGAGGGGCTTTCAATAAGGATTTCTCCCTATTAAGCGCAAGCACAATTAGGTGACCAAATCTCTCCTTGGCAAAACTTCTAGACATCGTTAATATTGCAAATAATAATACTAATAACTTTGTTATCTCAATTATTAATTTAATAATATATAAAATATCGACAATAATTGAATCAAATAATGTGAGATACTATGCAACAATTACTGTAGCAATAATTAAACAAAACTGAGTGACTTCTCACGTAAGCATCAATAATCAATACCGTGTGCTACTATGCAACCACGCCAGACATTATATTTTTAACAACCGAGTGTTTCAAGCAGCTTAACGTGAAAACACTATGCATAATAGAATATAATATATTCTATTTATAGTCTAATAAAACAAATAACTTTATAAAAGTATTCTGCATTTTTATATAAAAGCTTTCCTGTTTTATTACATTAATAATACTAATAAAACTAAATATATATATATATATATATATATATATATATGAGTCCGGATCAGGAGCAGTACACCTTAACTAGCATTACACCTTAAGTGACATACCTATATAAAGGACACTCGTTTTTTTTCTTCCAAAACTAAACATCCGTTCCAGAACAAAAGAAAGGAAGCCAGAGTAGAGAGGAAAAATACAAATCGGGTCTATTTCAGACCAAAACAAAAACCTAGCTCATCGGTTCGATCTCAACTTCATTGTTCTCGACTTCCTTGTTCTCGACTTCCTTGCTCTCGACTACCACGCTCTCGACTTCCACGCTCCAATTCGGTAAGGATTTCTAGATTTCATTATAGTGATTTCTAGGCTTTATGTGAAACTTAGTACTTTTCTATTTGGGTATTTTTCATTGGGTTTTTTCACCACTATGTCTCTCACCTGTTCCTTTGTTCACCACAATTTGTATTGGATTTGTATTGGATTTTTATGTATTTGTATTGGATTTGTCTGTATTGGATTTGTATTGGGTTTTTGCTATTTAAGTCCCTGTAATTCTTTGTATTTGGGTATGTTCTGAAGATAGGTAATAAGAAAGAACTTTGATGAAACCCCCTTAGTTTACCAAGCTTTGTTGAATCCAGTCGAGCTATTTGGCCTTGTTTAAAATTTGACGAACTTAATATATTAAGTTGGAAACTGCACTTTTGATTTTTAACAAAAAAGTTTTGGAACTTTATGTTTGCCAGAATTGAAGAAAGTCAGAAGCATGAATTAAGATCATGAAAACAACTTTATGTTTGCCAGAATTCAACTTTTTTTCATGTGAATTTAAGCTAATGTATATGTTTATTTGTATAAACAGTATTTTCTATTTGAATTTAAGTTGTTGTATATGTTAATTTGTATAATTCATTTTGAATTGTATAGGGATGAAGAGTTTCATTTAATTCTCAAATTTTTCCTCTTATTTTTATCTGTAAGTGAGTGACTGTGGTATTCCAAATTCATGATAAATGATTTCATATTGGAATCTTTAGAATAGGTCAAAGGTAGAAATTCATTACTAATTTAAAACAACAATCCATTACGTAAAAAAAAATCTAGATACAAAAGCTTAATATCTAGGCTTAATTCAACTTCTAAGTGCCTGCAAATCATAATTTTGTTTTCTATGTCAACCAACAATAATATTGAACACCCTTTGCAAAGCTTGCAACCCTTCCGGTAAAACTAATCTTTGAGCTCTAATAATTTTTGTAATTTAGAGCGAGTGATATTTAATGTATAAACTTTTGTGAAAATAGGAAAAACCCTTATACCATTCATCTCTATAAACACACTCCTGGATATTTGTAGAATAATGTATAACATAGGTACTTAAAATTGTTACTTCTTAGAAATACATGAAAGGAAATGTACTTGTCTTTTTTTATAATTCGGTGTGGATGTATTGCACAATATCTTTGAAATGGTCATGCGGTAGATTATCTTTGTATAATATGAAGCATCAAAGGTCATTCGAAAGTACAAATTTACCTCTTCGTGTATTTCGTTGTGTATAGAAATATTAGTATATATTTACATAGTGAGGAGAGGACCATGAACGTGTGATGGGTGGCTTACACTCCACTGAGCCGGTACTATGCTACCAATGTGATCCTTTTGTACAGTAACATGTTAAGAGCTAATATCTCTTCCTCAAATTTTGTATAATTTTCTTTATTTTTTTCATTGATATCTCTCTCATTTTTTTTGGTTTACTCCTGTATTTGTTTGTGTATAATTCTTCAAAGAACAGTGAAAGAAGTATACTCCTGTATTTGAGACTTGTGGATGTGAGGAATAACTCCAGCCCACTGTAATCTACAATGTTTGAATAACACAAAATGCTATCTAGTATAGGACATTTGAAATGGAATTACAAGGACCCGGAAAGTATTGAAGTTAAAAGTGAAGTTGTAGAGTATAGAGATGAAGCTGAGAAATAAATGGAAAATGTATTGGGTTCTTCGTTTTATAATGTCACAGATTATGTATAGGTGTTATTGAAGCAAATATCAAAGCACCATTATTGTGTATTACAAATGGTTTTGTAGTGCTTGTATGAATGGTACTTTTGTCTTTTGGTATGTTGCTCTTCATTTCTGTACTTTAACAACAATATAATGTTTACATCAAGTAACTACAAATAATCAAAAGATGAACACATTCATTGACAAAAGTTAAACCAAGAGCACCGCCATAGACATTAAGTTAAACCAATTGTCAAATGTTTACATCAAGTTAATTAAACCCTTGTTTACATAAAAGCATCCATGTGCAACTAAAATAATAACCATGTGCAACTAAACAAAAAGCACAACTTTTTATATAAAGCATCATTGTGCAAGTAAAACCAAAAGAGCCTTGTGCAACTAAAACCAAAAGCACCATGTTCAACTAAAACCAAAAGAACCCTATGAAACTAAAACAAAAACATCCATGGAAACACCCTCCTTTTTGCCTTTTCGTTCACTTTGTGATCAGTAGATTGTTTTTTTTCTCCACCAGTCTTGGGATTTTCTCAACTATGGAATGCCTTCAGATGCAATAGGTGTTTGACTTCCTTGAGTTTGTTGAGTAGGTTAGTCAGCTCTTCGGGTACTTGCTTTAGCCTTCATCATTGCTGTCTTCCTTCTTTATAACTCAGTTATGGTTATAACTCTTGTTTACCCGAGCATAACATGAATAACCCAAAACTCCTGTAAAAACTATAATTAACAGCAAATGCACATGTAATACAGCTATGTCGTGATTAGATCAAACATAAAACATCAACTTAAAATGGAAAGAATCCCTAAGTTTCACATGTAATACAGCTGCATTTAACTATCAATAGAACCACCCAACCTTAAAACCAATATTAGTAATGTTTAACCTTTATGTAGGGGTTCGACACATAAAACGCAGCGGAAATATAAAAATTCAAAGCAATTTCCGAAACCCAAAAACAGGATCCATGCGAAAAATAATTAATCAGTTGTTTAGAGATTATACCGAATATGAAAAACGAGAATCTGAAATTGATGCGCTCGAATCCTTAACGCAATTCCTCACGAAACTACGTCTCTATGGTATCCACACGAACGCCGCACCGAACCGTCGAACAATTCTGCAATAAGAGGGACTTGCACTAGCCACCAAAGGAACCTTTATGAAAAACTGTATGTTTTCTCTCTAGTCTCTCTCTAAGAGCGGCTAGGGTTTTCAAGTTATGAATTAACCTAAGTAATGCTATATATCCTATATATAGTAGTTAAATGGAATTAATCAAAACCTAATTTGAAGAATCTGAATTTATATATATATAACTTAATTAAGTCTTACTTAATTAATATACATATATACAAACTTTCCTTTTAATTTAAATTCGTGATTTAAATACTATTAATCATATTAATATATTTAAATCCTTAAAATTTAAATTTATTCCCTTTAAATTACGTTCATATGTGTATGACCCCTATAGGTTATTATCACGTTGGCAATAATTTTAAAATCATATTATAAAATTATAAACAGTGAGCGACATCTAGTAATGCATCACTGCTACCCAAGTAATAATAAGATCGATGATTCGATGCAACCTTTTAGTGACCAATGTTTCAATGTAATTTAATCCTTTTAACCTTAAATATCCTAGATTAAACTCGAGTCATGGAATGTGTCATACTCTTCATAATTTAATCTGAGTTTTCTTGATTAATGAGTAGACTACATGAAACAAATCACTATTTGAGCATGGCCATGCATTTCATAGTCCTACTCAATCAAGAGGCCTATGGATATCACCCCTAATAAATAGGAGGGTTAAATTCCATCTAGATCACTCATATTCCTCACACGATTCATGATGTACCCAATAATCACCTTTATAGTCCACCCTATTAAAGGTGACATTTGATGATATCAAAGTACATAAATTCCCGTGTAGTAATATAGTGATTTCAAGTCAGAGGACCATTACATCATTGTCACTATGAGAATTGTTAATGACACTTCGCATAATGCTCCACATAGAATTCTCATGGTGGGTCTGTCCAGTACACCATTCTCTAACATGTACCTATGCATTGACTTAATATCTTATATATTTATGACCAATGAGATTTGGTCATCAGTCAATCTACATACTAGTCTCAATGCATCATTGTTGTCCCATCAACAATGATACTCGACTAGGGACATTTAAGAATAATGATACTAATTGTAATTATATAATCTCATGTTCAAGTCACATACTTGAAACCATATAATTTGTATCACTATTCTAAGGAATTTTATTATGTTAACAATTATATAACGCAGTAAATAAAACCATAATAAAATCATTCATTTATTTAATCAAATATAATATCAAAACGTTAAGAAATTATATCAAATAATTGGTCTCTAGGGCATAAACTCTAACACTTTAAACCACTCTATGATCTTAATATAGGAGCATCATGGTCATGACTAACTCAAAATTTTCCGTGCTCTTCAACATGTTAAGCAATTCGAGAAATTAAAAAAGCTTGTTGACCAAATGTTACAAATGAAAGAACTGAACGTTTTGGCCATAATAGTTACATCACTGTTGGCAACTGGAATTAAGACAACATAATTATTGAATGTTGAACTCTCTTTCTCTGTCTCTGCTAAAATTAAGGCTTTCTCCATCAACAGAATAGTGAAGTTGACAATAATATGTATCCGCTAAATATCCTTTTGCAGCTATGGTTATAGAAAGTAGTGCGGGTATTACTGACACCATTATCACAAATTAGATTTATATAAATGTACTCGTGTTGTATTTTAAGATCGAGACAACTTGTTCAGCTTAAGCACAGAATCAGGAAAAAAGAGCTCTTAGAAATTATAATTATGGAAACAGTAATAGCACTAACAATAATATATATATAAAAAAAGTTGATTTCTGGCAAACATAAAGTTGTTTTCATGATCTTAATTCATAGTTCTAACTTTCTTCAATTCTGGCAAACATAAAGTTCCAAAACTTTTCTGTTAACAATCAAAAGTGCAGTTTCCAACTTAATATATTAAGTTCATCAAAGTTTAAACAAGGACAAATAGCTCGACTGGATTCAACAAAGCTTGGTAAACTAAGGGGATTTCATCAAAGTTATTTCTTATTACCTATCTTCAGAACATACCCAAATACAAAGAATTACAGGGACTTAAATAGCAAAAACCCAATACAAATCCAATACAGACAAATCCAATACAAATACATAAAAATCCAATACAAATCCAATACAAATTGTGGTGAACAAAGGAACAGATGAGAGATATAGTGGTGAAAAAACCCAATGAAAAATACCCAAATAGCAAAGTACTAAGTTTCACATCAAACCTAGAAATCACTATAATGAAATCTAGAAATCCTTACCGAATCGGAGCGTGGAAGTCAAGAGCATGGTAGTCGAGAGCAAGGAAGTCGGGAACAATGAATTCGAGAACAATGAAGTCGAGAACAAACCGATGAGCTAGGTTTTTTTTTGGTCTGAAATAGACCCGATTTGTATTTTTCCTCTCTACTCTGGCTTCCTTTCTTTTGGTCTGGAATGGATGTTTAGTTTTGCAAAAAAAAAAACGAGTGTCCTTTATATAGGTATGTCACTTAAGGTGTAATGCTAGTTAAGTTTATATATATATATATATATATATATATATATAAACTTCTGTGACTTCATAAACAGACACCTCAATATATTTAACAACATTTATCATCATTATTATAATTCACAATATTAATCGACTGTGTCGCTCCTGTGAAGGGCTTTCAATAAGGATTTCTCCTATTGACGTTAAATTAGGTGACCAACCCTCTTATTGACAAAACTTCAGACATCGTTAATATTGCAAATAATAATACTAATAACTTTGTTATCTCAATTATTGATTTAATAATATATAAAATATCGACAATAATTGAATCAAATAATGTGAGATACTATGCAACAATTATTGTAGCAATAATTGAACAAAAGCGAGTGACTTCTCGGGTAAGCATCAATAATCAATACCGCAGTAATACTATGCAATCACGCCATTATCAGACTTTTAACACCGGGTGTTTCAACAGTTAATCGTAAAACTTCCGCCGTTATTTTCATAAAAGATAATTTTATCGTTTTTTCAATCCGACAATAATTCCGTTGTGGGGTCCATTAATGATTGTCTTGGTTGCACGAATATTCCCGTTAAAATGAATATTTCACCAATCGAATATAATATAACAACTTGCATACTTTGAAAAATTTATAAATACTACCCACAACTATAACATTATATCAAATCCACACCATAATATTAAAAAAAATCGAGAAATTTAAATCTTTATTTATAAAATTTGGGGTCTCACATATAATACGTTAAATAAGGAGTCCATAGACGTAAGAATGACCTCATTCTGAGTTCGGAGAGTGGGAGTGCCCTTCGGAAGGAGGCTAGCCAAAACTAGAAAACTATTTAGTTAGGAACTTTTGTACCACTGCTTTGGCTTGAAAATGAACCTGAAAAAAATATCTACTGGGGAGAATTTGTAGTAGATGTTACAAGGAAGAAAATGACGCGAGAACTGTCTAATTGCTACTTATAACGACCAAGTTATGAGGTTCAGAAGGAGGGAGCTCAGAACAGTCAAAACAGTGTCAAACAGAGCACGTCGGCGCACGCTAGACGCGAGGTGGGGCATTGAGGCCTCGTTGTTGGCATCGGGGCCTCACCGAGGGGCAGTCTGGGTGTGTGGTTGGGCACGAACGTGTCATGGGCTTTTTTTGAACGTCGTGTAACGCCAAGATAGTGATGCACGTTGAGGCGTGTCATGAGATGTCGAGCGATGTAGTGCACATCGGGGCGTGTTGGGTGAAACTGAGTGGCACCGTGCGTGTCGGGAGTATGACGGGTGTATCGTCATGCCATGGTGCAATGACATGCGATATTTTTGACACTGTTATAAAATATTCCAACTTAAAAATAAAAATAATAATAAGTCCCACCGTATGAAATGATGACATTGTACGAGGCACTAATACAAAACACAGAGTTTGTGTGAGGCACTAAAGTGAAGTAAATAGAGCATTCATTCACATTCGTTTAATGTAAAGACAACATTCACACACACGCAAGAAAGGGAATTTGAAAAGATTAAAACACGGCTTAAGCCCTCTAGTGTCCCTAGCAGAGTCGCCACCTGTCGACGTCGAGAAAAAATTCCTTTTTTTGGAACTCTTCTTTTAAATATTTCTTACCTTTATGTTTTCTATGTGGTTCAAATTTGATTTGAAAGGGTGAAATTGACAAGTTAGCTGTACTTGGTTTAAATATTTCTTACACATATGATTTACAAGTTAGCTGTACAACTGAAAAGTATCATATGAATCGCCTGCATAACAAATATACTAAAATAAAATAAATATTTAATCTAAACGTCGCAAACAAAGGATTCATCAATTAAATCCTTGCATGTGCGTAGCCAAAGCTTCCAGCTTCCAGCTTCCTTTAGATAAAGATCTAGGGCCACGCGGTTGCTTAATATTTATAAAACTAGAAAGAAAACTAGATTTAAATATATCTTAGTCATTCTAGCTCAACGGTTCCATTTTACAACTTTTGAATCGGTTAAAAGTTAGATATAGCTAGATTTAGATAAATCTAGTCCACAAATTTAAATATTACAGCTTTACATTGAATAAACAGTTAAAACTAAAATTTAATCACAGTAATACATATATATATATATTACTTATATATATTAAAGCAGTAAAAAGCCACGAATTTACAATCCAGGTATGACTGATAAATACAAATATATATATATATATATATATATATATATATTAAAGCAGATAAAAGTTTCGGATCAGAAAAGATCTTACAGTGTGTAGCGAGGGAGGCTTTAAACTGCTTTAGGAGCTTGAAAACTCAATTTTCACCAATTAAAACCTGATATGTTGTAATATATATGTATTCAAGTGTTTACATAGAAAAATATCAAAGTTTGGAACACTGTAGGAGGGGTTAAGAGTTGAAATGGATGGAATTCCCTCTCTTTTTTACTTTTTTCTCTCATTTTATGGCTGATAGGGGGTCTTATTTATAGACCAAAGTAGCCGCGGGTCTACTCGCGGTTGACCTGGGTGGGCCTGGCCCTGTGGGTCCTGTTGTCTCGAAGTACATGCACTCAGACCAACGTACCGTCTGCTCGAACCTTCATAACTTTCAATCCGAGAATCTGATGGAGGCATGATATACCTTTCTGGAAAGCCTTTGACGAGAGCTACACAATGACATGGGATTTAACCTTTTCTGAATCTAGGAAGATGGGTCCATGACCAGATCTTCAAGTTTTCACAGTCAATCCGTTAAGCTGTCTTGTGTTCTTTTCACTCGGGATTGACGTTATAGTTCTGCATGACCTTCATGGCAGTGATTTGACTTGATTTGATGTTAAGTTAGAAAAATTACTATTTTACCCCTTCGGGTTGTCTCCGAGTTTGATGCAGTGATAGTTGTCTTTTCTCAGGGTTGTCTCCAAGATTGGACTACTGTTGACTTTTGTCAGTCCTCAAGGTTGTCTTTGAAGTTGGTTTGTTGTTTCCCAAGGTTATCACCAGGGTTTAACTTGATCTCCTGGGGTTGTCGCCGTGGTTTGACGTAATCTCCCGGGGTTTTCACCAGGGTTTGATTTGATCTCCCAGAGTTGTCACCGGGGTTTGGCTTGATCTCCCGGGGTTATCGCCCGGGTTTGGCTTGATCTCCCGGGGTTGTCGTCGGGGTTTGGCTTGATCTCCCAGGGTTTTTGTCGAGGTTTGATTTGATCTCCCTGGGTTATCTACGGGGTTTGGCTTGATCTTCCGGGGTTGTCACCGATGTTTGGCATGATCTACCAGGGTTTTCATCGGGGTTTGGCTTAATCTCTCGAGGTTGTCTTCGGGGTTTGATTTAATCTCTCGGGGTTGTCGTCGGGGTTTGGCTTGATCCCTCGGGGTTGTCATTGGGGTTTGGCTTGATCTCCTGGGGTTGTCGCCAGGATTTAGCTTGATCTCATAGGGTTATCGCCAGGGTTTAACTTGATGATTTTGACTTCCAGGGTTGTCTCTGGAAGAAAAAAGATGATTTTATCCTCCTGCATGGTTAGTAATAGGAATGCAAAATTTCGAGTGTCTACACAACTCATTAACCATATCCAATATCTCTCACAAGTGGTTGATGACAAAAAGGGGGAGAGAAAGAGTGGAAAGAGCTAAAGGAAAGAAGACGGAGAGGAAGCGGATGTTGAAACTGAAGAAGAAAGTCGAGGAGCCAACAACTATGGGGAGCCTGATGAAGATAGAGAAAGTTGCAATATCTGAGGGGGATTGGGAGCCAGAAGCTGAGAGGAAAAAGAACAACAAGAGGAACAACGGGAAGAAGTGAAGCAGGAGAAAAAGAATAAGGAATGCAGCAGCAGTAGCAGGAAGAGCAAGAAGAAAAGTGATTCAAGTTCGTATAGCGAATAGAGCGGACATCAAGGGATTAAGGGAAGGTATAATTTCGCGAGGAAGACGGTTTTTTTTAAACTATGATATGCAAGGAACTGTGGTTTTTACACTATAATTTTTAAACTGTGATATTTGTGGGCTGTAAGTATTTTAAGACTTATGGTATGTTTTTAATAGGCTTGGGATTGATGCTTTTAATTTCAGTTTTATAAGTTTGAATTGCTATTTGAATCCATATCAATATATTCATATATTTTGGTTTAGCAATATAATGACTTACTGTATTTTAAGTCATTCAAATATTATATATCTGCATATTATTAATTGATTGAATGGTATGCAATTAGTATTTTTGTCATCGTCAAATAGAGGGAGATTGTTAGAAATCTGCATAAGATTTTTAGAATTAAAGAGGGGGAGATTGTTAGGAAACTGCATAAAATGAAACCTATGTAAGAGATTTGATGATGAGTATTGATTAAAGTATATTTGTAAAAGTAAGTTTTGTGATGTCTTTAATAAACGTCACAAATGTACAAGGACTTAGAATAAAGAAAGATCAAACATGCTAGGTTGAGCTCATTGAGTTGATCCAGTTAAATGTTAACATATGATCTATTAATTAAAGTATATTTATTAAAGTAAGTTTTGTAAAGTCCTTAAATGATGAATGTACAAGGACTTAAAATAGAAAGATCAAAACTGTTAGGTTGATCTAAACTGAATTAACGTTATCTGATGAACAAATAATTAAAGTATATTTGTAATTATAAGTTTTGTAAAGTTTTTAATTATGAGAAACACATATATGTACAAGGACTTAGAATAGAAAGATCAAAATTGTTAAGTTGATCTTATTAAAGCTTTATATGCATAGTTGATAGGACCAACTAATTGTAGAGTCACTCTGACAATTCGTAGTGTGATCATAAAATAGCAGATTCAGCTCATTCATTGTAGTGCACAAGACAAAAGATCTTAAAGCTCTCATACGAGTCATGAGGATAAGTTGAACAAGATCAAACAAGAGAAAGTTGATCGTAAAAGAATATACTCTAAGAATGTTTGAGTATAGTCTTAATCATAAGGAATCTCTAGAATGACTTTATAAAGGCTAATTTGTAATAGTACTCTACCTGGCCATAAAGGATAAGTCGCAGTTCTCAGAGTAACCAATATTTCGTATAGTAGCAGCTGATATTATAAAGCGACAAAGAGACAGCCAGATCATAGAGTTGTCCTCAGCATCGTAGAGCTGCTAAAGCATTTTGAGAATAAAGAGAATATGTTAAGTCTGCCCAAGCATCGTAGTGTACTCATTTGTAGAGCAGACAATAAAGCAGATAATAGAACGGAAGTAAAGCCATATTTGTAGAGAAAAATGTAAATCTCAACTCTACGATTCTTATCACTTTACTATCAGCAAAGATCGTAGAGCAAAGTCCCGCCTAAAAAAGAAGACTAACAATGAAATGTTACCAAATTGAAGGTCCTGAGGTATCCAATATTGTAACCTTGAACAAGATCGAAGATCATATCGTTGTGTGTAAAAAGCTATATAGTTTGTCGAAATGGACATCTACCAGATGATATATAAAGCTGCAGTTTGATGTGATTAGTCCAAGTCGAAAAGCAACCTGATACAACAAGTCTAGAAAGTCAACATCAAGGATTCAAAGTTATTTGTGCCATAAATGCCCTAAAAGACACTTTGCAACGAGAAGTCTTTTGAAAGACTATAAATATCTTCTAGAATTAAAACTCAAGAAGTTGCTGATTGAGGCCAGTGAAATTAGAGTGGCAGATCATAAGTTCAATCTCAAGAACCACTCTACGATTCACTAAGAACACACAAAGATGAACTAATGAAAACGTAGAGCAGATCGACTCTACGACTCAAGATGTGTTCAAGGCTGCTAAGTACCAGAAAAAATCAAGCCTTATTGCAAAGCTTAACAGCACATCAAGGATGATCATTCGAAGTTGTTGAGAAAAAGAAAGAGTTAAGCCTTAATGAAAAGATCAGCAACACCTCTAAAGGTGATCTCATTCAAGCTACTAAATAGCAGAAGAAGAAGGAGGCTAAACACTATCTTAGAAGCACATCCAACATCTATCAACAAATATGAAATTGATTGTCTAAGTCTAAGTGAATTATCTAGGTCTTAGTGACCTGGTCAAAATGACCGAATTGTATAGTCTAAGTGACTCGTGTAGGTCTTAGTAACCTGGTCTGTGTTACAAAATTGTTAGATGTCTTAGTGACCTGGTCTTAGTGACCTTATCTTTAGTGGATATCCTGCTCGTTGGAGTGGAAGAATGGATTAGGATTTATTCAGTCTCCGAACCACTTAAATGATCTTGTGTAATTTATTTTTATGTTATTTACATTATGTCTCTTATATATGCTATATCTGCCATGTGTGTTACAACCATAAGACTAAATTTATATTTGAGATTTCCTTAATCTTTAAGGGGTATTTTTCAAAGAATATTTCAATGTGCATAATCAATACTGATTATTTGGTATTACATCTTTAATTAATCAAAAAGTTTTAAAGATCTATTCAACCGCCCCTTCTAGATCTAGATATCTAGTGTGCCACTGGAAAACAACAAAAGGAAATCAAAAAGTTGCTAGAAGCTACTACTTATTAGCCATGAAACACAATAGTGTTGGGAGGCAAGCCTTGCCTATTAATTATTTGAATGTGAGGGATGAGGATAAAGAGTAAAAAGGATAACCTGCAAATGTACTAGTCCCAATTAATTTTACTGGAAGATGTAGATCTTGAGAAAATCACCAATGTGGGTTCTGGTTTGAAAGAAGAAATTAAAGACAAATTTGTCCAATATTTCTGAGGAACAATAAGGATTTGTTTGCTTGGACAACAGTTGATATGTCAGGAATTAATCCCCAATTTATAAGTTTTCATTCACAAGTTGAATGTAAACCCCAAAAGAAGGCCCATAAAACAAAAGAAGAGGAGCTTTAATTTGCATCAGAATTAAGGTCATGGAGGTTTAAAATTAAAGTCATGAAGGACATAACCAAGATTATAGAGCCTAGAATTAAAGTCATGGAGGCCAGAATTAAGGTTATGGAGGTCCAAAATTAAAGTCATGAAGGACATAACCAAGATTATAGAGCCTAGAATTAAAGTCACGGAGGCCAGAATTAAAGTAATGGGGACCCATAATTAAGGTCATAGATGCCAAGAATTAGTGTCATTGGAATTTTATTCAATCACTAATTTGAAAATATATTTTTAAAAGAGTACGGGGCAAATGATGTGGGTAAAATAACTGATTAATGGCAAGGTGTCGTGTGTTATTTCTATAACCCTATTAATAAAGTAATATAATAATTTACTCACTGAGTATTCTAGAAGCATATTAAATTCAGTAAATAATAGAATTCCTAGGAAGTTTAATTAACTAAGGATTGACAACTTAGAAGGTCTTTAAAACCATGTAAGATTCTACTCCCTTCGTCCCTGATGAGTGAGTTTTATACCCATGAATTGGATACATTCGGGCTTAATTTATTGTTGTTCTTAAGTCTTTTAGGATGTTTTTATGTGTTTGTGTCTATTCATGCATGTTTTATGTTATTTTATAGGAATTGGGACAAAAGTTACATGGATCGATGTTTGGGGTGGCTAGATTCGCGTTTCTAGAACTTGCCATTTACATAAGAGCCACTTCGGAGCAACTTTGACTATAGCTCCTGACATTATTTCGACAAACTTCAAGAATGAAAGTTGTAGATCTACTTCTCCTCTTTCCGGAACATCTTGAATTATCAAAATCGGATTAAATGACGAAGAAGTTATGGCCATTTTCCCAAAGGACGTCTTGAGCAGAAAATGTCAGATTTTGGGCCGGCTTCAAGGGCGCGATTTTTAGTGTATTTTACGCAATGGGCGCTTAGGGGCAAACTCGGTGTTGGTTGTTGACAAAGTAACAAGGACTGGGGAAGGGTTTGGTGCGGCTCGGACGCGTTTTGGTAATTTTGACACCTTTTGACTCAAATAGGATGGGGTTGTTCAAAACTAAAAATTGTACTTGTAACCTATAAATACATGATGTAAGGCATAAAATAAAGGGAGATTACATAGCTTAGCCTAGATTAAACACTCCTTTAGATTAGAAAATAACCCTAGTTCTTATTAGTTTTGGATATTGAAGCAACTTGGAGACCATTGAAGATCAAGAAGCAAGAAAAAGAGGGGAGCATCAGATTTGGTTTAACAGATTCTATTCTCTTCTCTCATCTTACTTTTATCTTTTGATGTCTATTCAGGTTGTGGATTCTTGGTTTTAATTCATTAATTATGAACTAACTATTTTGAGATTTCAATTGAACTTTTTATGGCTATGAATTAGTTATTCATTATATTCTAATTATTTATGTTAAAGTGAGTTGTTTATCTTGTCTTGTGCTTATTGCTTAATTATTTGATCAAGAATTACTTTGTTACTCTAGAAGGAATTGGAAGAGGAATTCTAGGGTTAGAATCGAGCATGATATCATGTGACTTAGTTATTTGCATGATGAATAATTAGGTTTGTGAATTGAATGGAAATATCGTCACCGCATGTAACACGTAAGGAATTGGGATTGGAAAGAGTTTAATTCAATTGTTTTGAATAGGAATATAGCAAGATTAATCTGGATTAAATAGAAGGCAATTGATCACTTGGAAAAGGACTTTTGGCATTTGAGAATTCTCATTAACAATTGAAGAGTAGGCATAATAATTGGGATAATTGGATAATTGATTTATAATTCATAATTGGGGATATTGAAGTCTTAATCTTTATTTATTTGAATTAATTCGTTAAAATCTTAGTTTTAATTAGTTAATTTAGTTTTCTTAATTAGAAAAAACACGATTTGAGATTGTTTAAATAAAATTAGTTTGGTTAAGAATTAGTACTTGGTGATTTTTATTAAATAATTCCTCGTGGGAACGATACTCTACTTTCACTTTATTACTTGTTGACCGTGTATACTTGCACGTATTCATTGATTGCGAAATCGATCAACAGTCCCTAATTATTTGACGTTTTAGAGGTGGACACAAGAATTAAGATAATAATTGGAAATTATTAAATATAGTACTCAATTGTCTATATTTAAGGGTATAAGGGGAGTTTTGTTGGGATAAGAAGAGTTTTGTTGGGATAAGGAGAGAGAAAGAGAGAGAGAGTTTAAAATATCAAAAAAATAGGAAGAGTAATGAGGGGTAATTTTGAAAAAATTGTTATTAATTCTCCTAGATTTGAACAAACGTTAAATAATTAGGGACAAATGAAAAATTCTAAAATGTCAAATAATTAAGGACGGAGGGAGTATTTCCTAATGTTCTGGAACATTCAAGGGACACAAATTTTACTCCTATAATAATTATCTCTCTTCATATTAGCATTTTGATTAAAGCATTAGAGAATCCTTCCAGAGTTGCCCAATTTCAATAGATTTTTTACAGGTTTTCTGACGAAATTAAGATGGTTATATGACGGTCAAAATCAAAATTTATGAATTGATAAAAATTCTAATTTAAAGGTTACTTGTTTACGCATCAACACTCAAGTTAGGTGGATAATAATTGAAGTGTGCATTGTTCATTAATAAATGAATTCGGTTTCTTGGTTATGTGGATCACCAAAAAAATACTCCAACTAATGAGCATTTGTCATCTACTTAACCTACATTTCTTGGTAGCCCAGAGGCGTAATATATATACTCCTTGGCCACCCTTGGTCACTCATCAAACCATAACACTTGGCATGTAAAAACGATGTAATTATTACTTTCATATTAGTATTTTATCTTATGGTTAGTTGGTTATTTAATTCAATGAACTATTAATTTTTATTATTTTAAAGTCATTTGATAATTCAAAAGTGAGATTATATAATATGGCCTTTCTACTTTGGAGTATAATTTATCATTAAATAGTGTTAGAAATGATATAATATATTCCATAAAATTAAATAACAGATTATTAATCATGAAATAAAATATTTTGTAGTGATAATAAATATCTTATTCATCATTTTCATATAATATATATTTGAGATTGATGATATAGTTAATTATAAAATTATATTTTATTCTAAAAAAATGAGGCTTCCAAAGGGATCACTTTAATTTAATTAATTAATTACACTATTCGAAATACACGCATGCAATAATTTATATATAGTCGGAAGAGGTTTCCTTGTAAGTTACTGTCTTCATTCACTAAAGCTAATGGATTAATATATGGTAACCCCACACGTCTTCAATCACTTATCAATCTCTATATAATTATATAGATGTATCGAATCTTGTTACATATATATATATATATATATATATATATATATATATATATATATATATATAGAGAGAGAGAGAGAGAGAGAGAGAGAAGGTTGGGTGGTCATTTTTAATCCAGCTAAGCCAAAAGAATATAGTCCGTAGCGGGAGGGAGGGAATATTACCCTGCCATCCTGAAATTTTCTCAATCTTTTTCTTTTGTATTTTTCTTTCTTTTTTACTCTTCTCTTACTTTTGTTTTATCATTAAAGTAAGGCAGAAAAAAGTGATAACAATTCTCTCTGTAAACTAATTAAAAATAAAAAACTAAAGCAATAAAATAAATTTTTTTGGACTCCACAATAGTTATCATAAATGCACCATAGTTCTATCCTATCAAAATTATTAAATCTCTCCTTTGTTTTTGTTGTTGTTAGAATTCATTCTTTCAAACTAATTAATTTCATGAACCACAATATAAGATTTTGAATATATAATATTATAATTTATAATTTATCTATAAAAATAACTAATCATTTGACTAAAAACTTCAAAATCTGAATAATAGTCATATAGTTCGGGAGAAATTAAAATATATATATATATATATATGTGTGTGTGTGTTTTTAAAGTCATTAGTCACAACTCAAATGTTGATAAGGGTTAGAATAAGATGTTGTGAA
This sequence comes from Panax ginseng, assembly GCA_020205605.1. Taxonomy (NCBI): domain Eukaryota; kingdom Viridiplantae; phylum Streptophyta; class Magnoliopsida; order Apiales; family Araliaceae; genus Panax; species Panax ginseng. Next base: position 1,801,459 of record CM035144.1, on the reverse strand, counting down.
ATATTATAATTAAACAAAATAAATTTAAAAAAAGCATTCTAAACGTCAATAAATAATTTTTTTTTACTCATATATTTTAACTCTCTCTAAAAATGCTCTAATTCCGCTACTACCGTGTAGCTATATAATGGTTGGCTTCATTAACTCATAAAGGAATATCTACCATAAATCTATCTCTTTGTGTACTCTCTTTTTTTTCTCAGAAATTTTTTTTTATTAAAAAAGTCAATGTAATACAATTGTAACAATTCAAAGATTTCGACGGAGCCACAAAGAGTTGCATTAAAAGACTTGAAAATCTAAACATCACAACCACTACAACAAAAAACATAATTCCTGTAGCACCCCCTAAATTCGGGTACATTGAAATTCAGATCTGGTACGTTACGATACATCATTTCTATAACTACTACGGAAGATATAAATATAAATTGTTTATATAATAAACTTTTATAACATAATTTTTCCAAGGTCTACAACCTTAACTTAATTCATACCTTCAACAACTTAAAAGATTTACAAGGTCATTTGCATCAGATAATTTAATAGGTCTAACTGCATAATAATCTAATTCTAAAATTTGTCTTTTTGCCTCTGTCTTTATTCGAGCCTTCGTCTTAATCTGAAAATATTATCACGATATATAGCAAGGGTGAGCAACTACTTTGCCCAACAAGTTTAAATACAATAAAGATATATCATGATTGATGGAAAGAATGAATAGGCTTTCGAATTTTTCAACAATATAATATTTGTGAAAGAGCATGAATCAAATTTCAATACATGAATGATTGAATTAATAACGCTGAGTGGTCAACAATGACCATGAACAAATACTTTGGTAATGAAGTTGATCAGCCTTTCATACTTGATAAACATATGCAATGTGCACTAAGTGCGAATCAATAATCATGAATGTGGAATAATTGTCAATAATTAAACCACTAGCATTCTGGAAAATTATTAACTCGAGTTTGAGTTAGAAAACTTGCATGTACCGTTGATTACCGCTAAGTAATCTAATTTAATCTCTTATGAAAGACTTATCATTGATAAGATTGATCCTCTAATTAGCATAATACATTTTATCTCACAATACTATTACTCAAATAATAAATTAGCTAACATTTAACCACATAATCAAACATTGAATAATTCTTTAACTCATTAGTAATATTATAATCCCTCAATAATATTACTATCATTTAATCATCATCTTAAACTCTTTGCTAATATTATTAATCATTCACAAATATTATTAATCATTTAATAATATTTTAATTATTTTTACCAATATTATTAACCATTAAATAATATTTTAATTCTTATCTAATATTATTAATTATTTAATAATATTTTAATCATTCACTAATATTATTAATCAATTAATATTATTTTAATAATCTAATATTACTAATTATTTAATATTTTAATCGCTTATAAAGGTGTCACACCTTTTAAGATATAAATATTTTACATCTTGAAGCTTAAACCATTTAAATTCTATTTCAGAAATATATTTTACCTTTACTTGCAAATTCGGAGTTTAAACAGCTAATAGCTTTTATAGTAAAATTTAATTTAATATATTATTTTTTTAATTTAAATAATTTTTATATCAATTTTTTCGTTCATGAGTCAACACTGACTGTTGCCTCATATATAAAATTTTTCTCTCACTAGCACATTCGCTTTATTTTTTATTTTACGATTATTCCGTTACATAAATCTCAGCTCAAAAAACACATTTTGAGCACCAAAAACCTCAAAATATCATTTTTATGGTTAATACAATTTTTTAAAGGTTTTATATTCTACGTTGCACCACAAAATAATTTTATAGGCAACTATATTTTTTATTTCGCTTAAATATGTAATTTATATCTATTACATATTTTTATTGCTTTATTTATGCCTGAAAAGAAATTTCTAGACGTAAAATATCATTTATAGTCAAATCTCGCCCCGTAGGACTTTATTAGATTTGTTATTACTTATTATTTCGTCGGGATGCGATTCGGAACGTCGAATATCAAAATCGCTCGACGCGTCGACGCTCGGCGTTCGCTCGTTTTTAAGTTCTGACATGCTCCTTTGCTCATTTTTAATTCTCAAATCATGAGTCATATAACAGTGAAATTTTGGGCATGTTATAGTATTTTAGAAAATTTTCACATCGCGAAAATGGATCACGAAAACTCATCAAAACAGTGCGCGAAAAGGACGTCAAACAACAGCACGACACGACGTCGACGGTCAATTTGAAGCGGTATTTCGCAAGGGTCTGCTTGTCATTGGCCTTTCGGTGCTTATCAAACTAGCTACTTCGCGATTTTTTAACGCATTACTCGTAACTCTGATTATTCTAATTTTTGGATATGTTATTCATGGCATACCAAAGTATTTTTAAAAAATATAACCCACCTGCATTTTGGACAGGAGCCGCTCTTGCCTATTGTTGCATGAATTGCATAAAACCTCTGAATATTCCATCGTTCATCATTTGGTCAGTGTTGTTGTTTGCATGAGGATTATCGCCTTCCTGATGCACATTATCCTGATTATTGATCTGTGGAGACTCAACGGTCTCCTGTGCTCCATTCATGTTCTCAACATTCTCGGATGTCATTTTCAAATATTGTCACAAAACAAGGGTTAATTAACATATCACATATTATCCCTATACTCGTGACCAATTAAATACCAAATAAACTTAGGTAGGTCATCTTAGCGAAGGAATTCCCGTCTCTCCCTCCTAGTTCTTGTCTCACATCTCTAAACTTTGATACCAATTGTGATGCCCCAAAATAGGTATACATCACCCATCTTGATTTCTTGGGATACATGGTACAAAATACAAATATAACTTAATTATACAAGCGTGGGTGTAAAAATGACAAAACATAGCTGAGAGTTTTAATAAGAATATTGTCATCTAGACAATATCCATACTCAAAGGAGTCCCCATTACATTTATTGTCACACTATTTAACAGAATAATGAGGACTACTAATGCTATCATCTGGACCGTCCCTCCGTTCCTCGACTCGTCGTCAATATATTCTCATTTCACGAAGAGAATAAATTGAAAGAAAGGGGTGAGCTTAACTAGCCCAAAAGAAGAAATATTATGACTAAGATAATGCGTAATAAATTATCATTAGTCTTCAACAATGTTAAACTGATAAAATACAATAGACATCAAGTTTAACTACAGCGGAACAAGCAATCCATTAAAAGAGTCAAGTAGAGAATAAAATCTACTATCTTTTATGACTTAAAAGATTTTTCATCACTTTTATCGCTGGGACTCAGCTTAATAAATAATCCACATTATCCCTGCACTTCGGCCAAGGATATTCTATAATCGGGCAATCCACAAAGACAAGTCCAAAGTCTCCTTCTGTGAGTACACACAATCGAAGGCTTCGCCGTTGAATCTCGGGACGGTGACCACGGCTGACTCATACATACTGAACTTATCGATGGTGGGGCGAAATCACTTTTTAGGACAGTAGCTACGCTACGCCTCAGTTTTTGTTTTCTAAGAGATAAATTGTTCCAATTTTATGTTTCTTTTCATCTTGATAATTCTGCTCTATATTCCAACATCTTCTTCCTCCATAGGCCTGCCGACTTTGCTCTCTTTCTCTCTCTAATTTTCTTTCATTAGCTTTTTGCTAACTCTCATCTTCTCTCTCTTCTTTACTTGCATATCAAAACAAATCTCAGAAAATCAAATAAAATCACATGTGCTCTCTCACTCTCTCTTAGCCACCCGCCATCTCTCCTTCTTTCACTTCTCAAATTCATTTAACCACATGTTTGATTATTGGAAGCAAGACACATGGCTATCCTATCCTTAATCAAATGACACATGACTTGGGAAAAAAAATTACCACATGCCAAATTCTCCCTTAAAGGGTCGGATGAGTCCCCCCAAATTGCCTCAATTCTTTGCTTTCCTTATCTAGCTTTTCATTTCATTTGCATTTGTATTTGCCTCATATCTTGACCAATACCTTAAAGTTTGACTTGGGTCATGGTTTGGACCTTAGTTTGGGCTTAAACTAAATAAACAATTGGGCTTCCATGTAATAATCATTTGGGCCCTTTCATAATTCATTTGGGCTCTCTAATTAATTTGGTTGGGCCAAGTCAAATATTATGGGTCCATCACACTAATTTTACATTACCCTAATTATTTAATTAGAGTTTCTAACTCACTCATTATGGAATTTAAATACTTAGATAATTTAATTATGTAACCCAATTAAGCTAGGTTTAAAATAATTAATAAATTGAGATAATAAAATTAATCTCTTAGGTTAGTATACTAGCATAAAATTTAAATACTAGTATTTTACACTTGCTATAACCCTTAGGTTGTTTAATTCTTATTCCTAATATATTATATTGGGTTATATTGCTTTCTCATTCATTCTATTTATATATTAAATATATATATATACATATATATATATATAATATTTATTTAATCACTCACATACTTCACATAAGTCGAGGAAAAATATTTACCATCATTGGTAAATTATTATTATATTCTCATATATTATGCTAGACATTTAATTTTAATGTCTATAAAATCTCTTACTACGGTTTGCTATATTTAATAAGCTTTCTTCATATGGCTTGTCATATTTATTATTTTGACTTGCCACATTCTTATTTCCTTTTTATAAAATTTCTAACGCTTGACTACTATGTTAGGTTTATTTTCACCAGCTTCTTATAATGAAGTTTTTCATTTATTCTTGTATGATTAATTTAAATTAACCATCCATCTTATTTGGCTAAAAAAATATAAATAGCATATTTTAAGTATATATTGTGACGCCCCCAAAATAGGTATACATCACCCATTCTGAGTCGCCAAATACATGGTGCAGAAATAACTACAACTTCATTAATACAATTATCGCGTAAAATACGACAACACATAACTGTGAGTTTAAATACAAATATTGTCTTCTAGACAATATCCACACTCAAATAAGTCTTCAGTACAATTATTGATACACTATTTTACAAAAATAGTGAGGATTGCTAAAATAACTGTCTAGAACCATCACTTTATACATCAATCAATATACATCTTGAATCAAATATTCATCAATGCACTACGGGCCAAAGATATTCATTTTTATCACCAGTTGGTCATGTTCATCTCAACATCTGTCCATCTTTGCACTACGGGCCAAAGATATTCATCAAGTAATCATTCATCTTTTGCCACTGGGTGCCAAAGATATTCATCAATATCACCATTAAGGACTGAGGATGATGAAAAATATTTTAAAGAACGAATCCAATGAGATAAAAGGACAAAGATTAGAGATTCGTACTTTAGATAATCTAAGTTTAAAAATACTTCATAATAAATCATAGTGGAGTAAAATTCAAGAATGACGATCAAAACATGGATACAATCAAAGATAGTAACCATAATAGACATCTGGGATAAAGAAGAGAAAATTAAAATTTTTGGTGAATAGTGCCGTATTTGTGAATAGTGTTGTATACGTGAATGGTGTCGTATACGTGAATAGTAACCCCGACACGAAAAGGTACAAATTCCACAAGAAAAATCATACTTCGTGAACAGTACTCGTAAATAGTATCGTATTCGTGAATAATGTCGTATACGTGAATAATATATTCGTATACGTGAATAGTAACCTCGACATGAAAAGGTATAAATTTCGTAATAAAATTCATACTAACATTTCGATATAATAATATTAAGAGAATAACATCATTTACGAAGAAAATAACATCCCTTACCTCAAAAGAATAGTACTTCTGACTGGAATATCGAATGTAATGCTGAAGGAAACTTGCACTGAATAGCAACTCTCAAGGTATCTAAATACTCACAAGAATACACTCGATAATATAGAGAGAGAAAACTTCAGATTCTTGTGTGATTTTTAATTCTAACCTAAGCACCTATTTATAGGAAAATGCCAGAACGCCAAAGCAGACTAAATTAATAAAATAATATTTTTTTCAAAAATTTTCTACGCACACCTCTTGGACCAAAATTTAGCCACCACCAGTGGGGCCCACCAAAATTCTAATTTTCCACACCAACCAAAAGTGGGGCTCACCCATGTTTTTAATAAAAAATATTTATTTCTGAAACTTCAATAATTCATAATAAATAGCCCTTTTATCAGAAAAATACGAATTTTATGTCCATTTCATAGGAAATTAAATTCTCTACAACTTTGTAGAAGAAAGTTTTTTCAAATTCCAACAGAAAATGTCCAAAATTCACATACGGATGGTTTTTAATACCTCCATTCCGATAAAATACTGATAAAATATCGCATCATTAATTCCTTCATTTATATCCACACAAAATAAATATTTCCCTATCCATTATTTATATTCACGTAAAATAAATATTTCCTTATCATATAAATCTATAATTAATTATTCGCAAATAATATTACAGAATCACAATTATGATAACCAAGTCATTCCCAGGAAAGATGGGGCTTTTCAATAAGGATTTCTCCTTACTGGCGCGTAATTAGGTGACCAAACCCCTTTCCTAGACAAAACTTCCTTAGACATTGCCAATAATGTTATCTAATAATATTATTCAAATAATATAAATTATTGATCTGATAATGAGAAATATTGTACAATGACAATTATTGAAACAATAATAATATAAAATATCAACGTAATAATTATTGAATCAATAAAATAAAATATTAAACAGTAATTACTGTAACAATTATTGAGTAGTGCCTTCTTACGTAAGAATCAATAATTAAAAAATATTGTGCAATCTGGTGATCTTTCTTTGTAAAACCACGCTTATTACTGTATTTTAACCACCAGGTATTCCAATAGTGTTTACGGTAACAATTACGTCGTTATTTATAAAAACTCAAACTTGTCGTTTTCATCATCCGACCATTTTTCGTTATGGGGCCCATAAATAGTTGTGCCGTCGTACGAATATTCCACGACCAAATAAATATTCCCCGACAACAATGAATATTTTATAACCACTTGCTTATTTTACAAAATTTGCACATTTCACCCATAACCAAAGCATTATATCAAATTAACACCTTATTATTCAAAATAATAATTAGAGGAAATTTAATTTAATTAATAAAAAGTTGGGGTCTTACATATATGTATCTATACATATACACATTAACCTTAAACTTGTAATATCTTTTCCTTTGAAATTTATTTCCTAAATAAATTTTCACATATACCATTATAAAATTTCTTGCATAATCTTTTTCATTTATTGACTCTTGTAGATTCAAAGGTATCATAATACCATATTCTTAATATACTTCTAAGTATATAAATCTTTTATGGGTTTTGAATTTTGTAACCCATATTTTCTCTACACTCTTTCAAAATCATATAGGTCCTAATTTTTTTTTAAATTAGTACTCTATTTCCATTCTAGGTTTTAAACTTTAACCTTTAATTTAATAATTTAAGATCTTCTAAATTTTTGGGTTGTCACAATTTCGACGGAATATATTCCATTGATAAGATCATATTTTCGATGAAATATTCTCTCAATCATAATTTCGTTGGAATTAAGTTGTAGTCGACAGAATTTCGTCGGAATTAATAATAACCTGTAATGATCGCAAAAGATCAAAAATCTTTGTAAATAAGATTTATATGAAATTATTTAATAAAATGAGATTTTTATTGATAATTTGTGTCTTATGTGACTTATGCTCGTTATATAAATCATGAAATACGAGTTATGTGCGCGTTTTTGAGTGTTTAAAGGGTAAATGTAAAAAATAAAAAAATTCAAGAAAATACGTAAAAAAAACTATTCACGCTAAAAATGCAAATTCATTTTTTTGAATTTTTGAATTACGACACAGCGTTTCTTCGAAAAAGGAGATCGGTGGCGAAATCAAATTTTTGAAAATTGAAAGTCGATTTTTCGGCTAACCGAGCGGATTACAAAAAACGTAACCGAGAAAGTTAGAAAATCATAGGCTTTAGAGATGATAAGTTAGAAAGTCGAGAAAATTATTCTGCTCAGGAGAATTTAAAGAGGATGTTACAAGGAAAAAATAGACGTAAGAATGAGCTCATTCTGATATCAAACGAGCAAGTTATAATGGTACGAAGTAGGTGCGATTAAAACGACAAAACAGTAAAAATTGACAAAATGCGCACCTTAGGTACTACAAGTCAAGTGGCAAGGCGCCCAACGACAAAGGCCATTTTCATGCCAAGCCGCCGAACCCAGTGATCGGTTGAAAATATTTGACATCCTTTAGTAAATTGAACATAACTCTTTCGTATGAACTCCGTTTGAGGTGATTCAATATGATCTGGAAAGCTAAGAAATAGACCTACAACTTTCATTTTTTAAGAATTGAGAGATAAGGTCTGGATCAAAGTATAAAATGAGCCTTTTTAGGACTGTTGTGTAATCGAAGGCAAACCGTGGTGGTTTCTTCAGACTACCGTGGCGCCAAGCCATTTTTGACTAATATTTTTGAGTTCTAAACATTGGAGTTTGGAAATATAGTCTAGAGGATTTTAAACTATGTTATGGTAGATTTAATGGATGTGTTAATCATACACAATAGCATATCAGTTAGGCGTTCGGGTTAGACAAGTCAGGCGTGCGGCGAACGAACGTCAAAACGTGGATTCAAAGGTTAATGAACTTAAATAGTGTTCCGATTCTTATAAAACAAACATTATAAAATTTGTAAAAGATTTAAAGTAAACTATGAGTGACGTTTATACGTGGCTAATTGGAATGTTTATATGCACTGAATGTGTATGACTTACAAAGGACAATTCCGCTAAGTCAAGTATTCTAACTACATTCAATCTTTATTTGAATGTTATTTTAATGTATGTGGATGTATATTCTTATGAATAATCCTTATGTATGCTTCGGTTTACACAATTTTTAATGATTGTGTAAACTTTAGACATATTCAAACTATTTGTTAGTTGTATAAATGTTCATCTATGTTATAATAAATAAATTGTTTAAGATTTTTATAACACATGAATTTTTCAAGTTTTCAAAGTTCTAATATGCATGAACTATTTAAAAAGTATGCCAATGTCATTTGTATCGGCTAGACACATGTTAAAAACTTTTAATGACCTAGATATGATGTTTTGAATTATTATTTACTATAAGTAAAGCTTCCAAACCTATTTCTACTTGGTGCGGATTCAATCTGAGAATGAACAACCCTAATATTGGGAAAATGTTTTAATATTGTCATCATGAAATGTCGATTAACGGAAGAATGCAAAATAAGTCGTTCGCCATGTATTATTAATCAACGCAGGGTACAAAGGGCTTATCACCTAACGTGCTCGAGATTCATGACGGTTTACAGCGGAATAACTATTCAAACCCTTTCGAAATGAAAATGAAACTTCGAGGTCTTATGGCCGCTCAGCTAAAGTCAGTATGTCATTTCAAAAATATATTTTGAAAACAAATGAAGTAATTTTCTGTCATTCGAAATCTCTTCGCAATTTTTGTTCAGTTGTTGAAGGTTTTGATGTATGAAAGCATGATTCTTGATTTTTTTTTGTTTTATATGCAACTGTTATACTTGTTGGGCATGTAAGTGCTTATTCTTGCTTTAAACTAAATGTTTTCAGTGAAAACTGAGTGTGTAGAAGGTTCTGGTAAGGACAAGGGAAAAGGCAAGATGAATGAATAAGATGATATGTATCATATCTGTAATAGATAGGCTTATTGTAAATAATTATTACTTTAATTATCATGTTAAGATGATTTAAAGGTCTTAGAACCTGAGTATGTAATAATAGGTCTATAATAGTTAGTAATTACTTTCCTATTAGTATGAATGTTTGGATAGATGTATGATTATGTTTAGTAACGTGAAGCACCATATTTGGAGTTTAAAGGTACTCGAATTTTGGGGCGCACCATATTTGGAGTTTAAAGGTACTCGAATTTTGGGGCGTCACATAACCCATGGCGCGAGCTGTTCCTACCAGCGCACAGTATATTATCGACCAAATTAAAGCTATTTTCAATGGAATATCCATAGGAAATAAACTATTTCTGATGCATCTAATTTTGACGATTATTTCGTCGAAAATAGTTTTAATTGAATCCTATTAGCTCATTTCTTCTCCTTGCGCTGCTTGAACTCTGCTCTCCTCTTTTTGTCTCACTTTCTCTCTCTCTCTCTCTTTGTAGCTTTTCTTTCAGATCATCACCAGCTCCAACGCTTGAACATTACCCCTCCCCATTACCCTTCTCGGCTAAAGCCCCGCCTCCACTTCCTTTCCAGCCACATCTTCCCACCAAAGTTTTTTTTCTCTCTTTTAGCAACGACGCGGCGGAGGCAGCTTGTGTTCGACACTAGTGTAGTACCTAACTCTCATCCATCTCTTGCATTATCTCTAGCTTAATGTTAGCCCTAATATTTTGCCATAAAATAAATTTGCTCTAAAAATTGAAAATTTTATAGGTTTGAATAATGAATTAAGGTTTCATGTGGGTTTGAATAATCTGATTTGGTTCTGATTAGGGAAAAGTGATTTGGTTTGAATATATAATTTGATTTGGTTAAATTTTGATTTAGTTTGAATATATAATCTGATTTGGTTCAATGGTTTGAATATATAATCTAATTTTTTTTCTTGAATTTTGGTTGCATGGTAAAATAAAGTGAATTGCATTTTTTGGTGTGTATAATATAACATTTTGGTATTACTATTATAGTGAATTTGGTGTATCAAGCATATCCATTTTGCCTTGTAAAATACAGTGAATTGCATTTTGGTTGCTATTTGCCTTTTTATTACATTTTTTGCCTTATGGATTATAATAACCCTAATTTTTGTTAATAGATAAATATTAATTTTTATTTTTCCTGAAAACATAATTGAATTGAAAAGTTAAGTTCTTTTAGTAGATAATTTCATAATTGATTTCATTAAAATTTAAGAATCTGTTCGGGTTTTGGTAACCCATATATTGTTTCCTATTTATATTTAAAGAGTGGAGGTGTTACCCTAATCTTATTCTAATTGGGTTGGTTGAAGTTTCGAGTAGAATACTTATACGCACTATAGCCCTTTAAAAAAATCATAATTAATTCATTTGATGTCAAAATTGAGTGAATTCATAGTCTGTTTCTTCAGTTTTTCATTCTCTATAATTATGAAGAGGAAGAAAAGTTATTTGAAATCATCTTCATGCCTTAAATTGCTAAAAACCGTAACATATCCTGATTCGCGTCACTATTTTCAGCTCTAGTTTTGAAAATTCGTATCTCAACCATATTAACTTTGAATTGAGTGATTCTTAAGCCTATTTTGTGTATCTTTTCAAGAGCTACAATTTCATGAAAACATTTGCAAATTTTAAAGAATCTAGAAAATTCGAAAGTCAGATTATTTACTGTTGCGTATTGAAGAAAGACGAATAAAGAAGATAAATATTATTTATATTTTGATTTTAGATTTAGTTATGAGAGTTTTTAAATTAGAGATTGTTTTTAAATAAAATATAGATCTAGAATTAGATATCATGATAATCGAAAAGAGGAGACAAATTTATATTAAGAAGTATAATTTGATTGAATGTAAAACGTTAAAATTTTGAAAATTAGTTTTATATTTTAATGTATATTGTGTGTGTTATATCTCCTAATCTGACTGTTAAATCATTATAATTTTTAGATATGTTATACATATATAAGCTGAAAATATGTTCACCAATTTTGAACTGTTAAAGATTAACATATGATTTATTATGAATTTTAAGAAGTGGCCAATCTAAAATTTTTGTAGTAGATTTTTTAGCAACAAGTTCTAATATTCAAATTATATATAATTTAATGATTTAAAATCTGATTTGGGTTATTCTTGAGGTGAAATTTAATTATTTGAAGTCTATTTTCTGTTAAAAGTAATTAATTTGACAAATATTTTTTAATTAATTGTGATAAGACCATTCTAGTGGATTGACATCTTAAAAATAATTTGTCATATTAAGATTTTAGGATTACTAAAGTTTTGTTATAGACTCTTAAGTTTCAGAGTATTAATAGTGATCTAAAGTTATAATTAAAGGAAAATTGATCAATGGATTATGAATTATTAGTTTGGATTTTATTTAATTTGAGGTGAAAATGTTCTTGATATCTCGTTATCCGTTATATTTTTCTTATATTTCTGTTGGCATTCTTGAGTAGAAGTTTGATCGTTTTTGCCTTTATTCTATAATTTTAACTATTTTCCTTCTATTATAATTGAACATAGTCCATATTTTTTCATTAATAGTACTCTCATTATATTGATTTGGTTTTTTTTGCTAATCATTTAGAATTTGGGTACTCGCCTAATTGTTTCAATTCTAATCAAATCTTTATTTTGCTTTGGTTTGGTCTAGATATTCTGAATTTCATATTTTATAATATTTTGAATTTGTTCTTCATGCATAGAACTTTATTGATCTTTGTAAAATGATACATGTTGTTACATTACTTTGGAGGTATTTTGTCTATGATTCGATTTAGTTTAACATGTACATTTAGAACTTTTATGTTGGTATTATGTTGCATGTGTTGTTACATCATATTTTTTGTAAAATAATTCGTAAGATATACCTGAGTTATAACCACCTGTGGGGGTACCACATGCATGTCCTCTTAACATCAAAGCATGACATTTTCCGCGATGCTGTGAACAATCCACAACGTATCCTTTTGTATGTTTGCTATGGGTGTGAGATTTGACCATTTAATATATTTGTTTAGGATGTGTATTGGTCGACCCTAGATTTTGTTATGTTTTGCGGATTGGTGATATTTCTGCTAAACACACCTTCCGATTTGCATATATTTGGATTCGTTGTCCAATGTGTGATTTGTCTGTGTAACATTAATTTAACTTATATATGTGGCAAGGTCATGTTTTGTTCTGAACTCGGTATGAAGTAATCACTTAGCCACTTTGATTCAGTCTTCTGTTTGTTTTGTTAATTCTGTTGATTCAGATATATATTTTTATTCAAACTTTGGAGATTATATTATCGTTGGTATTTATGTTTGAGGCTTTGTTCATTATTTTGTCAGTTGATTATGTATTTCAGTTGTGCTTTTTTTGTATGTCTTTAATTATTCATACTGAGCATTCGGGTCATGCTGTATTTTTCTTTCGACTAGTTTACAGAGGTGGTTTAGGGTTTCGTGTGAAGAGAACTACATTTGACCTAATAAGTTTATTTGATTTTAGGGTTTGATTATTATGTAAATTTTAGGAGAATAGTATTTAATTCAACATTAATGGATTATCAACTATTAAATATTTTAAAGTTATTAGTACTATGTTTACTTAGTTTGAGTTTTGTTGTGTTTTGTATATGACCTACATTTCCTATTCGAGAAGGGGGTTTTACATGGATTCTACTATTGTTATAGTTATATTATTGTTCATATGAAGGCTTATGGATTGCAGTAGTGTTTATTTAGTGTTGCGTGTATAATTATTTCCGAAAGAATTTTGGACAAAATTTTTCTTGGAAATTATAGAAGGTAATAAACAAATTAATACTTAACTAGTAAAAGTAAATTAGGACTTTGTTTGCCATTAAAAAAACAAAACTAAGTACCATTTACTTAGTTTGCTACTACTAAAATAAAAATAATATAGTATAATATAATATAAATAAATATTAAGATAAATATAATATAAGAAAAGAATATAAATAATATAATATAAAAACTAAGTAGCGTTTACTTAGTTTGGTACTCCTTAAATGAAATAAAATAAAATAAAAGTATAAATAATAAAATAAAATATTAATAAAAACTTAAGAGATAATATAATAAAACATTAAAATAAATAAAATTAAATAAATAGAAAAATAATTTAATATTATATAATATAATATAAAAACTAAGGACATTTACTTAGTTGGGCACTTCTAAAATAAAATAAAAATAATACAATTTACTAAAATTAATTTAATTTAAAAATAATATAAAATAAATAAAATAATAAAATAAATAAAACAGGACACATGGGATAGAGTAAGAGTAAAATGTTCATTTTGATCGTAAAAATTATAAATATGAAATTATGTTGGTACTCGGGAATTAATTACGATAAACAAAGTTACCGAAATGATATTGTAAAAAAGTTATCGACGATAACTATTAAAGATGATAAAAGATTTAATTATGTAAATTATTATGAATGATGTAGGGAATCTTTTGGAAACAAAAATCAACATTAAAAAAGGAAATATCCTTGAATCAGGGGCAAGTTCCTTGATCTATCGCATGTTCCTTAATTTATTTTAAGTTTCCTAGCTTATTCCAGTTTTGAGTTTGTATGTCCATTTCCTTTAATTTGTGCAAATTTATTATTTGGTACAAGTTTCCTTATTATAAAAGATTCCTTGAGTTATACATTCCGCATTTATGTGCATTTATAAATTATTCTTTATAGAACTATAATTGTTTCTTAAAGATCTTGTAATTCGTGAACTGTTTTGTCTTACGAGTCTTTATCATTTGTTCCGGCTAGAAAAAATTCATATCCAGAAGAACTCTTAAGTTTGACGGAATTATTCTCGACAGATTTAATCTGTCGAAATAAGTCTAGTTACGACGGAATAATTCGTCGATGATAAGTCCCTCGAAATTACTCTAAGTTCAGCATAATTTCATCGGAAGTAGAATACCTTCATTGGCGCCAAGTTTCTCGCAAGCGCAAAGCATAAAATTGACAGAACTGTATTTATTTCCTAGGGAAATTTCAGTAGTAGTAATATAATTTCGAGGGACGTATGTCTGACGAAAATTCTGTCGGAATTAACTTAAAAATCCTAATCAGACTTCGTCCTCTACTCAGTCACCTCATTTCTCATTTCTCTTTCTCTCTCCTCACTCTCAATCTCTCTCACTCTCTAATCTCTCTCATCTTTTATCACACCCTAGTCCACCATCGGATGTTGCCACCCATATCCCCCCAGTCCCCTGGTCTAACAGTCCCCCGGCCACTGCCAACATTTCTGGTCGACGAGGGCGGCACGACGATAGCTCCTCCTCCTTTCTCATCCTCATTTCTCCTCCTTTAATTCAAGGTAAGTAATCCTCAATCAGAGTGTAATTTTGCTCACAGCTGCTGAATCTCTTGCTGAGATAATAGCTAGATAGCACTTTTCTTACCTCTATCATACTTCTGCCCCAGCATGCAGCCCATGGCATTGGGATTGACTGATATATAAATGAACAGTGGAACTTTGTACATTGGAGGCACCAAAACAGGAGTTGCAATCAACTGTTTCTTGATGGTGAGGAAGGCTTTTTGACAATCCTCATTCCACTTACCAAAGGAATTTTTCCTCAATAACTTAAAAATGGGCTCACAAGTTGTGGTGAGTTGGGAAATGAATCGGCTGATGAAATTAATTCTCCCTATAAATTCACAGATCTCTTTCTATTTGGGGTATAGGCATCTCAGTGATGACCTTAATCTTGGTTGGATCTAGCTTAATGCATGTATTACTCACTAGAAAGCCCAACAATTTTCCAGATTTAATACCAAAAGCACATTTGGCTGCATTTAGCTTCAAGTTGTATTTGCAGAGCCGGTTGAAAAGCTTTCTGAGATGGTCGCCATGGTTATCTTCCTTTTTTGATTTTACGATGATATCATCCACGTAAACCTTTATTTCCTTATGCATCATGTCATGGAATAGAACCATCATGGCTCTTTGATATGTGGCACCGACATTGGTGAGGTCGAAAGCTAGTCACCGATAACAGAAGGTTACCCAAAGAGTAATAAAGGCATTTTTATCCCTATCTTCTTTAACAACCATGATTTGATGATATCCGATGAAATAATCATCGAATAAGTACATGTCGAACTGTGTTGTGTTGTCTATTAAGATGTGGATGAAATTTACTGGGAAGTTTTCTTTGAGACTAGCCTTGTTTAGGTCCTGGTAATGCACACATTCTTTTACCTTCCCTTCGGGTTTAGGCACAGAAACCACATTGGACAGCCATTCAGAGTAAGTTGATGCCATGATAATGTCTTCTTTGAATTGCTTGACAATTTCTTCATTAATTTTCAAGCTCTATCTTGGCTTCAGTCTTCCTAATTCTGCTTGACTGAATTGAACCCTTCTTTGATGGGTAGTGATGGACGACTATATTTATGGATAATTCAATCATGTATTCATGTGATCATGCGAACACATCTTTAAACTGGGTTAAGAGTTGTATCATATCTTTCTTTTGGTTCAGGGTAAGGTCATTCTCGATTTGGATTTCTTTGGGATTTTCTGTAGTTCCAATATTGATAGTGGTGGTTTGTTCGAGGTTGAGTTTGGGTTTGTCTTCGATCCATCCTTTGATCTCCTCTGGCACCACATTGTCATCTATCTCCACTTACTCAATCCCCATCAAGTCAAAGTCCAGTTCTACATCAAAGTCGTAGTCACTGTTTAGATTTTGTAATTCAACCACAAGGCTAAATATACCCAACTTTGGAGACCTGAAATTAAAACTCTTTTGCTTAATATATGAAACTGTTTAAAATACAAAGCGTCAGTAATATAACAAAATTAAACTGCTAACAACGGGCAACAAAAGTAAGCATTGATAATATCTACACTTTAGTGCAGATGAACTATTTCTGCTCTTTTTCCCTTTTTGATTGATGCAAGGAGTGTTGCTCTAGTTGTCTAGAGTCAGGTCATTATTGACTGTAATGATGGAAGGGTTATTATCCTCCTCCTCGATGATGGCCAAAATTGAAGAGTTAAACATCTTTTCCTAGAACATCAACCTTAGCCCAATCTATAAAAAGGATTACATGATGGCCTTCTGATTGGAAATCTTTTTCTTTGATATCACCAGCCATAGCCTCAGTATGTGCAAGGTAGAACATCTTGGCAAATTGACTTTGAATTTAATAGAAGAACAGTTCATTCTGCACTTTCTTTTCCTTAACGGGAATTGGTGCTTTTTTTTTTGTTACTGACTGAATTGACCTTTGGCATCAACAGGTTGGATAATCTAGCGGGAATATCTTTCAAAGGCTCCTTGAAGCCCACGTCAGTGAGATCTGGTAATAGGATGGTTGTTAGATGAACTGGTATATGCTTATGCGGGTTTTATAATTTGATCCATAGAAGTAGCCTAATCCAACTTTCCCTATTTGACTGGGTATCTGAATTGGACTTCTGATTCCTTGTTGGTTCTTCCCTAGCCCTTTATCTGGCTAGAAACCCAATGCAATCATTTCTTGATCAACAATCATTGGTTCGAAAAATATTATTGGTTTCATATTTGGTACCCCGAGAGGTTGATAGTGAGTGGTGCTCACCTCGAAAGCTTAAAGA